>VZRO01000323.1:191382-273593 GCA_013397915.1 Daphoenositta chrysoptera | reverse complement strand
GCGGGGCCGCTCCGGGGGTCGCTCCGGGGTCTGTGCGGGGCCGCTCCGGGGGTCGCTCCGGGGTCTGTGCGGGGCCGCTCCGGGGGTCTCTGCGGGGTCTGTGCGGAGCAGCTCCCGCGGTCTGTGTGCGGAGCAGCTCCCGCGGTCTGTGTGCGGAGCAGCTCCCGCGGTCTGTGTGCGGAGCAGCTCCCCGGGCCGCTCCTGGGTCCGTGTGCGGGGCCGGCAGCGCTGCCCCGTGTGCGGGCCCGGCCGGGGAAGGAGCGCTGCCCGCAGCGGGCCCGGCGGGCCCCGCAGGCCTGGGAGCGCCACGGGCATCTTCCCTCAGCAGAATTTGCCTCCGCGGTCGCGGTGCGGACACCCCGAAAGGCCGTGCTCGGGTCCTGCGTGCCTCACAACGCGGTGTGGTCAGCACACAGCGCTCGGAGAAGCCTGCGTAGGGCGCACGGGGGGTTTAATGTTCGCAGCAGCGATGGTCCCTCAGGGGCTCGGAACGCAATTACCCTGGCGCTAAGCAAAAGGCTTCTGCCTCGCCACAGCGAACCTCTGCGGAACGCCGAGCGTGTGCAGCAGTCTGGTTCTTTGTCCGTACATGTGAATTAATAGCCACCCCCTGCTGAATTTGCCTGTGTGAAATCCCGTGAGACAGAGAATTGGAATTTAACCTCGCTCACCGCATCGTTTCAGCAGCTGAATTGAATTTAAATATGATGCAAATAGAGCCAAAGTAACAGTCACTTCAAAACGGTTTTTCAAGCGACATTGATTGCTTGCAAGTGTGAAGAAGGGTGCTGTGCTCAGCAGCCCCTTGCTCCTCATGTGCACATGGGCACTGAAGCCAGGCACAGTGTGTCAGAGTGGCACCAGTGCTGTGGACAAGGATGACACAACTTGGGAGAGTACAGCCCCTCATTCTGTAGCTCTCACGTCATCTTTCTGTGATGTATGGCCTTGCTTTTCAATTAAATCCATGTTGCACAACTGTGCTCACATTATTTGGCTTTTTCTGGTCATTGCAGATGAACCAGACGTTGATGAAATAGTAAAGAATGACAAACTTCATTAGTTACCAACTCTTCTACGTTATTCAGTTAGAGTACTCATGACTATTAATAACTCTTCCTTGATGAGCCCATATTGTAGGTATGTTTAGAGATCTTTAAGTGAGCCTATTGGTGACAGTTTAGGTATGTCCATTACATTGTTATTACTGTTTTTACTATTAAATGCTATTTTCCTTAGTGACAGATGTTTGAAGTCACAAATCTCCAGCACACTGTTAGAGGCAGCAGTTACTTTTATCCACAATCTTGTAATCTTACGGAAAGATTTATTCTGTGAAATCATACTTCTTCTCGTAACTTTAATGTATTACATTTATTGATTAAAATCTGCACCTGCCATTTCATTATCACTGTTCTTTTGCAGTTTTGAAACTGCATTGTCCTTGTCTTTTGTGTTTCCCAATTTTCCAAGGTCTGTATAAAAATAACAATGGTTTAGAGAATTGGGGGTTTCTTATTAACTTTGTAAGGACTTTGTTATTTACTGATGGGCAAAAAAGTATTGTGTTAAATTCACCTTAGTATCCTTTTTACGTGGGCGTGTATTTGTCAGATTTCTCTGGCAGAAGCCTATATAGAGATGAGATTAATAGTATTCTATCTTATCTTTCTGTTTATTGATTTGTTGGTTTTAACACATTCAGATGGCTTCAGCCTTACTGTGAAGCCTGTCCTCTTCTTACTTCCCAATTTTTTCTCTACTAAAAATAAATACAAGTTTGCAAATTATTAACAAGCATTGTTCCTTGCTGGCTGTGGCCCACATAGGTTCCATCTTAAATTGTTCTGATTTCTTTTGTAGGGCTCCAGGTGTTTTTGAAGCCTAGCTAGGAGTTTCAGAGGTCAGATTGCTTGTTCATCCAGGCTCTCTTCTTTAGGGGCTTTTTCCTGCTTTAACCAACCTATGGCAGGAGATGGGTCGTGGTCATACGAGATGGGTCTTGGTCACAGGAGTGCACGTGGTTATTCAGCTCTTAACACACAGGATGTATTGGAAAACGTTCAGGATAAGTCAGGATAAATGAGGGACAACTGAAAACTTCCATGTCTTTTAGTTGGTGTAAATTCTGCTGTTACATAGAGGACAGAAACCTGCTGACTTACTCCAGTGTTTTACCACAAGGGCTAATAAGAACTGGTTTTTAGTAATGCAGAAATGTTTTATCTCTTGTAGGGACTATGCTGGTTACACTTTAGTACTATCTCTGCTATGTGAGTAGTTAACTTGTAGGTGATACATGATTACACGTCTGTGAGTTTGGTATTTATGTCATCAGCAGGCATTTTTATCATTGTCAAAATTACGTTTTTATATATTGCAACAATAGAGCCATTGCCAAAATGCTCCACCAAATGAAAATCCTTTAGGATCTGAAGTGACATTACGGTGAAGAGTTATACAGATAATTTATGAAGAGAATAAAGTTTATGTAGTTTTAGATGTAGCAAAAAGAGCTTATAATACAAAATTGAATGGGATTTCAGTATTGATATTAATTTATATGTATAAATATGCTTATGAACTTCAGAGTTCTTGGCAATTGTCAGAGGTCCACCAGTGGTAGAGGTGAGGGCAGTCTAGACAAGTGAAATGAATTCTCTAATATAACAGCATAAGTTACTGACCAAAACTACGAGAGTAACCCGAGATACTTGAGATATCACACATGATGTAAGCAGGGATTAGTCATACCAGAAGACATATGTTAATATGGAAAAGACATTAAATATTAGAGAATATTTGATAAAATCTGGAATTTGGAGCTCAATTTGTTTATGTTGTCATCTGTCATGTCAAGTCTTAGTCTGGTTTTCATTTACAATGTCTCATCGCCAGTGGTGTAATTCAAGGATGAGAACATTGTGCTTTAGTCTTCTCTGTGAGAGCATCTGCAGCTGCATCTTTAAATGGTGTGTGCATTCTGTTAAGGTAGCAAAATTACAAATCATTAAGAGTGTTTGGAATTAATTAAATCAGCTTTTTAGGCAGTGAGAGAATTTTGAACTAATAGTAGAATATTTAATGGCTTGTCTGCAGACTGAGCTGTGGTGTGCAAAAGTTATTTGTAGATTTTAGTAAGGTTTCATCCCCTTCATTGCTGAAAGCTGTTTAAAGACTGGGCCACCCCATATATGTTAGTGAAGGATCCCAGTCCTTATCTATCAGTTCAGAGGTATGGTGGAGCTCATCATATCAGCAAAAAACCCCCACAAGCTAGATTTTTTGTAAGCTCCTTGTAGTAGTCTCTACTGTGTACTAAACGTGTCTTTAAACACGTAAGAAGAGAACAGAATGGCCTTTTTAAAAAAAAAAATCTGTGTGTGTGGGGGTTGTGTTATCTAATGAATTTTTCATGGTGGCTTTAGTAAGGTCATGTGTAATTGTCCTCCTTGAATTTTCCTGGCCTGGCAGTTATAAACACAGAAAATTTTCTCCCCCTAATAGCTTACCTTAGTGGAGAATGTAAAGAATTGCCCCCTGACATGCTAATAAATCTGTGACACATTTGGGAACAGAGAGTGAAGTTCAGAATTGCTTAAATTGCAGAGGAGCAGATGGGAAACAGCTTGGACCTGTGAATTTGGTGGAGAGCAATTGTATGGGCTCAGTCAGTTTCCCAATTGATGTGACATCAATTTCAGTAATTTGACTGCTCTTCTGCCTAGTTTATTTGGGGTTGATGAGCAGGAGAAAGAATGAATTTTCTGCCAGCCTCCACTTAGGGTGTTTCTTCTTTTTGTGTTGTATGTCTTGTTTTGATTTAATTTTGGTATGTGGGGTCACAGTAGGCAGTATTCTCGGAGTGCCTCGGGGAGGAGTATGTTAACAGTGTAAAATACTGTAGATTCTGGTGGTTTTTGATAATAACCTTAACTTTCTTAATCTTTACTTTGTTACCATCATGCATTTTATGGAATAATAAGAAATCAGAAAAACCTAAGAATACAAAGTAAGAGTAAATGTAGGGTGATGAAAGCTTTTCAGGTATTTTAAGTAAAATGTTTGTCTTTCTGGAATCCACGAGTAAAATGCTTTGCTGTGTGACTCACTGACAGAAGGATCATGACTTGGTCTTGCTCTGGGCTTTTTCCTATGAAATAAATCTATTTCTTGGTATACAAAAAGTGTTCTGCTAATATTTAATTGACTGATTTTCTTTGGAGCTGTTTCTGCAACTTACTGCACCATTAATGCAAATGACTAGTTTTTGTGTCAGTAGACATTTGTGCTTGTCTGTTTCTTGTGTGAGAGATTCTAGGCTGGCTGAAACACTCTGCAGGCTTTTCTTTTCTTCTGCTCTTCCCTGATGCTGTATTTTAAAGCAGAAGCTGGAAGAACTGCTCTGTGTCCTATCTTTGTTTTTGCTAATGTATAACATGAATGATGAAAATGAACCACTGGATGCTAATTTTTGGTGTTTAGAAGATGGCATTGGTGTCTCCTGTGAAAAGGAAGACATGGGAAAGGCTTTATTGTCACTCTTATCAATACTTTTCACGTTCTGCCTTTCACTGCAGCTTATCAGTAGATCAACCCTAGGCCTTCTAGTGCCATCAGAGTAGCTGAACAGCTGGTTTGGTGTCTGACACGAACGTGTTTTACCACCAGCCTCGCTGCACAGCAACTGGAATGTGCTTATCATCTCTTCCCTGTATTCTGTGCCGCATATTTCCACGTCCCTGGTGTACTGCCACAGGCGCGTTGTGGACAGCTGCAGAGCTGCTGCCGGACACAACCTGTTAGCATCACCGCTGAAGTAATTATTGCCTTGGAGCGAGCTCTGCTAAGCAGATAAAATACTTCTGTTCTGTGGAAGGAACGCGGAGAAACAGAAAACCAGAGGGGAGGTGCCCTTGCTTTGTTGTCATTTCAGTGCTCCGGGCCTTCTGAGCACACCTGAGGCAGGAGAGGAGCTCCTCAGGAGGACAGCGCTGGGGCTGTGTGTGCTGCTGTGGAGCCGGAGTGTCAGGGGGTCTCTGGGGAGGCCTGTGCCGTGGCGGTGGGAGGGATTGCTCGGTGGGAAGGAAGATAATTCCCTCTGAAAGCGGAGCTCAACACCCAACTGTTGCTCGGGCTGCGATGGCGATCGCCCTGCAGATGCAGCTCCCGGGCACAAATGCCCGTGGCAGCTCCGCCCTGCTTGAGGCTGTTCGGCATCTGTCGAGCCCGGCTCTGCCGGGGTGGAGCTTGCTTTACCCCCCTTCTTTTTAACAGCCTCTGGCTCCGCTTGGTTCAGAGAAAGGCATGAAAATATTGTGAATGCGTTTCTGAATCTCAGAAGTAAAAGATAATCCTAAAATTGTTCTAAAAAATTAATTGTTTCAACCAGTCCAGTTATGCTTGGTCCGTGTGTTTCATCTACCACAATCAAATCTGAGGAACGTGTGAGCCCCAGGTGCAGCTTTTTGGCCTGACAGCCTGTTGAGTCTGTATCCAGAGTTATCACTGTAGTGCTTGCCTGCTTTATGCGAGTGCCTCCTAGCAGGTGCAAAGGGGTTGGATCACACAGGGTATGGAATTGTGCTGGCAGCGTTGAGATTAGCACAAAGCACAGCACTGCCAGCCTCATCTGTGTCAGAGAGGAGGCAGAGGAGCCCGTGGTGGTGCCTCACTGGAGGCAGGAGGACCCGTGCATGCGCTGAAGTGTATGAAGGGAGCTCAGAGCCAGGCTGTGCATGATTGAATTCTGGAGCTTATTGCTGTGGGATGTTTTGGATGCCAGAAATGCTTTTCAAAGGGAGTGGGGGCTGGAAGTGGGTCTGGGTGGGTCTTAGATGTACAAAAACTCCAGTGTCTCCAGTGGGCCACCTGTGAATCATGTAGGCCTTCACAGACACTTTGTGTTCAGAAATCATGAAATACCTGTTGGGACATCTATTAGGATTATGAAGCTGTTACGAAGTTTATACAAAATTCTGTTGGTTTGCCCTTCTCTGTTTGTATTGTAAAGAAGGCATTTCTGCCAGGGACCAGGGCCTTGGGATTTGCTCTCTTATTCTGACCCAAAACAGCCATGAATTCTACTGTTTACTGACTACCTGCACGAGGGCAATGGAACCACTGAACTCAGTCTTTGCATTTGACTTGAAAAAGCAGCCTAAATTATGTGGGCAAGTCAGCTGCTGCAGAAGTATGCATTTTATTTCCTGAGTTTTTCCCATTTAAATAATTCCTTCATGTTCTGAGCTGAGGTTTCAGCTAAAACTAAACATGCATTGAACAAGTGGTTGAAGAGCCTCCAATGCTTTCAGATTACAGGATGGAGCCATGAAAAAGAAAATAAAAAAAAAAAACTAGCTAGAGACCAGCTCAGACTGATGCACCTTTGTTTCAGTGCTCATTTTTTCTTTACATCTCCAGATTTAAAAAATACATTCCCTTATATTATCCTCATAAAAGCATGTATCCAGTTTGCAGAGTGAATGTGGAGATAACCAAGTAAAGCTGCAGAATAGGGTAAATATGAGGTACTCAACTGAGGATGCAGTTTTCATCCTCAGTGAATTGAGTGTGCTGTCAGGAGAATCTGGAGTTTTAGAACTCTGATGTTTCCAATAGCATTTAAAGGAATCTGCCCTGAAGGTAAGAGAAGACCTAAGGACCAAGATTCTGGCCAAGAGAAGAGTTCTCACTGGATTTGATTACTGCTTGTGGGCTCTACATCTTTGAAACCCCTCACCTTAAAGGCAGCTTCCTGTAAGTACAGGTCTGTACTTCTGGAAGTCTCCCTTGGACAGGATCTCTGGGATGTATCCTAATTTTTATTTCCTTTCTTTAATGCCTTTCACAACCATTAAATGATGCCTTCCCTGCAGACCAAATAGTTTAATACTGGGCTCTCTGCCTTTCTCACAGAGATTAAGATAAGGACAGTCCAGTTTGTTATGTTGCTGTATCTGAGATCAAGTGCTTTCTAATAACTTAATCCAAAGTTCTGCAGTCTTTTTCAGCAAAATGCTGGTGTTGCTGAAGGTGAAATCAGCAGTTGTAGGGATACAGTTATTTGTGAAAAGAAAGTTTAGAAAATAAGTGGTTGAGGTGTACCTAAAATTGTTTTGCTTTTCCATCTGCTTCTTCTGTCCTCTTCCTTTTCTTCCCCATACCAGTTCCTATTCAAATATGGCTGTTGTTGTATCCCTCACGATAGACTGTTTTATCAGCTAAACTGCAGCCAACCCAAAGGGAGATGATCCTCAAAGGACAGTTGCCACTGAGGTTGTGCAGTCAGTGCTGTGCTGGAAGCAGTGTGATGCCATTTTGTGTGAGGGAGGATGAGCTGGAAGGCAGGGTATTTTGCAGGGCTTCACATTTTCACTTGCAGCTCTTCCAAATGTGGGGCTGAAGGCATAGCTTGCTCTCTCTGTGTTCTGTGTGCCTTCTCCAGCTCGTAGTAGTTCCTGTGCTGCTTTGGAGCTGGAGCACTGAGTAGCAAAGCACTCAGAGCCTTGCTCTCTGCATGTATCATCATGCATTTTCTGCTTGGTGTGCTAATACTTACTAACAGATAACATTATTTGGCTTGAATACCCTTGTCCCTGTTGGAATTGGGTGTGTATGTGTGTGTTGAGTGCACCAGTGAGTTAATTCACTTTAGTGACCAAACTGAAATACAAACAAAAGATGTCTTGGACCAAAAGCAAGATCAGATCAACAGCCTTTTGTGAATCCTTAGCCTACTCTGCACCTACCCCTTGAAAAGCTGTGCTCAGGCCAGAGAAAACCAAGGGCCAGAAAAAAACCCGGGGATGTGACTGGTCAGGAGTGAGTTGTACTGGCAGAGCTGTATTAGTAAGATTAGCCACCATCTGTTCACCCAAATCCTGCACCTGGCTCTAGACTGTGCCACTGTTCATCAAGCAGTGATCTTACTCAAAATATTAAAGAATTTCAGGGTTAAATAACAAGGCTCTACAGTCTTCCAAATGTTCTGGTTTCCTTTCAGTTTTGTAGTAGTCCATGTGAAATAACTGCATGTGGTGCTATTAAATGTTCTTATCATATATGTGGGTTTAATACAAAATTAGAGAGCACGTAGGTCATGACTTAGCAAAACTGCTTTTCTTTTACTCTTTGTACTTCTCTTCCTGACTTCTTATTCATCTTTGTGTCAAGCAGCACGTAGTGTACCATGGCTGACAATATGTTAGTTTTTCTTAGATAATTTTTTTCATGAAAGCAAACACCTGGAATATTAATTTCTGCGAGTCATTCTTGGTAGTTGTAGTCATGTTTAATTCCTCCTAGGCTTCTCTGAGTCCTGCTTAGCATAGAGCTGCTCCTGTTCTTAGTCCTTCCAGTGGAGTGGTAGAGCAGTCTGTGGCACTGACCCGGTGATGGGCAGTATTAGCCTTTACTCATAGTGAAACCTATGAAATCCCACTTGGAAAAAGGGATTTTAGGAGGAGAGGGGGATGCAACATTTGCCAGTGAGCAGTGTTCCCCTTCAGAAGCTCTGGGCAGAGACTGAAGGGTGTGGTAGAGTGCTGTCCCAGACATGAAAATACAATCTCATTCTGCAAAAGCTTTGAAAGAATGAAAAATTCCAAAAGTAGCCTCAACATTATCATTTCCTGAATGTTCCTTCAGCATAAGGTTCATAATTTTTTAATAGAATATATGTTCACATATGTGTTCACAAGAAGAAAAAGTCTGCCACCCCATGTATCTAAATTGCCTTGGGAGATACCAGCTCTTTTCCACTAGCCACGTTTCTTTGGTCATTTTCATACAGTGCTTTCCTATGTTCACATCTACTAAAAATACATAAAACTCCATGTGACCGGCGATGCTCCCCTTTCAGACAGCATGCAGGTAATGATTGCTGGTTCTCTTCTGTTAGGACTTGGTACCCCAGCTTCTCATTTTCTGCAGAAAATTGAACTTGCTTCTGATGGCCTGGCCCTGGGCTTTCTGGATTCTAAGAGGTGCATGTTGATGTGTCCGTGCTGTCCTGCCGGTTGCACCTGCGGTCCTTTAGCCCACGGGTGATTGTTTCCCTGGAACTGTAGCAGTGCAAGGCTGGGTGTTAGGTGACCACAGGGCTGTGGCTGACCACCCTCCTGGCTCGGGGACAGGCAGGTGTCACCCTCAGCAAACAGAGGGACGGGGGGCAGGCAGCCCACAGAGCACGTGTGCGGCAGGGCTGGGAGTTAAGGTCAGAATTTCCCAGACAAGAATGTCGAAATTGCCGTGCCCTACTTATCCAGCTGTGAGCTGGATTAATGAAAGGGAGAGTTTAGACAGAGAAGTACTTTGGGTACATTTAGTGGGAGAAGAGATGTTTTCTTTTGTATCTGTACAGGTGGTCCTTTTGAAGCAAGCCAAAATAAGCTTCCTCACCTGGGTAACGGCCTGAATAGGTTGGCAGGGTGTGAATCCATTTTCAGCAAGTGTAAAGAAAAGTGTAACAGTTTGCCAGTGCACAGCCTTTCATTAATTTTTTTCTTAGCAAGTTTTTTCTTTGGCCATTGAGTTAGGCTGAGGTCTAATTTTTTTTTTTTTAACCGTAGGCAGTTCTAAAGTAGCAAACTATTAATAGTGAAATATTGGTTTAGAAGAACACTAATGCACAGGGGATTCTAGAGCAAACGAGGCAATGCTGTCAATGGTTCAGATTGTTCTTAATTACAATAATGGCATTATAGGAGCTGCAGTTGCTGTCGGGCACAAAAGAAGATAATGATAATGTCAGAGTGCTCAGAGTAAATGCAGTATAATGTATTGCAGTGCTGAATTCAAAAGATGATATGCCTAACTTGTCGTCAGAGTGCATGAAGAAGAAGAATGGTAAAAGGTCAGAACACTTTTTGTTGTAACTATGTAGTTCAGGGGTTTGGATTTTGTGGTTTGTTTGGGGTTTTTTTGTGGCCTGTGCTTTCAGGCTTAAGAAGAAATGTCAGGTCTCATGTGTTTAAATGATAAGTATTAATTTTATTAGAAGGAGCGATCACATCTGTCCTACCCACTTGGAATAAAGAACATCACTCTTGCTTTGAGAAGGGAAGGAAATACCTATTGGCTCAGTACCCTCAACACAGTTGATATTGATCCTGTCAGAATAAAAGAACATGAATATGGTAGATTTGGCCCCGAGTCAGAATTTGCCCCAGTAGCCTCTGGAAGTATGTCCAGACCTATTTGATTCATGTGATTCCTATTTTATAATGAGACCAAAAAAAAGCTCTGAATTTAGGCATGTTTCAAAGCTGGATTTGAATTTTATGGCTAGAGGCCAAATCTGAACTGCAGCACTTTTAAATATTTTTATGCTGTGCACTCAAATTCATTACTGCAGAGGAAGAGATTTTAGTCTTTTACTGCGAAGTAAAATGTGCAGCAGAGCAGCTCATATCTCGCATTCTTGTCACGGCTTTGTTATAATTCTCAGTCATACATAAGAACGCATAATAAACTGGAAAATGGTGGTATTCCTCATTATACCACGAGTGTTCAAAGTGACTTAGTGTCTTGCATAACTCATAAAACCTTATTGCAGTGGTGGGTTGAATTGAAAAAAAAATAACCAGCATCCAGTTGATTTGCAGCTTTAACATTTTGTTCATTTGTAACTGACTTGAAGTAGTTACCCACAAATAAATCATCTTTAACTGATTTCAAACAGTTACTCCCAAATGAAACGATTTATATAGAATCCGAATAAGTCTTTTTCAGTTGTTGTCTCATACACAAAATGCCAGCATGTACACAGAATTTTTCCTAAGCAGACCTCAGGGTGCAGGTGCTCTGTAGGGCACAAGGTGGCTCCAGCTCACGAGGAAAGCTGGCGTGAGCAGCCCAAGTGCCAGCAATGAGTTCAGAGGAATCAGCTACTGCTGTGTCAGAATGGAGCTCAGCAGTTCTCTGTGCACGTCTGGTATTCTGAAAATGGACTGAGTCTTCATGGCCTTTAGGGGAAAACCGTGGCTAAGCCTTACAGTCAGACTTGTACATTTAGATTGCATTTTGGGTCTTGTATTTCATTTTTGAAGGAGTTACCCCAGTGGATTTTATCAGACATTCTGCTTTTGCCCAAGTGAAAGGTAACAATTCTGTGCAGAACAGCATTCCCAGGGTAAGCTGTGGAAATGAATAAGAGTTGGTGTGTACAGTGAGAACACAAATGTAAAGTAAGCCAGGCAGAAGATAGGGCAGAGATTCAATGCTTAATGAGGGTTTGGGTGCTTTGGTTTGGTTTTGGTTTTTTTTTTTTTGGAAACTGGTCATTAAAATGAGAGAACAGAATAAGTTGATGAGAAAACCCCATATTATAAACAATCAGAAATGCTTTGTGTCTGTTGTTGGTCTTGCACCCTGTGAAACAGCATTTTTGTTTTCAGAGTCTCTTAGAAGCGAATTGCTTGTCCATTTCTATTTCCAACATAATATTAGCTGCTAGTAGTCTGCCCTTACACAGAGCTTCTTCATCTGACTGAAACACTGAGAATTTTAAGGTGAGATCAGAAAAGGAAAGAAGTGTGTTCTCCTGCACCATCTGCTTGAGGCAACTGAGACAGAAAAGGTGAATTCATTCACTCGTGGTCTTCTGCAGGCAAAGAAGTGGAAGGGAGCTGTGATCTCCTCATTTCTGTGTTTATCTTGCTCCATTAGACAGCTTTGTGCCATTCACAGTTTTCGTTGGTTTGTAACTCTCTGATACATGCCTTGATACAGTTTAGATTTTTATATGAAACAACTTTTAATTGGTTGGATTTGTTTGGGATTTTTTTTTTAATGTGAACTAGGTAGAAGTTTCCTGGGGTTTGAATTTTTAAATATGCTTTATGTACAGTAGCAGCAGGCATTATATTAAATAAATATATGAAGAAGTAGCATTTCTTAATGTGATCTTTGCCTCTCTCCCAAAGAAGGAAGGTTTGGTGAAGAAGTTAAAATGTTTTACGTGATATAATAGTCTTTCTCAAAGTAATGTCAGGCGTTAAAACAAATTTACAAAACTAAATTTGCTGTATTATTTATTTTAAAAGTCTTGTAGTCTTTTCTTCTCTAACATCTAATGTTAAATACAGTGAAATAGGTTAGCTGCCAGACCTACATAGAGTTAATGTTAAAACAGTGCAAAGCACCATTTTGACTTAGTAAATTCTTTGTATTTTCATTTTCACAAATGAATTTTATCAAAAGTTAGCTGTGGGCATGATTCTAATTAGTAGCTCCCCATATTAGATCTAATCCCTTTGTTCTTCATTCAGACAGAACGCCCATTAGGGTCAAAGAAAGTTTTGACTGAATAAGGAATACAACAACTGGCTGTAGTTTTAGTACATATAGGGCCAGATTGTGGGTCAGGGCCAGCTTAAAGTGTACAGCTCCAGTGATTCCACATCTTGTGCATAATAGGCAGGTCCTTCACACTGTTATGATGGTACTTTATTAACATGTCAAATACAGAAGAAAAAAACCTGACAGTTTTAGCACGTCTTGGTGTTTTGTGTTTCTGAACTGAAATTATGCAAATATGTCTTCAAAAACATTTCCCTGTTTTCATGAGAGAGCGGAGAAAATAGAAGTAATCAAAAATTGGTATTAAATACTCAAATAGTTCAGCTAATTAATAAATCTGCCGTTGCAGAATAGCAGGTCTGTGGGCTGGAGCTGGCTCTTAACTTAATGTTAACTTACATTTAATTAGCCCGACCAGATGGAAGCTGGCTAAGCTTCGCATGAAGGCTTGTGGGAGAAAGACATAATCTTCCATTTTGTCAAAGGAACTAATACCACAGATTAAAGGTCGGTGTTCTTTTCAGAATTTAAAGAGTGGATGCACAGTGGCTGACAGCAAGAAACAGCAAGGGCACTAACAAATTAGCTTAACCCCTGGATGACTAGTGTACCAGCTCTGCTTCATTTGCTTCCCCAGTTCAAACCATCGGTGTCCTGTTTCACTAATAAATATCTTATCCCAGGGAGATAAGAATGTCTGTAAATTTTATTCTTTTGTCAGGGAAGTTGAGTTGTATGTAGGCAGCTAGCGTGGATAGAGAGATGAAGTTCTGGGAAATGTTTTTTTACTCAGCAGAGTAAAACTTCATGCTGTTCAGATGCTAAGCACTTGGGATCAGTCTGACAAAACACTTAATTCCCTGCTTAACAATAAGCATGCAAGGAGACAAGTCAAGGAGACAAGTCATGAAACCATTCATGTGCTCAAAGAGGTGCATCCAGGATCGGTCAGTACGGCAGAGCTTAAGGACTAAATCAGGCACCTTCTCTGTAAAGGCTTGGAAATGGAGTGGAAAGAGGGAATGGATCTGTCAGACTGAACCTCATGTACAGCTGCAAGAAACTGAACATTTTTAAAAGTGAGGAAATGAGAGTCTATTAAAAAAACAAGAAAGAAAGAAAGGGGTTGGGCGTATGCTAATTGTTTGAGCATTTAACCAGTCTTCGGGGATACATCCCAGCAAGGTAGGAAAAGGTCTTTCTGAGGTGGAGAATAGTAACACACATACCAAGAAATTAATACAAACTTAGCATTGCTATGAAACATCACATAATTGTCCAGAAAGTCAGGTACCCTCAGCAGTAAGTAATAATTATTACAACTTTGGTCTGCCATCTTTTTGTATCTTATTTATAGTGGAAATACCTGCGCACAGTCTAGCTTGGGAAAGGAAGCTGGGAAATAAGCACCTGCTGTTTGAGTCAGGTTTATGTCAGTGTTCATGTTCAGCCATAGGGAATTAAAATCTGCTGGACTTTCCCAGCTGGAATGCAGGCACCTGTAGAGCTGGTGGGTGTCTTTTGAACACCCCAATACACAATGGGTCTAGGTGCTTAAGTTCCACAGCCATAGCGAAGAAAGTTCCCATAATGTATAACCCCCTGGTAGTCACAATGTGTTTTTAAACACTTTAAACAAGCCTTTCAAAACATTCTGGAGCTTGCTTCTACATTTTGTAAACTTTTTTGCCACTAGATCCTCTTGGTTAGTTTGTTGCTTGTGAACTTTCCCTTAGTGGCCACTGCCCAATTTGATGGTTGTATCACTTAAGTCAAATAATTGGGATGAGATTGGGTCAGTTCTTGTAAAGAGTGGAGTATTTTGCAGATCTCAGTTAATAAACTGTGCTTGCTGACAGTCCCAGGAGAGAGGGCTAAGGACCTGAATGAACATAAAAACTACAGAACTATGCAACCTATTTATGATTGCCTTGTGTAGATGGAGATTTGATATGTTGAGGTGAGAAAATCTGTGCTGCTGCTGTTTGCTGTAGCTTTTTTCGAGCATGGATAAACACAAGATTCCAGCACCACACTCTGCAAGGTGCACAGATTAAAAAAATTAATTTTAACATGGAAAGCTCTTCTACTGTGTCAGCTGAACTGGAGATTTGGAATCCCACTGAGTACTTTGAGAGCTGTATGCACATGTATTTATGTTGATGCTTTCATCTCTTTTCTCATTTTTAAATAATTGCATGCTGGGGATGGAAGAAGAATTATTTTACTAGTCACTCTCTACTAGACCACATTTATCTACAGTTACCAACTGGTGGCAATCAAGATACCACAGTTATTTTCCATTCTGAGTTACTGACATATTTCAGATACCACTTGGGGACAAAATATTTGAAGGGAATGGTAAATTTTAAAACCATTGTAGCTACAAATGACAGAATTAGCATTTACTTATCAAGTAGCTCATTTCAGCTGCTATAAAACCAGAGAAGTGTAGGAGTAGGTAGTGCACTTTTGGGAGAGGTGTAGGTAGTATGAAAATATTTTTTTGCTTTCCTTGTTAGGTAAAACTTGGTGCACATCTAAACTCAGCTCGTATTCTCTGAGAAATGCCCATATGGTACAGCCCAGCAGGATTTGTACCAACAAGTACATTTGGAGAGAACCTTTCTGAGCAAAGTCAGTCATGTACCTTTGGCAAGTGTGTCAGACATCTTCAGGTGGGGATCACACTCAGTTTTGTAAGGCCATGAGTACAAATTCTACTTTCATTAAACTCAAAAAACGCTGTTGAAATCAGAAGAGTTTGGGAGCTGCCCTTTTCAGGGAAGTACTGTGCAGTATGAAACTTGCCAAAAACTAATGGATTGTTTGCAGGAAATTGGAAGTTAAAGTGCATGAGTCACTCTACTTCAAGGCTGAACAGTTTCCACTGAACTTAAATAATGAATGCCAAAACCTAGAGACAGTACAAGCAGCTGCAGCAGTTTTCTTCATTTGTTTCATCCAGGCACTGTAAGGGATTTTATGTTTAGCAGAGTCCTCCTTGTCTTTTAGTTCATCAGGCTATAGAAGTGTTACATACATTGTTGTTACTGACATGGAAACCTTTGCCCAAGAAGCAGCAACCCAAGCATTTTTATTTTTGTTTCAAAGCAGTTGCTACAGAGTATGGACTAGAATGTGGAGTTTCAGGGATTTCATCTGCAGGAAACAACTACCTACTTTTGTAATTACAACTGCCAGAAAAGGAGAGGATCGTTTTTTTCCTCAGAAGTGATACATGTTAGCTTCACACTTCTCAAAATATTCAGGTCATTTACTTCCCGATGTGTACAAGGATTTCAATATACTTTATTAAATATATCAAACATTAGATAAAAGACAGAATAATTCTTAATAATTTTGATTTGTGACAGATCTTATGTCCAGAGCATATTTGTGCAATATACCACTTTTTATCAGGATACTAGATGAATCTAATTCTTTGTAGGAGTGCAGGAAAGGAATGAGGTGTTTGTATATATGCGTGTGGCTTAGATTTCTCTAATTGGAATAAGTTTTCTGATGTCTGTGCATGTAGAGAGTAGTTCAGGGTATGCATGGCTGAGTTGATTCTTTGTCCTGTTCTGTGCTGCTGTTCTCCAGTTCTCTCAATAATTGAACCTGAGTATTTCTGAACTGGAGAACCACCGAGTGCACCGGGACTTTGGGTCTCATCCTCATGAGAGATGCTCCTGGTCACTAAGCCCCTTTGTGGCCCTTCCCTGGGCTCTCTGCAGTAACTCCATGTGTCTGTGCACTGGAGAGCCCAGAACTGGGCACACCACGCTGGGTGTGGAAGTGCAGGAGCAGAGCTCTCCCCTGTGTCACGGTGTTCCACCATGCACGGCATCCGTGCAGCTCTTCAGCTCTGCTGTGGACAAGAGTATGGGCATGAGGTTTTAAGAAAGTTTGAGTATTTTGCTATATGAAATTCGTATGAAGGTGGCCAAATGCTTCTTGGTGACATTTATTCTGAGTAAGCTTAACAATAATTTTGGTTTTGTTTTCTTTTTTTATCACTTTTCAATTAGATGGAAACACGACTGGGATTTTGAAAGGCAGCTGTAGACTGTTGTTGTGCTGAGTCAAGATAGCATTCTGTTACCAAGTCTAGAAAGGTGCCCACCTAGAGATGCCTCATACATAATGTCTACAGACTCAGCTGTGTTAATTTACATAGATGTAATTCCTTTTACCCCTCAGTTTTAATCTGAAGCTCTTGCCTGGCATAATTTACCATAAGGCCACGTGAATACTTGCACAAGAGGTGACGGTCATGTGGGAGTGAAAACGATCAACAAATTTGGGAACAAGGTGCAGTTGCCCCTTTCAAAAGCAGTGGCCATGGCACAGGTTTCTGCGTTAGCTTGGGATATTTAATTATTGTGTGCCTCAGTTTCCAGATGTGCGAAGTGGAGCGGTGATGGGGATTAAATTTGGAACAACCTTTGAGCTTTCTCGATGAAAAATGTTAAGGGTTACTAAGTGTGAATGTGGTGAAAGGCTTAGCAGACAGGTGTGGCTTAAAGAAATGGTTTGAAATCCAGTAATTTAGTTCTAGGTTTAATTGAAAGTTGTAATCCCAGCAATTGGTGCCAGTGTCTTCTAGGATTTAAATCCAGTGCACTGGAGCGTGTAATTTAAGGCTTTACAGAACAGTATTAGTGCTTATATGTTTATCACTCAGCACGTGTTAGCATTATTCCTGTGGAATGCCCTTAATTAAAATCCAGGAGCTGCTTACAGTGCATTTGATGTTCGCTATCATAAGCACTCAGTCGAGTTAGCAGCAAAATAAATTTAAAGGAATGATTTTTCTCAGAGCTACAGTATAATTGGCAGACGCTTTTGTAGCCGATGTTGTCATTAACGTATGGGAGGTTTCGGCAGCAGATTCCTTGTTGATCAAATGACTTCTGTTTTCATTTGTCAGATCCCAATATTAGCTTCGGTAGGAGGAAAGGGACTTTCAGTTGGTACAGCAGAAAACAGGATGCTTTTGCAGCAAAATAGCCATTAGGGCATGCCTAGTTTACACACTGTACTCTAACATCTCATACTTCAAAGCTAGATTTGTGTTGGGAGAGTTACACGCAGAAAATCTCTTGCTAAATGGGCGAAATCTGTTGCTCTCTTTCTGAAGGGGAAGAATACACACCAAAATAAGTGTTTTGTAACATAGTATTGCTTCTTTCTGAAATTTTGCATTGTTTTTTGGGGCCTGGTGCTCAGTAGATAGGGTTAATTGTTTCAGTGCGAGCAACCAAAGTTTTAAACAGGAATTCTAACTTTTTGACCCCATTAATCATAAAACTGCCTGACCTATCTTGCTTACTGTAACACTGTTTCTTTTTTTTTCAATTGATGAGTCATGAGTATATATTAAATATGATTTCTTTAAAAATAATTTTTAAAAAGTCCTTCTTGCATCTTAAAATTATTTTGTAAGCTAAGAATTCAGCATATATATGTCAGTACATATTGCAGTGGGTTTATGATACAATAGCTTCAATGAAAATTAGATCTAAATTAGAGTAGACTTTGAAAAAGGGTTGTGGGCACATGTTTTTGGGAGTGGCTGGAAGAACTTACTGTAGGGGAAGGTTCAACCTTGTGTATGCTCTACCTAGAAAACAGATAGGGCGATGTTTCTACTTAAAGCAAGATGTAGAATTTGAAGCAAGGAACCGCTGAATATGAAAATTAATTTTCGTGTTTACACAAAAAGAAAAAATCCAACTATGCTCTAATTCATTTTCTTTGCTTTCCTTTCCAAAAATATTTTTAGAAATTAAATAAAAAGCATTGAAGTATTTCAACAACCAGTTGGTTGTGGGTTTTTTGGTTTTATTTTGGATGTTTTTATTGTTTTGTTTTGTTTTGTTTTTTATAATGCCATTAAAACTTCTTTGGAGGATAACAACCCTCTTGAGGACCAAAACCCTGCCCTGTTACAGCCAACGCTTACGGGGCTTTTTAACCCGCTGTGTGCTCAGAAATCCCAGAACTGAGAAATCACAGAGCTGAGCGAAAACTGAACAAAGACCCGTGACAAAATCTAATTCTTTCTGTTGCTCAGTTGAAAAACAAGTGTGTTTTGAAGTCTGTAGCCTTTAGAAGGGAAAGAATGTTTAACTCCTGTATGTCTGTGGAGCTGTTGTGCTGTCAGCCAGGAGCTTGCTGCCGTTCTGTATTCCAGAGGGAACGCAGAATTCCTCGCAGGGCTGAGGTGAATCTGGCACTGCTCCCCTGGGGATGGTGGGTGGGGAAACTGAGGCACAGACCCTTGGTCCTGCCCCTGGAGCACGGAGCACAGCCAGCTCCGTGCTTCCTTTGCTCTATGGACTCTGGGGATCACTGTTTTCTCCCTACTGCCTTGCCCTCTTCCAGGTTATTTTGTTCCTATGCTGCTTTAACATTTTTCTCCCAGAGACCAGCCACTTGTTAATTTATCTACAGGTAAGAAATTGTGTGTTCAATTAGCAAAAGCCTTCTTTGGTCGCATTCACCCTTATTCCTCCCCCCTATTTTCCTCTAATTCCTGGTGACCCTTCTTTGACTTTTATTACCTTTTAAGAAGTGGTAGAATCAGGCCATTAAGTTGAAGTGAATTATGAAATACTTAACCCTCTTGTCTCCCCTCTGAAACGCCAACCTCACACATACCAGTTACACACAGAGGGCTTTTTTTTGTAGAAAAATTCGATGTCTGAGTGTTTGTCTGTAGCCTGGATTGCGACATACCTAAGATCCAGAAAGGATAAAACCAGAAACTGAATCTTCTCCCTGTCTGAATCCCTCATGTCTCCAGGACCCCTACTTTAACCATTTTAAAAATGAATTTTGGAAAAAAAAAATTCACTGCGGGGTTCCACACTTTATTCAAGGAGTTAAAAGTCTGGAGCTGTGCTTGATGAGCCAGATGGTCTTCAACAGTAACATTGTTCATATTGTTTAGATTATCCTGTTGCAAGTACAGTGCCTCGTTTACCTTTTATGGAAGAAAGTGTGGAAAATTGACCACAGATGTAAGTAACCAAGAATGATGGCTGAGGCAATTCTTACCAGGCCTCCCTCTCTAACACGCCTGATCCTGCAGATAAAAATAAATAGAGAAATGTGAGGCAGCATGAGAAATATCTAGTGTTACCTATTTAAGTGTTTAATTTGAGCTCTGCAAGCTACTAAAATCTTTATTTTCTTAGACTGAGATTTCTTCATATTGAGCTGGTTTCAGTCTTTCGGTGTAGGCAGCCTGAATGTAGATTTTTATCCAGGTACTAAATAGCACATCATTATATATTTTTTTCCATCCTGGTCAAAAAAAAGGGTGTGGGAAGAAGCCAACTACGCTGACCTCAAACACAGTTTATGGTCCAAAAGTCTTCATGAGAAGATTGGTACCCATTTTGTGCTGTAATGAGAGAGCACAAACTCCCCATTAATATTGATTTGATTGATATCAGAAGCAAAGGCTGCACCAAATTAATTAGAGGTAGCTCATTGTTACTCCTGATAATGGGCTGTTGAATTAGTGAAGCATCTTACAAGTCAGTTTCAGATTGAAATAAACTTTTTTAGACAGGTATCTCTTTTGTGCAGTATCTGGAATTGGAAGGCTCAACAGAACAAAGGGAAAATGCTACAAATGAAAGCAATAAAGCCCTGTTTTATAAAGTCCTTTTGTCTCCTATCACTTTTCTTTCTCTCCCTCATTTCCTTCCTCTTATTAGGAGCTGCTGTCAAAGTGCATTTACTTATGGCAAGTGGTTCCCTTCGGAGCCCCTAAGCTGATAGTGCTGCATTTGCATGCAGGTGCTGCAGTGCTGGGGCACGGCTCTGGCCTGGCCTTCCCCTGCCCTGGCAGAGCGGGATCTGTAATTATAAACCAACAGGTTTGCCCTGCGAGGGGCCAGGCGTGACAATCTCCTGTTTGTTCCTCAGCACGGCCTGGCTGCCTGGTGCTCTTTCACAAGGTGGGAGATTCCTTCGGCTGTTAAAGGCAACATCTTCCCTTTCTTGCACTAAGCTTTGACTGATCCACAAAATATTTCCTTTTGCCCTTGCAGTGTTTTAAACTTGGTTCTGCCTACACTGGTTCCTAGAAGCGTAGACTATCAGATTCTCTTCCTGATGTTGTTTAAAGACTTTTCAGAAATTGACAGGAAGAAATGTTTTACAGGGAACAGAGAAGGCTGGAGATTATGGTGAGAAATACTCAGTCTAGGATGTAATGTAAAATCAGCAGTTAACACTGGAAACAGATTTCTAAGGCAAAGTTCAAACAGTCAGTCTAAGGTGCCACTAAGTGGGACAAGAGAGAGTCAGTAATAATTTTCATATTTTTAATACCTGCATTCAAAATAGGATAAATTAGATTGGCAACATGGGCACTGTTTTTCATCATTTACCTATCTGCGGGATCTGGAAAACAAGATCACTTGGACATAACAGCTCTGGCTCTGTGCCTGCAGCTGTAGGGTGGAGAAGGGGAAAGCCTTTGGGAGAAAGTGGCAGGAGCAGCACCAGAGTGGGAAACTGGAAAGGTGATAACAAACACGGGCCTTGGAAGGGGAGATGGACAAGGTGAGAGCAGTGTTGAGGAGGTGACCAGCTTGAATCAGGAAAGTGGGTGAGAGGAGAGTGATGTGGGTGGGGAACTGCTCCTGAAGTGGTCTGAGCCTGTGTCTGGGAGCCAGCAGCCCTTGAGCACTAATCCTGTTCTGTTCTGAGGCTGCATGCAAATAATTTCTTTTTTTTTTCTTTGTGTCTGTTTTCGTATTCATGAAATAGTGATAATGGCCATTGTCTGCATCAAAGTGGTATCAGGAGGCTTAAAGTGCCATTGTAGTTCTGAAACAGCAGAGATGTGTTGACCTTCCTTTGTGCCCACAGTTGATAAATGCTTACCTCAGTGACAAATTAAGGGTTTGCTTTCTTCTTCCTGAGCAACCACAGCTATGAAAAGGGTTTGGACACCATCCTGTACTGCAGCAGACTTGTTAGCTTAATTGCAATCGGGCTGCACAAGTAACAAAGGGCAGGATTCGCCTGACATGCCCTGTAGTACTAATGAAAATGGAAACGTTTGAAGAAAAACAGAAGCTTTCAGGTCCTGGGTTAGGATTAACTTGCTCACTGATGTAACATTTTACAGCCGACTTCTAAAACTGATCCAGATCTGTCAGGTCAGGTTTTGTGCTTGAGCTGATCATTCAGCAGGGAAACTTCACCTGTGTTTGAACACATTCAGACTAGAAATTATTTGAAAGATCAGCTGAAGTCTGAATGTTGCAGAAAATGGTTTTAAAGGAAGGCTTCCCAGGGATGAGCACAGATTTCCATCTAAATAAAGTTGCCAACACATGATTCACAAGACCCTAGAGATTTTCCATTAGATAAAGCAGAATTATTGATCTCTGTTAGTGCTCTAGAGAAATAATACGAAAAAGTTTTCATTGTCTGGGCAGGACCAGTCCAAGAGAGCGAATAGGATAAACACCAGTGCCACACAAACTCCCCAGACTCTGATGAGTGAGACACTTTGCTTTTGCTGTCATAAAATATCCTGCAGAGGCAAGTGCTGAAGACACAGAGACCCAAAGAATTTATTACTGTGGAGACAGATTTTTACACCTTTATTCAATGAAGGAACTCTTTGTTAAATTTTACAGGAATGAGGCAAAGAGTGCTTAATCAGTGGCAGCTCACCAATACAGCAATTCAGAGTTGGTCCCTACATGGTAAAGTCAACATATCTATGGCTAGAGCTGCACTGCCGTTCTTATGGGCCTGAATCACAAGGAAAAGAAATTATCCCTTTCAAGGCAGTGAGACCTTCCTCGGAACTTGTAAGCAAATGTTGTGGTAAAGGCCAAATAGACCGTAGAAAACACAGGTTTGTGGATCTAAAACCCCCACTAATAAAGTTTAGAGAAACTGAAAAGTCAGCTCTTTTGCTAGTTCTCTTCAAAGCTTGAAGAGAACTTGTTGCTCTTTTATTGAGGTAAGTCTCAAGGAGTGAAGCTGTGCTCCAGAGGGACTGTGAATACAGAGAGTGGTTTCTCAGCAGGACACGAGCCCAAAGCTCCAAAAAGCATCACTTGATTTGTAGAACAGACTTAAGACTTCTGATGAACAGCCCTATGCAAATATTACATTTTTTAAGTGGTGTATCCTACTACGCCTTGTTTCTGACAGATATGCTGGGAATTTCCTTTTTAACAAACAATGCCTGTCTTGGTAGAGGCCTGTTTCCATGACTAAAACTGTGATGAGAGCATCAGCCTAGTATGGTTCCAGGAATAACCTACACATTCAGCTCTCCTCTGCCAAGAACCCAGCGACTGGTTATTGAGATGAATGGTTTTGGTTAATGTGCACCACAAAGTAGGAAAATAAGATGCCTATATATTTTAGTTCATAGATAATTATCAAGAAATTGTGTATAAAGAAAAATAATGTATGGTTGGGGAGCAGAAATATAAGCCTTGAACTTCCTATCCTGAAAATATAAATCACTGCAAGTTTTAAAGCACTTGCATGACTCATATGCAGAGGTCATAGACCAAATTTGCTGATGGAGGCAGGATGAAACAAATTCGGCTGCATTTTTATGATATTTTTCCTGCTGCTCTTAGCTTTTTATTTACCCAAAGTAATATAATTTTCCAGAGAAGTGTAACAGATCCAACATATGGAACTGCTATCCAGTTCAGTGCTTAGGTGCAGAACTGAATGGGAACAGTGGTGTGTCAATAAATAGCTTACTGCATGTCAGGGAAAGTAGTCTCTCAGGAACCATATTGCCAGCTTGGCAGGATTCTGGAAATGGAATCTCAAGTGGAATTGGGGTAGTAATGCAGTCTCTGAATAGGGCCCAGGCCTAGAGGAAATCCAACTCCAGTAACATGAACACTAAATGGAAGGCAGAGAGAGGGTAACAAGAAAGAGGCACTTGTTAATGTGCAGGTCTATAAATCAAGGGCTTTTTCCTCTTGCTCTAGCACAAACTTTGAGCCAATTTAGTGCATCCCTGAAAGCTGGTACGCTGTAGTTTTTCCACTTGAGAAATAATGACATAACACTGATTAAACTATTTGGTAATCAATTGTGTTGCCTTTTGCTGAGTAATATTTTTGTGCCACAAGAGAAATCTGCAGGAGTTAAGATCTAGGTCTGATCTGCATACTGGTTTTATGCAGCTGAGATTCTGTTGACTTTGAAGTTGTTTCTGTATTTTCAGTAGTGTTGCTGATGTTCAGATTTTGATCCAGCATAGCTTAGGAAATGAGAGGAGAGTTATTCCTGCATTCAGTTTAAAATGTCAGCACATAGCAAGTCAAGAAGTCTGGCTCCAGGTGAAGGTTTTAGACCTGAATGTGTCTTGATTTAATGGCAGGGAATGAGGCTGGCTTGTTAGGAGAGTGTTCCAAATGATCCGATTTTGTGTGCATGTATGGTTGTAGTAAAGATTTTGTTTATGATATGAGGCATAAAAAAAGTGTGTGTATTTATAGGTATAACATCATTCTCTTTCTCCTGTGTGTTTAGGGAAAAAGGCAATGGGCCTGCCTGTGTTTAGTAACACTTGGACGTCGCAAGGTGCATTGCAAATAATAGTAACATTCTGGGAGAACTGGAATTCCTCAGGTTCTTGTCAACATATTTTTAGCCATTTGTCAGTTATATTATAGGTGAACTGGGTCATGTCAGTGGTATTTTATTTTTTCAATAGTCTAATTTTCTTGCATTTGCCACCTAGATCTAGTTGGAATTGCCCCTTTTAAATGACTTTGTCAACATTCACTTGTGTTATTTGAGAAGGACATGGTTTGATAATTTGCATGTCTGAAAACATAATTCTGATATCTACCTTCTCCCTTTGCATCACACAGCCTGTGCTGGAATTCTTCACTTTTGGATTTTAGCCCTGTTGAGTGGGTATGGGAGGTTAAGTGTCACCCATACCCTGAGTGCCACCCCAGAAATCCCGTGTGCCAGGCTCATGTCATCCTCTGGAGGGCAGGGAAGGCATGAAGGCAGTTTGGAGACACCTCTTTCCTCGCTGCAGTTATACACCAGTAGATGTGGGCACTGCCAGGGATCTAACCTGTAATTTCTTGGTGAATGAGCACTTTATGTGACTCCCAGTTTATACGATTCTTGTTTCTGCTTATGTATAACATGCAAGGTCTGTCATCTCTTCTTCCATTTATATGATTCCTGGCATTTTAAATGCAGGTAGATTAGATTTAGACTTTTTGTAATGAATCTGCATCATTTTGTGTTCTGCTTGCTCCTGAAATAGCCTGGGGGAACCTGATAGACACGATTTATGTGTATCATTTAGAGGCATAAGAAAGCATCTGATTGATTTAGTCTTGCTTTTGTTAGCTCTCTCCTATAATTCTAATCATCATTTCACTGTAGCATTACACCATTGAGGAAAGTATGGGTTTTCAAAGGCAGGATGCTTCCATATTTAAATGTGGTGATTCTTAAAGGAAAATGTCTTGGAGGTCTTTACAGCAGATTTTCCGCTAATTCTGGTGAAGCTCAGATCATAGTTTGCAAGGTAGAAATATATCTGGCATTTATTTCACCAACAGTAAGTATAATTAATTCATTTTTGGTGTTATTTCCTGACTTGAGCAGAATGTGCTATGGGTAGGATGCTTCTGTGCAGCACTGAGCTCTCCTGCTGCAAAGCTGTTTGTGTAAAAGCAGAACTGGGTGCTGATGCTGCAGTGCATTTCACGTGGCAAAGGGGAAAAGGACTGATGAGATTTGGCAATGTTTGTTGCTGTGCTGGTGAGATGCTTGGAGTCTTCCATGTGCCTTTTAGTCTCTGTCACTTTTACAGAGAGCAGAGCGAAGGAGACAGAAACATTATGGACCTGACCCTGTAATTTTCCAATTGGAATCAATCAGTATAAACAGTAAGCCAAATTCTCTTCTGATATCAGTCAATGCTTTGGCTTTAGTAAGGCTGTGCCAATTTGCAGGAGCTGAGAATTAAGCTGTTGCTCTCCTCCCAGCCTTTCTGATGACTTAAAATAATTTTTTAAAATATAAATTCTTGTTTCAGGTCTAGGTTGGCTTATATGTTTAAATTGAAGGCTTGTCAGTCCTCATGTGACCAGCACTTTGAAGAAGATCCATGAGTGGGGTTAGGTAAAACTGTGGGTTTTTTCCCTACTACTATCTGGATTTTCTCAGAACCCTTGATAATTTTATCCCATTTGCATCAAACATGCAGGTAACTTTAGAATCCTGCATCTGTATTGTTTCTAGGGAAGCAAAATAAAATTACAAATGACAGTAATTGACATTACATGCTTTAATTGAATTTCCTCCTCTGTGAACCAAAACCTTTTAACCAAGTATTGCAGTGCTATTTCTGTATTTATTTGTTACATGGGTTAATGTGCTATGTGGCAGATCCAGTATTTATCCATTTTCACAAATTAAGCTATCAGTGTCATGTTGCCTTTGAATTGTTTCCTGTATTGATGGCCAAAACGGCTTGAATAAGACTTTAGTCCTCCCTGGCTATACTTCTGTTTTTACAAAGCTGAAAATTGCAGGGTTGAAAATGAGCCCTTAGGAACAGTTTGGGAAACTCTAGGCCCAAAGCATCTTACCAATGTGCTGGGTCTTTTCCCTGCAGTGATCTCTGCTAAGGGAAGGGGGAAGTGCACAGGCTTTATGAAAGATGATGTTGTTGTTGTCATATTACAGGAATTAGAAATCAAGCTCTGCTTGAGTTTATGTTAGTGGCAAGTGAAAATGGATTACAGAGAGAATGAGTAGAAATTCCTCTACTGGGTCCCCAAGCTATGCACTTCAGACCTGCTGTTGTCAACTTTTTGCTGTGTTATACCCTCTGAGAAAAGAGCTCTGCTTTCACTAATTTACAGCTTTCTTACTCTGCTGTAACCTCACCTATTACCTGGGCATGATCTTTTGTCTACTTCTGTAGGTATAAAAACTCAGCGTAAAAGAAACAAATTTAATTTACTGTTTTTGTAAAATAACTACTTTTGTGCATGCAAAAAAATACCACTTTATAAACAGATATAAATAATCACTTATAAAATAGGTTGAATTGATGATGCAGGTAGCTGTGGCTTCAGACTTTGTGAATTTTCTTAATATATAATAATTTTCAGCCTCCTTCTTGCCATTTCAAGTGAAGTGTTGTTTCCCTTTAGCTGTACTTGTGTCCCAAACAGGATTGCCATAATAAAGTATCTGGGACAGTTATGATTCTATTCAGAAATTAAGAAAAGGAAAGCTTGGTAAGAACTGCCAGCTCAGTATTGTCCTGTAAGTGAATGCTGTTATTCAGCAGTCCAGCAATGCAGGTTTCCAGTGCCAGAAGGCAGTGGGACTCCAGGAGTCAGAATGGGGAGCCCCATTACCACTTGTGAGTGCAGCATGAAGCAGAAATGTTGGCTGGGAAAGCTGCTTTTAGGAGTGACCCAAAAGCTGCAGACCAGTGTGTATCAGAGACTCCTTGGAACTGGCAAAGGATGTGGTGTCAGAACACTGAGGAGAGCTCTGAGTCTTCTTCTGCAAGGAACCACATCTGATATGAAACCAGGGGGAGGAATGTTGAGTAGCACAGCTGAATAGCCCTAAACAATAAATACCACTCCATTCTCCATACTTGTCTTTTGGCACTTGGATTTTAAATGAAGTTCCATTGGAAATTAGAAAGGTAACTACTTTCCATGACTTAGAAATGAGCCAGGGATGTGTCACTTCCCTCCTCCTGCTCCAAGTTGAAACAAACACTTAGACATTTTACAGCTTCTGAAAAGTTTTAGGCTGTAGAAAACTTTGTAGGAATTTGATTTTTAGCCCAAGTAAGTAATTGCTTTAGATTATATTTTCATTACTGTCCCCCTTTGGAAGGACCCATAGACCATAAAACTAGTTTATTTCTTACCAGTAGTTTATTATTCTTTTGATGGCTCATACCTCTCCTTTCCTCTGCTTTTTAGCTTTTTATATGCTTTTGCCTGTTTCAGGGCTTAATCCTTATTCCATGTGAGTGTTGCTAATTATTTCAGTAGGGAAGTATTTGTAGAGAAAAGACTACTGTGATTAGGATCTGAATTTGGTAACATTTGGTAATATCACATGTGCTTCTCAGTTCAGGCAGCAGGATTCAAGTAACTCCTGTTGATCAGACTTTGTTTCATAATAACAACTAAAAAAATTAAAAAAAAAAGGAAAAAGAAAAAGATACTTCCCTTCCAGTGTTGCAGTGCCTATGCATAAACTTTTCTTATGCTTTGAGGGGACTTGTGACTTTATTCAGTTACAAGGGGAAAAGGTACAATTTACCTAGAACAGAAACAGACTGGGATCGCTAAAAGCGTGTGTTTTACGCTTGCCCTTTGAGCACTTTGTTTAGTTGTACGACTGATAACAAAAGCACACAATCAAAACTGCATCCCAGCCTTCAGAACGCAACTCACCAAGCTGCAAAAAGCAGATTTAGTTTCTTTTGCAGATGGTCTATGAGTCTCATGTGGCATGATATTAAATTATATAGGCAGTCAGTCACTTGTTCTGAAGCGATGCTCTGAGCCGAGAGTTGTGATGTGCTTGGACCATTCTGGTGGAAAACAGGCTCTAAAGCTAACCCAGCTCCTCTGAAGAGCAGCAGCAGAGGGGCCTGCCAGGAGCCTCCAACACCTCAAGGACTGCAGTTCCCCCTGGGATGCACTATGAGGGTGGCCCAGCGACCCCACGATGGGCTGTGGAGCATTTTGCCCTAAAGGTAGGAGACTA
Source organism: Daphoenositta chrysoptera (assembly GCA_013397915.1). NCBI lineage: Eukaryota > Metazoa > Chordata > Aves > Passeriformes > Daphoenositta > Daphoenositta chrysoptera. The sequence continues at coordinate 245,480 of VZRO01000323.1, read as the reverse complement.
GACCGACTCATCTGGTTGTTTTTCTTTTCTGGTTATTGCTTTCTGACCCTGTGTTTTTACAATGGTAGTTATTTTTGTTTTGTAATATTTTGAAGATAAGAATGGGAGTTTATTTTCTTCTTTCTCCTGTCAGACTTTGTTTTTCCTGGGTAAAAGAAGAAGAAAATACAACAGTCTGTTAATATTTAATGTTATTCCATGAAAATATTTCTGCAATATGAAATAGAATTAGCTGTTTCATCCTAGTGATGTTTCATAAGATTATGTGTTTCTATTAGCTTCAGTTTGGTACAAATTCAGTCTTTGTGTAACACTGGCTCCAGTGTGAAAATATTGATTTTTATCAGCTGAATTTCCACTCAAAGCAAGTTGTCATTTGTAGTCAAAAGCATGCTTGGGATAGCAGTTTTCAAATGGACTATGTGTTATGCAGTAGATAAGTTTTAATATTTATGCTTATCAAAATGAAACCTTTGTGGTACTATGCACTTTCTAAGAGAAATAGTAACACAAACTCATTTATGACATCAAAGCTGAAGGCTGCAGACTATTTCTGGGAAACTCCAAATGTGTTAGTGCCATGAAGTAAAACCCATTTGAGGTTATTTACTTAGATGATTGAGTTGCAAGTTTAGGTATGTCCACCTGCAAATTAGAAAATACAGCCACAGCTACTGTTGGTGTGATTGTTCCTCATGATGAAATTGGTACATTGGCAATGACAGCAACCCAGGAAACGCATTTAACAGGTAGGAGTTCACACAGGGGTGTTTCCCTTGTCTGACAGCTCTTGGCAGGTGCTAGCAAGTGCTGCTCCGAAATTCCAGCGTGTTTGAGATCTCTTGGGAGAGACAGTGGCAGTGCATGTGCAGCCCAGAGCTGGAGCTTTACCCTTACAGTGCTGGTGCTCACAGAAACACCACAGTCAGATGAGCAGGTCAGGGAGGTGGTTTGTTTTACTCAGGGCATTTGGAAGTTGGAGCAGCTGTTTCAGTTTTAAAAGGAAATAAGCAAAATTAGGAATGCACGGAGGGTACCAGGCAGGGCCTGTGAAGGGCAAGGCACAGGGCTGGATGAAAATAGTTACTACTGGTTTATATGGAAAGAAGGGTGTTTTCTTTGCCATGATATGGGTTTGGAAAGCAAAAGGTGCGGGTATTCCTGTCCACTCTGTCAGGCTAAGTGTAGCATTAGACACAGGCTTTTAAGGCTGTATTTTGAGTGCCAGGCTTCCATTTTACAAGTGCAATTTGTCTCCAGAAAGGAAACATGTAGATGGATTCCTTAAACTAGAGTTGTGTGTTTTTCTATGCTGCCGAATGAGGACACTGCTGTTTTCTTCTGTTAAACGAATTAATTCTGATTAAGGGATTTGAGAACCTAGGCTGGAAAGTGTTGATTTATTTCCTGTGCAAGTTGAGAACAAATTCTGCTTTCCTAAGCCAAACACAGGTTCTAGTTTGTGCTACCAAAGTCCTGTGTTGCATCATCATCTTGCACTTTTGTGTAAATGTGTTTTAGGAGGGTAGCACAGCCACACTATTGATCACACCACACTGTGATTTATGCCAGCTGACCAAAGTCCTTCCCCTAGCTAGGGATTTCCACAGACAGCCCTGACATATTCCTTTTCATCCCTAAACTGGCCCTTAATGCTGTATGGCTGGGAAAAGCAGAGGGGCTTCCACACATCAGATGTGCATATTGATAATGCACACTCATAGGAGATAAGGATGGGGAAGGAAGTTTGACTTTTCTCTGCTCCTTTCTGTAGCAGTCGAACCCTGAAGCTTTTCTGCTGTCAAATGCATGTTAACCTCCATGTTGGCCAGCAGAACCCTGAAGAGCACTTTAATCTTCAGGATGCTAGAAGATATATTTCTTCCATTTTCAGCTTTCATTTTGCTGCCTTTTACCAAATCCACCCCTTTTTCTTTCAGAATGTAGCTGGGTTTCTGTTGATCCAGCCAAAGCCACAGCCTATTTTTGCTATGTTGAAGGCCTGTCTTTAGATCCCAATTCCCAAATTAGATCCTGATTCTGTCCTTGACTACAAACTTCAATTCCCTAGGACATATTGCAGAGACTGTAAGAAACCATCTGTGTGTTAGGCACAAATATTAAACATGGCAAGAAATTGAAAATCTTTAAAGTTGAGGGGAAAAACAAAATTAGATGTTGCAGGTTAATTCTGCTCCTGAATCTGAGAACCACGGTTAGATCTCAGGATTGACACAGAAGGTAGCAAAGAATGGACTGCAATCTACCAGTTATGCAAATAAGTAATAATGAATAGGTATTTGTATTCATAATTATTTTAATTTCTTCGGGTGACTCTTATCCCATCTTTCTTGTATTTGCTACTTGTCCAGCCTTGGTGTCAACCCCAAACTTCATCCTGGTCAACGTTGATACTGAAGAAAGATCTTGAAGCATGAGACGCTTTTTTGGTTTTTTTCCTTCTGGGATGCAGAAATGCTTGGCCACTTACTACAAATCTTTTGATCCTTTGTCACAGAGTCTTTTCTTGAAGATGATGAGATGCTTATCTCAAAACACAAGTAGTTCTAGGAACTGCAGTTTGAAAATGGGGGCCATGTGTGACACATAAACCAATTTGCAGTCTCTGAGAAGGAACTTCAACTTTACAGTAAAAGCAGGCATTTTTCTATTTCTTTCAAGAAAAAGGAGTCATCTAGATTACTGAGATGCAGTGGGTCTCTCTTAACTTTTTCTCTTTCAAAAACAAGGCTTATATACACAAGAAGAAAAGAGCAAGAAATTCAGGAAATCCTCATTTTGCTACTAGTGTGCCCTCACATTCCTAAGAACTATTTTTGGGTTTTCTCTTAGGAATAGCTAGAACTTGTTGAGCTGGGAAAGACTTCTTGGAACAGATCTTTGGTTTTGTCTTCTCTGCATGAACGCCTCTTGTTGATGTTGGAATAGCTGCTCTTAGCTGGTTGGTGATTCACAAAATGAGGCAAGTCAGCCCTATAAAATCTGCTTCTCCACTCCACAGTGTTTGGAAAAAAATTGTTGCAGCAATCTGGTGAGCGTGTAAGAGGAACAATTGCCTCCACATGCAATGAGAGGTCTGTCTGCCTCTCTTCTGGGTATTGCTACCTGCAGATTTGTTACAACTTGAGAAATATCAAAATGTCAGTGAGGAGGATACAAATGCTTTCCCTTCTGTCTCTGTATGGCCCCAAGTACTCTGTGTAATTCTGAGATCCCTCAGTAAATCAGTTCAGAGAGCTCTCAGTACACACCTCACTAAGTTGAAAATCCAAACTGTCAGAGGATTTGTTTCCATGAAGTATTTTGCTCTCAAAGGATTTGTTTCAATAAAGTGTTTTGCATGTAGGAATACCACGTGCAGGGCAGCTAACAACCTGTCTGTGTCTGCTGCACGAAGACCCTACCAAAGTATCTGGGGCTCTTTGGAGTTTGTTTTGGGATCAGATTCCACACAGCACATTTTGATAAGAACTTGGAATGGTCACAGCATTTCTCATGTGCATGGTTTGTTCTTCAGTGGTAGTAAGAATCAGCATCAATTGAACTCTTGTCTGTATTTGTTCCCAAAACTGCCTTTTGGGATTTTTCAGTAGGGTTTTTAACACTCCTGTAGGGTGACAGGCTTTTCAAAACATCTGCAGATACTGGTTATGTATTTTAAAAGATGTGTTGAGAGGATGTGTAGAAGGAATTAATGGAATGACTGGCATCTGTGTTAGCTTGGCACTTCACTGCTTATTACCTCTTAGAAACTACAGGGATATTCTGAGAAAGAACCTACATCCCAAATGAAATGTGAAAGCGTGGAAGGCTTAATGAAGCTACTTGTGACATGGCAAAAGAGAATCACGTGTACTCTTTTAAAAAAGGACTGAGCTTGCTTCCTGATTTGTTGTTTTTTACCTACCCAGACCAGACATCTGTCTGTCTGTGGAGGTTTTTATCCCCTGCTAATTGCAAGAAAGAAAGGAACAGCAGACTAGTCACTGAGGTACTTCAGAGTGCCTTTGGACTTTAAAGAAAGTTCAAGGCAAAAGGCATTTAACTTGTGTTGCATACATGAAAATCAAATCATACATTTCTCCCATCCTTTTTTGTGAACAGCATTACTTCTGTTCCTTTTGTGTGCATGCCATGTTTGGTTTAATGGAGAAATGAGAAAAGAAAATAGATTCTTTTTTGGAGACTGAGTACTAATGCAGAAACATTAAAGGCAGGCACATTGTTGTCAGCCAGTTTGCATATTTATTTACTTTTACAAATGGTTGGCTTGGAATCAGCAGTTAATGGAATGAGAATGATGTTCCTGTACAGATCATTTCCTGAGAAACATTTTCAATTACAAACATATCTCTGCTTTTCTTCCCTCATTTGTTATGTCTTGGAGAATAAATGGGGAGTAGCATTTACAACTTAAGGTTTATGTTCTGAAGACAATTTTAACAATGATCCCCACATAAAAAGGCCCTTTTGTAGTTGCAGACATATGTTTATGATGTTTTGTGCTGTGAATATCAAATTTCTGGTGGACGCTGTGTCACACTCTGCGAACTTGTAAACATCTATAAATCCATTGGATCATTTTAGTACCATGTGTAATGCAGATTTATTGCCTTTTGTGTGGATTTCTTTTGTTTCGGAGTTAAAGTTGAGCTGCCAGAATCCATGTTTAATGAATTATGTACTCCAGAAAATTAGGCAGTACTATTTTAGTTTAATATTTTCTTTTCCCCTTTGTGGACTTATAAGATGCACATGTACAGGTATTAGAAATTACGATTTTGGATAGGTGGCCCAGAGAGCAATTAGATAAGTTTACTTGACTAAATAGTATCATCCTATAAAAGCCTGAACTATGACTTTTTGAAAATGCTTTTGCTATTTTTTTTCTCTTATTCTCTAGCCGTCTGAAGTAATTTTGGTCAGTTTTCACATTTACCAGTACAAATCCAGAATTACCCCACTGGAATTATATCAGTTTATAGAACTGGAGTATGTGAGAGGGAACAGGAATCACGCTGAGCCAGTGAGCTGGTATAAATCAGCATAAATCCACTGAGATCTGTGTGGATACAGTCATTTACACTCAAGTCTGCATTACAGGCTATCAAGTTAGTAGAACTAAAGCTGCTGCTGTGCACGAGTGGTTACAAAAGGAAACCATCGAGGTCATGGGCATTTACCAGAAATTTGCACCCAATAAAGGGAATATGAAACTAAAACCCGATTCATCTAAATTTGGCTCAACTCTAATTGAGTGTATGTCTTATACAAGAGCAGTAAAGACATTTCTTACTGAAAATCTGAAATTCTTCTAAACTGGCTGTAATTTCTGGCAGCATATCTAAATGTATGTAGCATAGGCCTGCATGTTTGAATGTGGGCATACATACAAATATCTACTGTTATTCTGGCCATGTGGTGTCTGCAGCTGGCCTTCCAAATGGTGCTTCTTCCAGGTAAAAATAGCTTAAGATAGAGACATGACATGTAAAGCTACTGCCTACCATAGCAGTTTAAAATATCAGGTAGATTTTGACTTTCTTATGGAAAGCCTAAACTCTTGGAGCCATGTGAATGTCAGCAAATCTCAGCTTCCACAAAAAATCCAAAACACAACATAAAAAAACCCAACCCAATGTACGTGAAACCTTAAAAATGGTGAAAACCTTGACTGCAAAACCCATATGCAAGAGAAAGAAAGGCAGAAATGTTATGTCTGTATATATGTCTGTAGGTGTATATGCATCTATTTAAATCTCCTGGGTTTGAAAGATCGAGGTTATAAGCAGCGTGCTATTGTGCTCCTCCAACTTTATAGTTTGGTTCTAGTTAATTGCACACTTTCAGAATTCATCCATTCCTGTCATAGCACTTGAGTAATTTTAATTTTTTAAGTACTGAACCAGTTACATGGGGAAGACATGGCTGTAGCACTCAGAGGAGAGGCTGTTTTACACTGCATCTCACTGTATCTGTTTCATGATTCTTCAGATGGATATGCTAAAATACATCTAAACCACAGAGAGTGCACTGGGTGATGTGGCATTGCCGAGCTCAGTTAAATAATGAGATGTGTTTCATTCAAATCAGAGTAACTCTAAGCCCTGAATACTAAATAGGGCAGCAAAAAGCCTTCAGCACACAAAATAAACAAGTAAAAAACCCAAATGAAACTGTCTAATAAATACAATGTGGAGCAACAGGCTGCATGTACTGGAGGAATTAAGGCAATTTAAACCGTATGGGCAGGGCTCCACTCTCAGATGTGCAGCTCCAAGGGCAGTTGGATGCACACATCACAGGGCAGGGGCTGCCTCGGAGCACACGCCTGGATTTGATAGCATAGGTTTATGACCTTGTAATCCTAGAGCATCTAAAACAGTAAGAATTCCATCCAGCTTAAAATAGCTGCTGTAGTTGCTGTTGATACAGGCTCGCGGGCTCCCCGGCTCTGGGGCCAAATTTGGTGCTGGCGTGATGGGAGGAAGTCTGTTGACAGCTGATAGCAGTGGAGTTGCACTTGATTACATCATAAGAAATTTGGCATTTGGAGCTAAATCAGAAGCCTGAGCAGAAATGTCCATTCCTCATCCAGAGTTAAAACTGGAACTTTCACACTGCCAATCCACAGAGATTTGTCTGGCCCACATGTAGCTGTTACTTTGAAGGGTCTTGCTTTAAAAGCGCATTCCGCAGTTCCACTCAGCGTGGTGACTGAAAAAAAAGCCTGAAGGACTGGATTTTGCTCTCACGTCCAAAGAGATGAAGTCCCTAATCTTCCCAATACAAGCACAATTAGCATAAGCCCGAATGGTAGCTGATGAACGGGGTCACAGCAGAGGGTGACAACACAAAGGGGCCTGAGCTCTAATTGCTGGGCTTGTCCAGTGGCCAGGCACGCTCTGTGTCCAGCACAAAACCCTGGATGTCCTTCCCAGGAGCTGCCACAGCTCCCAGTGCACTGCTCTGGCTCCTGGCAGCTGGTGTGCTAGAGATGAGCTGCTGCTGGCACATCCCATCCCCTCCTCCCTTCCTGGGGCTTTACACTCAGAGTGCAGGTCTGACTGATGCTCCAAAGCCATTCCTCAAAGTATTTCAAGAAATTAGATTATTTGACGTTAATTTCAGCTGCTGCAAAAATTGCCCCAATGCTGTGTTCTTTCTTTTTATTAAAATACTATGTTGCTGAAGTGATTTCTATGAAAATGAATTAAAACAAATTAATGAAAAGCAGTTGAAAAATGGACTTCTCTGCTGAAACTGTGGTATGCAAACTCTTAACCTCAATCACATATTTGTGGTTGCCCTATAAACACCTAAGTGTATAGCAGTGATTTGTCATGGTATTTCTTTTGATGGAAATTCTTAGAAAGTGAGGCTATGCTACATAATACATTTTCTCTCAGTTTACATACAGCTTGATATCATGCATGTGCTTACCTGCTCCATTTAGTAACATTACTAATCTGCAGTTAAATCTTTGCTCTTCAGTATTGGGAAGGAAATGAAAAAGGTGCTGTCATGCTCAGGGTTTCTCCATCATGTTTTCTGCTTGTGGGGGACAGGAGGAACCTTTATTATGGCAGTAATACCAACCTGGGGCAGGGATTGTGCACTGCAGAATGCAGAGGCTGAGGAGGAGCTGTCCTCTCTAAAAACTGAATCCAGCTGGCATCTTGGGATCATCTAGAGGTGTGTTGGGTAGGTTCTGCAAATGGCTCTGGCAGGTGTGCAAAGTGGCTGTGCTTACAGCAGTGAACAGAAAGCAGAGCTTAGCACCTGCTGTGCAGTAAATATAACACTTGCATTCGAGAACACATCAATGTTTTAGTTCCCCATGTATATTTTTATTATTTTATTTGTGTTTTATGTTCCTTTTCATGCAAAGATGTGGCAGGGTTTTGTTTGCTTTCTCTTATTTTCTCTGAGAATGTGATGGAGGTCATGTTATTAAAGGTAGAACGCTGTGCACGTTAGAGGACAGATATGGGGGGGCTCAGTGGGCCTTGGAAAGAGCTCCTTACATAACCTTCGACCTTGAAAGGTCCACTCAGTCTCCTTGGAGGATGGAGCAAGCTCTGCCAGTGGATTGCTCCCTGGAGAGAGGGGCCAAAAGCTTTCGTTACTGTCCTTCACTCAGAAAATGAGCTGACTGCTTTCTCCAGCGTGTCTCGCCCAAGCAGAGCATCCAGCCCTTTGGGACAGGAGAGCTCAGTGGAGGCAGTTGGCTTGAACAGATTTTATTTACTGTGCTCCCCCTTGGGACTGATGTAAAAAAATCCCACGTTTTCTGCCTAGGAAGCTTTGTGCCGAAGTCCTCCATGAGCTAAATATTTTGGAACAGAAAGATCTCCACATGGAAGTTTTCTACCCACTGACATTTTTATACCCATAACCATTTTGAATGAAAATAAAAATTAAAAAATTGAAAAAAAAAAAATCAAAGAGGTTAATAAAACCAACAGTGATTTTCTCTAAGGAGTGCTAGCAGTTCCAACAATTGCCATTCAGTGCAAGCAGTTCCCGAGATTGTACATGCTAGACCAACTTCATCCTTGCTATAACTCCTCAGAACTCAGTAGGGTTACATGAGGGATTAATTTGGTCCATTGCTTTCAGCCATCAGTTTTAGGGAATATACAACGATCGAGGGAACTATTATTGTCAGCATTGTTTTATGACTCTTTAGAACTGCTCAGTATTTGTATTTTACAGATACATAAGCAGGGTGAGTGTATGGAGTGAAGTTATGGGTTCAGTGTTGAAGGTAGTGGATTTTTTTATTTTTGTGTCATTAAAGTAATAAACATTCTAGCAGCCATTATTGCTGTGAGTCTTACATAGATGCTTGAATACAGCTACACAGATTCTTGAAGCATGCATAGACATTTCATCTGGCAGACCACAAAACATTTCATGAAGCACAGAAAATATTGGGAAATTTCTAAGTCCTGTTATCGCACCAACTGGCTGATTATCACAGTGTTCATGTGAATTTAGTTATACTTACTGCATCAAGGAAGTTGAGGCACACAGGTAGAACTTCCAAAAGCTGGCTTATGAGGCAGCCATGAGGGCAAAGACAAAACAGAAAAGCTTTAGAGTACTTCTCTGTTTTCTTAGAAACCAAGTTTTCTCTGTAATTTTCAGAATAAACTGAGGAAAGCATCAGCTGGTAAATCTGAACATTTGGATGGTGAATCTGCATCTGCACATAAGTCACATATTCCAGTTCATTCAGAAGGTGTGGACAACTGCCTGAGTGTTTAGGCCATATGTAGGATTGTTGGGTTAAGTTATTTAAGTTTAAACTCTGACTGGCACAGATGAGCTAACAACCAGTTCTGTTAAAGGTCTGTGCACTGCAAATTGAGTGGTTAAAGCAATATTGATAAGACAGCAAGCCCCTTTCCTGGTTTGGTAAATCAGGTTACTTCCCCATTCCCATGGCCAAGTTCTTTCTCAGCCCATGTCTGGACTCCACACTAAGGCAATACTTCTGAGGGTTCATCATCCTACTCTGTGTCTTGCTGCTGTGGTTTCTGCTAAGGAGAGGCCAAGAACACAGGCCAGAAGCATCCTAGAGCCTGCTCCAGCTAGAGAGTGTAGGACATCAGCATCCTGGACAACAGAATGTGCTGTGTGCTGCAGCTGCACCTTCACTCCTGAATAGCTCCTCGGTCTGGCAGCTCAGTGTGGGTACACAGCCAGGCCAGCTCTTCTCAAGTAGCTAAACTTAAAGAATCTCCAGAGCCACGGTGACATACTGAGAGCAATAACCATTTCCCTCAGCTAAAATGATTCATTAGTGTTAAAATGTCAGGACCATTAAAATGCAAGTGAGCCTTTTAAAAGTTTGAGGACAATGGGCCGTATCCTGGAAAAGATTTGAGGTAATTGCGTTGGTTCCAGCACCATTATCCATGAAAAATGTACTCTTACAAGTAAAGGTTTGTTGGCTGTGCCTCCCATTTTTGTTAGCTTTCCTTTATTGCTGTAATTACACCCAGTGGCTTATCTAATAGAGTCATATTCTTATAAAGAAATTAAGACAATTAATGCTACTTTTAGTGAGAGTGAAATTGTAAGTAAAATTAAATTGAAATTTGACCAAGCTTTTCTTTTTTATTTCCTAGTGTCTGAATTACAGGAAGAAGGAATAAATGCCATTAACTTACCTCTCAGTCCCATTCCATTCGAACTAGACCCCGAGGACACTATGCTAGGTAATTCAACAATTTTACATCTCAACATGAAAGCTTGATGTAAAATAAAGTGTTGTGCCTGGGATAGTTTCTAATGTTTTTCTTTTAAACCTTCCAGAGGAAAATGAAGTCCGAACAATGGTTGATCCAAATTCAAGAAATGATCCAAAATTACAAGAACTAATGAAGGTAATGGAAGCATGTAAATCCTCTCAGGAAAGTGGAACTATTTTTGATGCCATCCCTGCCTCTTTCACTTGAACATTTCAAAGCATGAGTTAGATATTAATTAGTTGGAACCATGTGGTGTGTACATCCCAGTGAAATGGGGAGGTCATTTGGTGCAGTAGCTTTCTCTAGACATGGCACAGGGAGACTTAAGAATTTCGATTAAAGTCCTGAGTCCAGAGTCTCAGTACCATCCCACCCCCAGTCTAAGATCACGCTGACTTTTCCTTGTCTTTGTGATTCTTGGGGTTAGAACTTTGGCAGGTCACTTCATTTAAATCAACTTCAGCACCTTTCGCTTCACAATAAGATGTTAAAATGCTACTGAAAGCAAGGGAAAGATTTCACTCCAGAACACACTGCATCAATTAGTGTTTGTCTAGACCTCGTGGTGCATTGGCACAGCCACCTTAGTAGAGTCCTTCCTGAGTCCTTCCTTTTTGCTCCTCGAGGTATGTCAATTTTGAGCCACTGCAGCTTTGGTATTCTTTCTGCTAAGAAAAATGACATGTGTTTTAAATTGCAAATGAATAGTGTATAATACTGCCAAATTTGTGTTTCCCATATAGGTATTAATTGACTGGATTAATGATGTGTTGGTAGGAGAGAGGATTATTGTGAAAGACTTGGCTGAAGACCTGTATGATGGACAAGTATTGCAGAAATTATTCGGTAAGAAAAAATACACGTGCACGCTGTTGAGGCACTTTGTCAATAAGTGGATCTCTTGTTGCTGCTCAGGAGCCTTGGTATCATCTTACATTTATGCCACTAAGTGATATAAAAATAGCAGTGTGTTACGAGACCCCTGAGCAATGGGCTGCAGGCACAGTCCCCATAGCTGCAGTGCAATGTGTGGTGCTCTGCAGTTGATGAGAACAGCACAAAGCCTACCTGGGCTGCTGGAGAGGGAGGGCTCTCGTCTTGGCAACAGTATTCACTCCAATTAAATTTATTATCTGCATATGGGCTGCACAAACTTCACCATGTTACAAGTGGAAAGTCAGTTTGAAGGCAAGGGCATTTGCAGTACCACGGTGGATGTTTTTAATCTCTGCTCGTTCCATACTGTAGTTTATTCACATCGCAAGGTTCCTCTGGAAAGTTGGAATTTCTTTCTGGTTTGATGTCTGGCTTTTAACATGACTGAGGTAATGGTGCCCAGTGGACTGCAAACTGAGCTTCAGCTGAGAAACAGATAGAGAAAAGAAACTGCTAATGCAGAGTTGGCATGTGCTTTTTATACTGTTGGCTTGAAAGCCATTTTCTTAGTTATTACAGCTCATAAAGTCTCCAGTAAATTTCTTTCCAGTATCCTAAATGAATCTTGAAACATCATGTGAGCACTTCTAATAAAGACTTCACAGGCTATTCCCTCCTATGAATGGTTAAGCTATTGAATGTACCGTGATTGACTGGATATGCCCAGACTGAGCAATTTGATTGTCATGGGCAGACCTCCAGTGACTTCACCCAACATTCCAAAAATGTGTATCAGATGCAGCCTGACTCTAAATATGCATAAACTGATCCAGCCTTTATTGATTTCAGGGGAATCTTTTCCATTACCCTTAATTCCTTGTGGATCAGGTCTCTGCTTACTAAATCTTCGGTCATGTGGTGAGACTATGCACAAACTGATTTCTGAGGAGGCACAAGAAACCTATGGAGATAGCAGCCTGTTAGGCAGGATAAGGATATAGCAGGATTAGGAGATAGCAGTCTCTTAGGCAGGATTAGGAGATAGCAGTCTCTTAGGCTGGTAGTTCAGGCTCCCTCCCTTTGGGAAGATACTCAGTTGGCTTTGATGAGAACAAGATCAGCTCTTACCAAATAAGGTATCTCTTAACAGATATTCTTTTGTAGAAGTAAATTGATAAGTGACCAAGCATTTTGTTTCTAGTGTTGTCACCTGGGAACTGCTATATTTTCTTTGCTTACTCTTTAAGGGTAAACACTAAGCCGTGTATGTATATACACAGCAATCTGTACTAATTAGCAACAAACTAATGCATAAAGTGTTTTAAAATCTACTTCAAATTTTGAGTGCAGAAAAGGGCTGTGGTCTCATAGAGAGAAATTGCTTGAGGTTTTAGTTGTTTTCATGAAAACTTGTTTGCCTTTCTTCGATGCATCCTCTGCCTCTATAAATATGGAATCACTTCAGTTTTATCACTAATAGGCCAAGTAAAATTTTTATCTCCTGAAGCTGGGAGGCTGAGACTGATGAAATAAATCTTCAAGTCGGTGTCTGTTTCCTTGGTTTGATGGTCTGCTGTACAAGCTGCTTTCATGCAGAATAACCCTTATCCAGTAGCAATAGAAGTAATGGGCCTTACCTCCAAGTCTGGTGCTCCCTAAAGGGAGTTGCAGCAAATACTTGTTAGCCAGTGGTGTGGCATAGAGCAGTACTTGGTCTTCCCCTTGTCAGTGTGTAACTAAAGGGAAAATGTGAACTTATCTTTAGGAGCTCGGAAGTGTGGAGGGAAAGTGGCTCTGGAAAAAAGCAGATATAAAATTAGGAAGTCTGATGTCTTCTGAATGTAGCTCTGGGTGTATGGAATGTCTTTGTGTTCTTCATGGAGCTCACAGTTGTTTTTCCTTCATTTTTTCTTCTATCTCTTCAGAGAAGCTTGAAAGTGAGAAGCTGAATGTTGCAGAAGTTACTCAGTCTGAAATTGCTCAGAAACAGAAGCTACAGACAGTGCTTGAAAAGATCAATGAAACCCTTAAACTCCCTCCAAGAAGCATTAAGTGGAATGTTGACTGTAAGTTTTGTGTTTGTTACACTGTTTTCATTTGTTGACAGCTGGGAGTTCATAGGTGCCATCTGGAATTCTGAAATGTCCAATGATAAGGGAGGGCTGAAACCTGGGATTTATGGTAGGAGCTGCTCTGAAGGGCACTTCCAGATGTGCCACTCTACCCTCTTTACTGGTGCTCAGCCCTCAGTTTCAGTTAGGTGTCTTTTCAGAGTCCATCCAAGTGTGGTGGTTTCTCTCTGAAGTCCATGTGCATACCAGCTTAAGTTTTGTGTTGCTAAATTGGTTTGTTGGAACAGGCAAGTACCTGCAGAAATGCAGTAGATAGGCAGGAGAGTCAGGTCCTAGAACTCTGTGTGAAATTTGCCACATAGATATGAATAATGTTTCTGATCATTTAAGGTTAAGTCTGAACCACTAGTTTTGATTACAAAACACTCATCAAGACTAGTTTTATTGTATTAAGAATGAACATAGCAGTATCTAATAGAAATGCCTTCAGTGGCCCAACACGAGACACTTCAGTGGATATGTATTGCAGAAAGCAGGTTATCAGTTTTAGAAAATTAGGCATCTTAATCTGTTTTAAGTTTGGTTTTCAGAATAATTTAATGCTGTTGAATACCTTGACCAGTACATGACATTTTCCCTGTCTCCTGTACCTGTCTTGTGCTGAGCAATTTTGTATCCTGTCCCATTCACAATGAATTAGTGAGAAGGAGAGAAATATCTCGAGGGAGGAAGAGTGACCATTAGGCACTTTGACTTTCCCCTTGCTGTGGGCCTGCTGAATTTTTTGTCCCCTTCTCTTTCCAACCTCCCCCGAGTTTTCTTTCCATTCTCTGTTATGCAGCTGGAGGCGGGGTGTTTGGAGTTGCCTGACAATTTAACTTCTAGTTTTAATTTAACGTTTTACATGTGTTTTAGAGCTGGAGTAGAGATAGAGAGCAGCAGCTGGGCCCAGCTGTAGCACACACCAGTGGTAGGCAGACAGGCATCTTCGAGTGTTCTGCTAAAGCACCTCATCTCTGCCCACTGGCACTCCAGCACTGTTTGCCAGCAATGCCACATTTTATATCAATGTATATCTCCGTGGCATAGCTGAGACTTGCATTGGAAGGTAATGAGGAAGAATATTTTGGTGAATCTGATGGTGTTTCAGCAGTGAAGTAAGGTAGTACTTAATGATTAGTTCAAGTACAAAAAACGTAAGTGTAGCTATCAAAGATCTTTCAGGAATACTACTCTGGGGAATGCAAAAACAAAATAGAAGAAGAAGAAAGGTAATAATAAGGGTTGGAAATTATCCACTTTCATGCCAGTGGTTTGATACTTGATCAAAGATTTCCTACAGTTTGGCTTTTGATATCTTGTAAGTTGTGTTAGTGTTAACTACCCGTATATGAAACCTGCTGCAAAAAAGCTTCAATAACAGAACTAGAACAACTTCATGAGGAATGTTTGAGTCATTGAGTTTAGTAAGTTATTGCTTAAGGCTTGTGCCAAAACAGGCTCGTTTATCATCCTGCAGACATTGTGACACTTAAAAATGAATAAGTGCATGTTATGAGTACAAAAATATCTTTCTGATAGTCCATAAATCCTTGTTGAAATAAAGGGAATAAAAGAGAGGCAAGGAGAATGCAGAGACAGCACTTAACTGTCGTACATAAAATCTGGCTTTTGGATTAGCTTTAGATTTCCATCTCCACAAGCCTGTGCCATCCAGACGTGGTGCAAAGTGTAATGTGTTGGTGCTGATGTATCCCGGGGGAGACCACTAAAGATGAGGTGCCTTAAAGGTGCCCCCTGGCTCTAGGTGGCAAGAGGAAAAGAATCCCATAATCCCTACATCCTAAGCAGAAGTAATAATATGTGCCCTAGTTACTTTGCAGTTTGTAAGTTGTGCTTTTAATATCTATTTCAGCTGTTCATGCTAAAAGTCTCGTAGCGATACTTCATCTTCTGGTTGCATTATCTCAGTATTTTCGAGCACCAATCCGACTCCCTGATCATGTGTCCATTCAGGTGGTTGTTGTGCAGGTAAGAGGGGCCTTAAACAGCTCGTGGTACTGTTGTGAAGTTGACTGAGGGGTTTCTTGAAAAATGCATCTGGAGTTTCTGTCGGGGCGGGCATGCGTGCGTCTCTGGCTGACAAGGAACACACGTGCATCTTCCCTGCTGACAGTGCTTCAGCCAGAAAAAGGCACAAGTGCTTTCCCAGATTGAGCTGTGGCTCACAGTATCTTACTTCGATTGTGAAGTGGCCAGACTGTGACATTAAAAATATATGAAACATTATTATTGTTGGAATGTGTTTATCACCCAGTATGATCTCTAGAATTATTGTTTTCCCCATTTTTTGATGCTCTTCTCTGTTGTGTAGAGATTCAAATCATTCTTGGCACTGAATGACAGATTGTCACTGTTTATTACATTCAGATTCATGTTAGGTGACTAACTATTCTTTTTCAGCCCTGTGCATGCTAATTTAGTCTGATTACAGTGTTGGTTTTCTCAAAAGCATGCAAAAAAATCCCCATCAACTAAATCTTTTGTCAGTCTCCTTATTAGAGCCTCATCCATTCACTCTTCATGTTTTTCTGTTCATTATTTTTCTTTCAGCTGAACTTGTGCTTGCTCTATCTTATTTGGCCTCTTCCCATTTAATCTGCTTTTCTTTCTCGCCAATTAACTTTGCCTTTATTTTTCACACTGTAACTGTCTTTATTTATGTCTTTTAACTGATGTTACCCTGAAGTAATGGGTTGAAAGAGCTATTGCTCAAGTTTTGTGTGGCTGAAAATCTGCAAGACAGATCTGAGAAAGTAAACATTCTTTCTTCTAGAATTCAAATAGGACAAGTTTTGTAACTTAGGGAGAAATCTGAAGGAGAGTCTCTGGTAAATGTATGTGTGATGTCTGGTAGTGGCTCATTGACTGTCAGATTCTGCTTCATGGGTTTCTCTACAGATCATGAAGGAGAATCCCTGAAAATCTGCACTTATGTGTCTAAGGCTTCAAAGAAACATAGTTCTTTGGCTATTATAAATGTATTATTTACACTGGTTTATCTCAAAGTTCTACCAAAACCAGCTTAAGAAATCTGAGTACGGTGAGCAGGGCATCTTTATGATGAGAAACTAAATGAGGAAAAGAACACAGTCCTAAAATGAAGAACCAGA
This sequence comes from Daphoenositta chrysoptera, assembly GCA_013397915.1. Lineage (NCBI taxonomy): Eukaryota > Metazoa > Chordata > Aves > Passeriformes > Daphoenositta > Daphoenositta chrysoptera. The sequence continues at coordinate 229,076 of VZRO01000323.1, read as the reverse complement.
ACCTCTGCTGTCATTCCATACCTCCAGACAAAATTCCAGTTGAAATCAGTGGGCATAATGTCCTCTTGTTAAACAGGCTAATGTAGTTCAACAGCAAATCCACTGAAGTCAGTACAGATAAACCAATTTAAAACAATGAGTAGTGGGAGAATCTGACTCACTCTTAGTTACACAGCTGCAGCTCAGGCACCAGTGGCTTGCAGGGAAAGCAGTTGCACCAGAATGAAATCCAAGTAATGATGAAGAAGATTTTGTCCTGCAGACCCTGACCTTGGTGAAAGGCAGTCAGTGCAGCTCCAGAGCTCTGCTGATTCCTATTAACAGAGGGTGGGGGCCAGTATATTTACTGTAGTTGTTGGAGACATTTCTCATTTTGATTTTAGGGTGGCTGGATGTTTTACTCTTATTTTTTAAATCTGTCTTTCATGTCCCATGAGACTGATTCTGTATCATGCATCGTGTACCCTTTGAACTCATGAGAGTTTTAATCAACAATGAGCAGATCCTAAAGCCTAATTTAGTGGTCAGACTTGCACACCTCATGTTCTAAACACTCATGCATTCTGTAAAGAAAGATCAAGCCTAGGGAAGCTTAACAGACTATGCAGTAGCTGTTTTTAAATTCTGCTGTGTATGGTTCCATAAAGAGAGCAGGAGAGAAAGGGAAATAAAAGAACAAGGTACTTTTATGAGGTCTGTTAAGCAAGACTCCCTTAATTCATTTCATGATTTTGTTAGGCATAGAAACACATAAACTGTGAGGGTTGCCATGTTGGCTGGATGTCGTTTATTGAAATAGAAAAAAAGATATTTGTGAAACAAAAAATGTGCTCATGTCCAACAGGTAATCAGCCTAGTTCTTATGAAAGCTTGTTTCCTTTGGCTGTTTTGTACAAAAGCTGTTAGCGATGAGAGTAATATGAAATCTGGGTTTAAGCTGATTTAGGAAAAAATGTGATAGTTGGACCTTTTGTAGCTACTCTGTTATATTATTTTCTCTTCCTGCCATACCAGTAGAATAATTAACTTTGAACAAAGCCCAGGCTTTGTTTGATCGTATCTCCTGAAATGACTGAGAGCTTTTTTGGAGAGCTGGGCCTTGTCATCATTTTGCCTCTTTTTAAAAATTATGTATTTATACCATCCATGAATGGTTAGATGACAGATTGTTTGTGTCCAAGAGATGGAAGTCAGAGAGTGTAAGAATGCATTGGCAGAGCAGCCAGAATGGCTTCAGCATGTTCTGGGACAGCAGTTCTTGGGTGCATAAACTACTCTTAGGCAAAGCTTGGAAATTATTGAGATTAGATGAGTGTGTAAATCACAACCTTAATCAGAGATCATTGGTCCCACTACCTGGGAAGGTCTGAAATGTTTTGGAGCAGCACTGCCTCCAGGTTCCCAAGAAGTCATCTCTGAACCTATGACAAATGTATTTGTTCTTTCAAGCTCCAGAATAATTCTGCATTTCACTTTGATGGGGCAATTATAAAATGATCCTCCAGGTGCAATGGATTGTAACAAGGCATAGGCAAAAAGTCATCCAAATAATGGCAAGATTTTCAGACTGGGACTTTGTGGGGGAATTAAGCAGTTGGCCCTCAGTTACATAAAAATGCTGACACAAAAGGAGATAAGAAGACATCTTTTCTATTTCCAGATGTACTACCCAAGTTTCAGATTTTTTTTTTTTGTTCTAGGGGTAGTTGCCAATTTTAAATGGTAAGTGATTAGGAATATCTTCAGGGCCTTCTGTGAAGTCTTTCAGCTGTGAGGGAAGAAAATGCCAAGCCTGTTCACTGAGGTCTTCTGTCATTACTGGAATGCATGTCCAGCTTTTCTTTTTAATGGGGAATCTTAATTCATTCCTCTTTTCACAGTGACTTTCAAATAGTTGATGTTGGTTTTTATAGTTTGTTGTTTCAATTTTAGCCACTGTTGCCTTTAAGGAACATGCTGGACAGTCTTTCAGTCCTCAGTAGCACCTCTCTCTATTTTTAGGAGTATTGTGTCATTCTCTGTATAGTGTAAGACAAACTTCACAAGAGGTGACATCAGTGTTAGGGTCAATTTTGAGGTGAAGAGTTTTTAAAGTGCAAGAGATGTATGAGAGCAGCCTTCAGAGAAGGTGCTTAGACCAGTGTTTTAAGGTCCATTCTGTTGGGAATTCACCAGTCTTTTCACAAATCAAAGGTATAGGAAGGTCTGTCTTGACATGTGCTGGTCAAATAAGTGTCCAGGGGCTGCATGTTATATTTGGGCAGTGTGGAAATCCCATCAATGTTAGTGGTCAGGTGCCAGACACGAAACTAGGGCTTGGTATAATTTTGGTTTGGGTTTTTTTTTTTTTTGTTGTTTCTGGTGTTATTTTCAACAACAAGGTTAAGGTGCAGATTTTTTTATGTTAATATATTAGCTGCAGATTATCAAAAAGGGAAATATTTTTTATATCAGTACTGGAGTATGTTTCAGGCAGTTTTTGTGTGCTTGTAGAGAGAAGGTGTAGAGCATTAGAAACCTTTTTCTGCTCCATATTCCCAGACTGGTCACTGGAAACTACAGATGGCATTGCTGTGATGCTCAGCCCCTCTAGGAGATGAGAGCAGCAGGGCTCTTGCTGTAGAAGGCATCACTGGCATGTCAGAGTCATCATGAGGAGGAAATAAAAGTTTCCTTTCACCCGGCAGCAAAGGGAAAAATCAACAAAAATCCCAAACAGAGTGGAATTCCAAGTTGAGCTAGCATGAACCAGATTGTAACTTGAAGTTACTTCAGTTACTACTGAAGACAGCACTTGCCTGCTGTCTGCACAAGCTGGAAGTGAAGATAGCCTGAAATTAGGTCATTTTTCTCCAGACTTTCAAGTGTGTGACAGGAAATGCCTCTGCAGCAGTTCTGTGCCCCCTCTCTTAGTGTGTAACACCCTGGACTCGCCTCTGTCTTTTAAATGCTCAAAGGTCCTCCCTGAATGCATTTTTTATGTGCAAGATATTTAGAAACAGGACTTCAAAAATATCATGGAAACCCCCTGAAACTGTCATCTAGCTGAAAGGACAGTTCAGCTTACTCCAAGTGCCAGTCTGGAGTGACCCAGAGGGCCATGTTCAGATTTTCTTGCAGAAATAAATTTATTTCTTGATATATTTTAGTAATGCAGTGTAGAAGGAATAGGCTCAAGCCTGGCTAGGTCCTCAGCACATCACACACCCAGGACTGCCTCAGGTAGGGATGTGCTGTCTTCTCTGAGGCAGGGAAGAGCAGCAGCCCCAGTTCACATGCCATGAAGGACTTTTCTGATAGGTTATTTTCCTTTTCTCTTCTCCACGTAGAAGACATAGCTTAAATCTATTTTTCTCATTCTCCTTCTCAGGGAGTGAAGAATCATGAATAATTGCCTGATGTCTAGACTTTAAATGAAGTTGTCAGCATTTGCCTGACTTTTCTTTCTGTACTGCAAAATTTTGGTAACACCAGGGAACAGAATTGACAGAAAGAACACAAAGAGAGGCAAAACATATGTGTGGTATTTACAGGGGCCCCAGATGAGCGTGATCAGCAAACTGGAAACAATGTCAAACTCTTCAAGTGCTTCGTTTGGCAGCTGACTGAAGCAGCAGTGATTGCAGTTGGCTTCTGCCACGCTGGGCACAGCCCTTGGACAAAGGGCACCCAGCACCAGCAAGGAAAGGCTTCTTCCATCTGAGGAACATCAGAGCCAGTGCTGCAGCAGGATGGGAATGTGAATGGAAGCTCCATTTTGGTTTCTGTCAGAAGCCAATAGAGCTCTTTGTCTGCAGAGGAAGGAAATACTGAGACAAAAAAAAAAAAAAAAGAGCATGAACAGGGCAGAAAGAACAAATAGCCTGGGAGCAAGATTTTTGTAAAAGAGAAGCATGGGCACCATCTGCCAAGCTGTTCATTGAAATACAGGGCTTAATTCAGCTCACCTAGACATACCTCTACTAAAATACTTACATATGTGTTTGGGTGTTTCAAATGTCTCGCTGAATTGGGGCCTTTAAAAGAAAAGTGAATTAAGAACAATGGAGAAAGGAAAAGAAATACTTCCTTCTACAGGTGGAGTTTCAGGTTTCTTGTTAATGTACAAAAGAGTTCTCTGAAATACTTGCAAGGTAAAATAATATATTACTGAAAATTTATTTAAGAAAAGTTCTTACTCTGCAGGTTTCTTATCTAATTGTGTTTGTAGATCACAAATTTTTACTGTACCCTAAGCATTAAACTTTACTGAGAAAAATGTCACTTTTTTTACTTTTTCCAGAAACGAGAAGGAATCCTCCAGTCTCGACAAATCCAAGAGGAAATAACTGGTAACACTGAGTATGTCAACACCACTTTTGCCAGCAGTTCAGTAATTGAACACAGATGTGTCTCAGAAATTCAAACATTTGCTGATATTTAGATTTCAGTATTGGGGTTCCAGGGAAGATGATGCATCAGCCAGTGACTGTATTTTAGCCTTTTCAAGAGCTGCAAACAAACATCTAAAAATACAAAAGGGGGAGGAAATAGTGATGTGGGGAATTAAAACCAGGTCTTTAGGGGTGTAAAATGATGGTATTAAGCCTTGTATGTGCCATCTCATTGAACATTTTATAACAGAAAAGTTATTCCAAACCAAAAGAGACCAGCAGTACAATATCCTGGTTTCTAATTGAATGGAGAGAATCTGCATTGATGACTTACTATTAATCTGTATGGATTTATGTGTGATAGTTATATGAAGGATCAACTGGAGCAAAATGCTGCAGTCCTTAAGAACCCAGCCCAAGCCTTGTTTTGGCTGCCTTTGTATTTTAGTTGGTGTGGTAGATGCATCTTCAAAGCAGAGGGAAAAATTTTCACAAAATCAATGTGAAAAAGCCTTTACTCAGGCAAGATGTGTTGATTTGGTTCAAAGCAGGAATATGAGATCTGGCCTCATGTGAGACTTTAGTGAAGGCAAGAGACATTATACTGATGGACTCCAGACTAACCCAGATCCTCAGTTGGAGTAACTAGGGGAAGGTTTTCTTAATTCCATGAATCTCCTCCAGTATTCACCAAGCTGAAGATCTTACCATGTATGCTGTTTTCTTTTGCAGCACAATATCTGCAAGTGAATTATATGTAACTGTGTTGTTCTTTTCCTTTCTTTTTTTTCCATAGGGCATTATCAGGAAGGCATGGTAAGTTTGTTTGATTATTGTCTCTTTTCTTGAGGCAGCCAAAGTGCGCATGAGTTCTGCAGTGGGTGGTCACTGTGATCCAAATTGCAAGAAAGTAGAGGATTTCAAGTTGCCCTGGCAAATATGCACTACAGGCTGTCGTGGCAGTTAACAAAAGGGGAAAAAAGCATTAAAATCACTCTGACCATCTTTAAAACACATTTCATTGCTTTTCAGCACATGTTAATTTGGTGCTTTGTGGTTTAACCTCCAGAACGTTACTGCAGTGGTTTTAATGGTCATGAGTTCCTACCATCATGTGAAGTGGTGTCATATCATGAACCAGCTGGTGAATGTGTTGATATTCTTACATCCATTACCTACTTATACTTTAAAGATGTTGAGTCATTGTTCAGCAGGCCTGCACACCATGCAAGGTCCTGTGCCTCGTGTGTCTCACTGCCAGGATTGAGAATGGCCAAGGGCCTGGCCAACAGAAAACACTCACCTGAGACTTGCTTTCTATAAAGTCTGCCTTCTACAGATGCCTTTGGATCTACTCTAGCTTTTGGGGTTTTTTTAAAATTGAGGAATATGACTATTTTTAAAGTAATTTGCTGTCATTTGGGTGATTGTCAAAACAGAAATTGTTCAGAAAAGGCTCTGGTGCCTTTTTAGATATTTTTCTGTTTTCTTCAGAAGGTGACTACAGTGGCACTCCAGTCATGCTACCTTAGGTTGCCTGGCCTGCTGATAGTGCTCTAAATTGCATATTTATTGGCCCAAAACATCTATACAAAGGGTTGTACCGTGGGTGTTTAATCACAAACCTGCTTGAGATGCTTAATAATGCGGTCAGTGGCCCACTGGGAAAATCTTCCTCTGTAGATGTGGTGACTAATGTAAACTCATGTTCTTCTGCAGAAAATTATTTGGTTACTTAGCTGTCTTTACCTGGCTGTTTAAGATTTTAAGCAGAAAGATACTATTCTTTGCTCATTTTTGAGAAACAAGGTCTTTAGGTAATCCAAATCCTACCTGAAAATGATGCTTTTTTTGTGAATAATAGAGAATAAGTTACTAGCAGCTTGCAGCAAGAGAGAAGTATGCAAACTACTTGGTACTTGGAATACAGAGAGTATATTGAAACATTTTGCTGACTGTGTTGTCTCAAATGAATATGTGTTTCAGTAAGTGTTTATTCTGCACTGGAACAACTGCTGCTCAGTATATTAATGGCACTGAATGTTTTTCAGAAAGAGATGCATTCGACACTTTATTTGACCATGCTCCAGACAAGCTCAATGTAGTGAAAAAGGTTGGAAGGTTTTTATTTTTAAAATACATAATTTGTGCATGTGCATGCTTGTGTCTATCAGATTGTGAGTATGTGGTGAGTGTGTGTGGATATAATGTATAACTGGCATGCTTTGCATACATTAAATACAATTAAGCTTTATGCTTAAATACACAAAGTCATGATTGTAATGTTACTTTTTATTTAATGTTTAGCAGCATGAACTTAACTTTGGAACATGGAACAACATAGAGTTATCAAAGTTTCCATCAGAAAAGTTCTCACAAAGTGTATGTTGAGTAGAGCCCAACTGGTACATTGACTGTACTGATGCCAAAGAGATATCCAGTTTAGAGCTGCCAGAGGTCTGACCCTAGAGTATTTTGGCTGCTGTCAGATTTGAGTGGAGTCCAGTTACCTACTTCCCCATAGTCTGCTAAAAGTTTGGGGCTTTTCTGTGTTTTAACAGTGTATTTTATTATATATATCACATTCATTTTATTTCTGTTCTTCATTCTCGTAAAAAATAATTTTAAAACAATTTTTAATGTCACATTTCAGTTTTAAAACTTGGAGATTGTGTTGCAGTCTCTTCACTCAAGCAGATTCTCTTCTGAGTGGAGTTCATACTGCTGGTGTTGAACTGCTGCCTGGCTGAATAGGCCTTCATTGCACTGTTTTCAAATTTCAGACTCTCATCACCTTTGTGAACAAGCATCTGAATAAACTGAATTTGGAGGTGACTGAACTGGACACGCAGGTAGAATTCTATAGCCTTCCTTAGAGGGGAGAGGTAGTTGCACTACATTATGCACTGTGCCCCCAGCTTTATCCAGAAATTTCATTGAATTATTGAATGAGCTCCAAGATGTTATTTCAGCAGGAAAACCTTCATTTCTAAATATGTTTTTATGAAGAAGTCCCTACCAATTAAGCATCTATAACAGTTTTGTACTTTCATTAGCATAAAAATTAATTAACAAATGCTACCTTCTGGGTGCTGCCAAGTGCTGTAAGGAGAACCTGCTTGTTTTGGTCAGGAAAGAATTCTGTCAGCTTGGTTTGCTCCAATGTCAGGCTGAGCAGTTGCTTCCTGCCTACCTTTCCACAGCCACGCAGCCACATGGGATTACAATGGATCTATTCAGGGAGAATTCAGGGATTCTCAAGAGTAAAGCTACTCAAGTGTATAGGCAGCTGTACAGCTGGGATGCAGGCTTGATTGCACCACAGAAATAATGTGCTACATGCTCTTCTTTCTTGCTCTCAGCTGCTAAATTGGCTGAAAAGAAGCTAAAAGAAAAGCTTAATCCTGCTGTATTAATACCTCCCCATGTGAACAATTGCAGCAGTTATCATAGGAAAATTACAGGGTCAGGCAGGAAGGGATGGGATCTGCACTATCAAAAAACCCCAGGTGTCTTCAGGTCAGGCTTTATTTTATGTCTTGATTCGTGTTATTAAGAATCTCTGCTTTAAACACCTACCAATCAGATAGAGGTTTTTCAAAGGTAAAATTAATATTTGGATGGAAATCATGTGTAAAGGCTTTCAAAAGGGCATTCCCTATTTCTGCTTATTGCATTGTTTACTTTGGGGGAAAACATATTATTCAAATGTACTTGGAAACTCCTTAAGCGTTTATATGAAACAGATAAGAGATTGTATTTCTACCAGTTAAAAGAAAATAACCTGCCTCAGGAAGGTGATGGGTTGCTAATAGACCTGATGCTGCTGGGGTAGGAGTGAGAGGCCTGTGACAAAACCACAGAAACCTGGAACGGTTTGGGTTGAAAGGGACCTTAAAGATCATCCAGTTCCACCCCTCCTGCAGGGACACCTGCCACAAGACCAGGTTGCTCATAGCTCCATCCAACCTTGGTCAATTCCAGGGATGGGGCATCCATAACCTAGTCCACTGTGCCCTGCTCTCACAGGAATGAATTTCTTCTTAATATCCAATCTAAACCTGCCCTCCTTCAGCTCAAGGCCATTGCCCCTTGTCCTGTCACTCTGTGCCCTTGTAAAAAGTCCTGCTCCAGCTCCCTTGTAGCCCTTTAGACCCTGGAAGGTGCTGCAAGTTCTCCCTGGAGCCTTCTCCTCTCCAGGCTGAACAACCACAGCTCTCTCAGCCTTTCTCCACAGCAGACGTGCTCCAGCCCTCTGAGCATCATCATCACCTTCCTCTGGACTTGCTCCAACACATCCATGTCGTTCTTATGGATGTCGCTATTTTTTCAGATAGAAATGAATGTATATTATAGCAATTTGATATCTTCCACTGTAATTACAAACACTTAAAATTAGACATAACAGAACTAACTAAATAAATAAAATCAAAGAAGTGGGATGACATCTTTCAGCTGCAATTTAAAATATTTTTTAGCAGTTCGTTGACAGTTCTGCATTAGACAATATACATCTTGTTGAATAAGAAAAGCAATGAGATATTTCTCAGAAAATGTACTGAGAAACATTTTTTTTCCACAGTTTGCAGATGGAGTGTACTTAGTCCTGCTAATGGGTCTCCTGGAAGGCTATTTTGTTCCCCTGCACAGCTTTTTCTTGACCCCTGATAGTTTTGAACAAAAGGTAACTAGATTTCGTTTTTCTGTTAAAAACGAACATAAACATGTCAAGTTATACAAGGATAACACAAACTTTCCCACAGAAGTTTGATGCTAATAGCTGAAATCAAGAAAGGACTGCACTGGTAACCATTTCCAAGTATTTAAAAAAATCAGGATTAATACTTACCTGGAATAAACCAGAAAATTATATTAATGATGGGGTGGTTAGCAAGTGTTAACAGATTTTGGCAGCCATTGTGTGGTGCTGTCATTGAACAAGACCTACTGTTCATTAATGTATATAGGATTACACACAAGCATTAATGACAGAACTGATTTTTTGTGTGTCCAAAATCCAAGAATTTAACATTGGAAAGGTTTAATGGGTTTTGGAAACATAAAGGCATACATGTACAATGTGTCAATTTAAGACCAACATTACATCAGTGTCTGTAGCTATCCAGGCAATTCATCTGTCTGTTCAAGACAAGAGCACTTCAGGGGCCATCATGTTCCAATTTTTGAGCTTGCAGGAGGTGGGCTATTCTTACTTGTAAATAATTTTATTATGGGCTATGTTAGTTCATGTTAACTTTCAATTACCTTTATATTTCTAAAACCACCATCACCCAGAAACAGCAGAACAATGGATTGTCTGGATTCCATGGACCAGATATACAGAGCCCGGACTATTTTTTTCTTCTAAATATCTGGGTCTGCAGCTTTAAATACATCTTGTCTTGACTATTTGTACTATACAGAGTTCACAATAGTGACTGCCTTCATTGTGTTGCTAGGTCGTCAATGTGTCCTTTGCATTTGAGCTCATGCAGGATGGTGGATTGGAAAAACCAAAGCCAAGACCAGAAGGTACCTATTCTACCTTTTTTGTATCTCCTTAAAAAATTTCCTTGGGTCCAGATCTTACAAGGTTATGGTATGGCTAAATGAAGATTATAAATTATTCTGACAGCAAAAGGCAAGATACGTTTCGTAGTGCCCAAGGAACTCTGTATTTTAAATACACTTTTCCAAATGTTGCAATGCTTCTTTTCTTCATTGGCCAAACATATGCAGTAATACTCCAATATTCCCTGAAAGAAAGAGAACACAATTGTGATTGGTGTCACTGGCAGATGTGAATTGCTCCAGTTGCTTCATTTTCCTCCATCTCACATTTTCACACTAAACCTCAAGTGTTCCAGTGTAGTTTACAAGATTTTCACAAAAGAGGGAGATGTTGTGGAAGAAGAATTTCAAATGTTCACAGAACTAACTGCCTTTGAGTGCAGGACCTAGTCATGCATACTTAAATTAGATATAGAGCTGGGGACTGAAAGCAGAACGTCCTTCAGGGAGGATAAGGGTTTTGCTGGTGACTTGAGCAGTATCAGGATTCCACTCCTCTTTGTTCATATACATACAGTGTTTAAATCCAGCTTTTCAGGCTGGACACAGAGCCCATGATTCACCAGGTTAATGGGTGAATTGTAGCTCCTCCTTTGAGAAGTTACCACTTCTTACCATGCAGGAGCTGGATGTGCAGCTCCACTCCTCCTATCAGGAATGATATCCAGGCTCCTGTTGGTTACCTACCATAACAATCAACGTGGCTGTGTCTTTCAAGACCAATTTCAGACTCACATTATATGGTGCTCACAGTCTTTTCCTGCCACAATATTGGATTGTCCTTCCCTGAGGAGTTAACATAAGCTAATGTCAGTGTTGCTTCTAACAGTAAGAGCTCCCTGGAGATTCAGGCACTCATTGCTGAATCAGGTTCTGCTCCATTCAGGATTTTTTCCATCCCTCCGAACTTCCAGATTATAACAGCCACAGAGACACTCACACACACATAATAACACATCTCAGGATCGAGCCTATGCATTGAATCTGGACCTGCCCAGCCTATTTTTTCCACTTCTTTTGATTGCTTGAACTCTTATCCACAGTCATGCTTAACTAAACCACTGGTGAGAGTATCACAAACCTCTATGTTTGAAATAGTCAAAGTGAGAAGGGGGAAACAGTGAAATTGAGGGATCCAAGTAAAACACAGAGTATCTGTGATCCCTTACTCCCCGTGGAGGTTTAAAATTCTTATGGCATTTAATTTTTCAGGTATTTATTGCTCTAGGGGACAGCTAATTTTTCCAGTATAAATCAAGCCATAAGGATATTTCAGCATATATAAGACATTTCTTGTGCAATTATTGAAATGCTTAATATGAAACTTCCTGCCCAATGTGAATGGAAAAACACATCTGTTTTATGTGTTGTTACATTGGGCACAATGCCCGTACTTAAAATTTCCAGTGAGCAAAAGAGTATTGAAAAGGATCTTACCCTAAATGTGTACACTAAATACTCTTTAAATTCCTACACTGTTTCTTTGAGGTTCTTGAGGAAAAAATACGCTGAAAAGTGCTTTAAAATATGAAAAACATATTTAGTGGAAAAAAAAAGATTGCAGTTAAATAAATGAGTATGAAAACAAATGATTTTTATGGGGTCAACAGTTTATTTGGGTTATTTGCAATATAATTGAAAAGGTCTTAAAAATCTTTCCGTGACCTTTTGCTTTAAAAATGGCTGGAGCATTAATCTGCTGAGTCTATAACGAATTCATTTGCAGTTTGAGCTTTTTCAGATTACTCCTAGGAATGTGTACATCAAAGCCAAACTCAAGTTTCTCTTTTAGAAACTTGCAACCAGTAAAATGTTACACGTGTTGGTCAAACCCATGAAGCAATGGAAATAACCCATCTTTCTCTGGGAGCGTGCTTCTTTTACTTTGAGCCCTTCTGTGGAATGCTCTTGTGGTGGTGGAGTCTCTGCATCTTTGCAAAGACCTAACAAAGTTACCTCATTAATAATAGAAATTCCGTATTTGGAAAGAAAGTTGTTCTGCACCTTGCTGCTGGCCTGGAGGAGGAAACTCTGATTTTCCATGCAAACGGCATTGCAGATTGCAACGGGATGTTGTGGGGGCAAAGCACCCTTCCTGCAGCTTTTGGCATTTCCTCTTCATTTTATACCAAGCATTTTTCATCTCATTTATAAAGAGCCACAAACCCATGCTGGCTGTGGTTTCATGACCGTGCGTAGGCTCAGCATAAAATCTAGGTTTGAGTGTTTCCACCCTTTGTCCATGGATGTAAATTTGCCATGTAGCCAATGTCTTTACTTTGCATAATTTAGGACACAATGCATAGGTTTGATTGGATTAATTATTCGAAGTGTGACCCCTTCACAATCTATGAGAAACATCAGTGTAGATAAATATAATGGTTAATGATGAATACATCCACCATTTACTGGACTTACTTGGAGGTTTTGGCCAATTCCAAGAACCAAAGTCAGGAATTTGAGTTTCTATGCATTCAACACAAAGAGATAGGACAATTCTAATTCCACTCTGCTTTTTCTGAGGGCAATTCTGAATTCCTGTTTGGGATTGACTGTTTCTTGAAGCACCAGTGTAGACTGCTGCAGTAGTACTTGTCAGTTTGTTTTATAGATTTCTTGTGAAATAATATTGACTTTCTCAAGAACTGCTCTTTGAAACAGAAGGTATTCATTAGCTTTTTGTTTCATATAAATCCTTTACTTTAGATGTTGAGTTTCTGAGGACTGATTCAGCCATGAATGTCAGCTAACTCCAAGAATTTTCAGATGTTTGTTCAAGGAGCACTTGTATACCCAGCTTCTTTAGATCCTCTGGAAAGTTTAAACTTGCCTCTAGCTATCTTGCTGAAATTAGTCCTAGTAAAGGACGTTGCAGCTCAGAATGTGCCAAATTCTACAATTCTTACATAAGAGGAAGGTTCCATTGGTTCCTGCTGATGATTTTTTTTCAAAACCATTACTTTTCAGCCACAACTGACTGAAGATGAAGTCATAGAGTATATGTAATCCTGGGCACACTTTGGCTCAGGAGCATCTGAGCTTGGTTGCATTTCAACATCAGCAACAGTAGCTATTTGCATCCCTAACTAGAAGTGGTTAGAACACCAAGTTTTGAGTTGCCAGTTTAAAAATTGTGTTTTATTGACATTTCTACTCTTTTTTGCTTTCCTTGTGATCACGTGTTCATGGGCATTAATGTGAGCAAGGGAAGGGAGTAGAGAATAGGCACTATTTCTGGAAAACATTTGGAGCTAATGAAGTTACTAATTTGTTTTCCCTTATCTTTTTTCTAGATATTGTAAATTGTGACTTGAAGTCTACACTGAGAGTACTGTACAATTTGTTTTCCAAATACAGGAACGTGGAGTGAAGAATTGATTTGGGTCACAAAGGAGTGTTAACAAAGAAAGCATCATAACTAACATATCTTTCCTCGGTATTCCTCTGCACCTCTATCCTAAAAGGAGCTAAACCATTTACCTGAAGAATTTTTAATTGATTATTCTAGCACTACTATTTTCATAGTAGATTTAAAACTAATATAGCTTAAAAAGAAAAAAAAAGGTTTGGAGGAAGGTATTTGGGTATATTCTGGGAGAATTTATGTCTCGGTTGTCTTCACACTGTTTTTAATAGTTGAAGCAACAATAAAAAAAATTTACTAAGTTTAATTCAAATCGGCCTTTGGAGCCAATCATAGGAATATTCTGTAGTGAGTACTTTAATATTTTTTACATATATCTTTTTTTAATCTGGGAAGGGGAAGAATATTTTTTATCTGTGATAAGACAGTTCCATTCTAATTCTGAGGAATATGCATAGGGAGAAACAGTTAAATACACTTGTTCACATGACAGTTAAAAAGAAGAACCTTAACCTGATGAATATATAGTTCCAGTGCTATTATTAGGCTTTAATTTTCTGGGTACAAACTGAAGTGGCTACTCATTCCTTCAGACTTATTATAATGTGATACTTTGCTTTCCATATATGCTATTGAGCATTCCACAGAAGTACATGTTGCAGCTTGTCACTTGTTTTTGTTCAAGGCAGAGATCTTTTTTGCAAAGAACGCTTTTCAGGAAGACACACCTGTATAATAAAGTTTTTCTATAATATTTGTATTATTACATAATATTAGAAAGTAGAAAAATGGCTTGTTTTTGTTTTGGCAGCTTAATCACAGCATTATCAGATCACAAGTTTAGATTGATTGCTAAATAGAACTTAGAACTGTCCCTTTGGTTGATTTTATGAAGAATGTATTTTGCTGCATAATCTTCAAGACAAAAAAATTAGATTCATTTTCTAGAAATGGTCAAAACTACTCCCATCTGCAAAGGTTGCATTAGAGTGTAAACTTCTTTGGTGATTTTGTCTGGCTACAAAGATTTTTTTTTATTTAATTACCACCAATTATAAGTTGTTAGCTGTTTGGTTTTAGCTTTAGCAAAGACACTAAAGGGAAATGGGAGTTAATTCTTCCCTTAGCTGGTACCAAACACCAGTTATGCTTCCAGGAGAAGCTGGTAGAGACTGCCTGGATCACTTCTGAAACAAAGTGTTCCATTGCAACCACGAATTCTTGGGATGCTGGGTTACACCGTCAGGAAAAAGAATCCTTAGGCAGAAATTCTTAGATAACTCTTCAGAAATCTTTGGACTGCTTAGTGCAGGAGGGAGACTTGTTAATAGCCATCCAATTATGGCAGAAGTGGCTTAGGAAAAAGGAAATCTGTCAGTTCTCCAGTCTTTCATCAGGAGAAAGGCAGTGCTGGCAAGAACAGTCAATCACAGCTGTATCTTACTTATGATGTAAAGCATTACATATTTTTCAATTTTCCAGGGCTTCTTTTTTTCTTTTATGCAGAGCTTTCCAGCACAGCATTAGCACAGAGGGAACTCCAGCAATTACTTTTTGTCTTTGGTAAACACCAACTGATATTTAGTAGTAAGGTGATACTGACTTCTGCTGGGGGGCTACAAAATTGTTTTTCTGAGAAATCATGTGAACTTTTTAAAGGGAAAGTCAATATTCAATTCAAAGGACAATACCTGGATGTTCTCTGATCTCAGAAATTATGTGATTGTTATAAGCACTCTAAATATCTTAATTAAAATATTTTCTTATCTCTATTTTTAACTGAGTTTCTGAAATTAGAGGTACAGAAAACAACAGTTATTTGCCTTTTACAGGGAGAAATAACTGGACATTTTGACCTCAGTGAAAATGAACATTTTTGTTATATCTTTAATGTCTGAGAAGCTAAACAGTATAAATTAACCAAACGTTTTTTGAGCAAACTGAGACAGAACTTCTCATGTATATACCAGCAGCAATTGCAGCTTATTTTAATGTTTAACATGCAAGTTTTTCATTTGCACACCTAATAGTAATTTTCATAGCTAATTAAAAAATGTATGATGTTTTTTCTGCAGACCATGCTCAGCTGAAATACTTTTACATTTCAACAGTGCCGAAAGATTTTGATTGCCTTTGTTTTCAGGAGTGCACTTTCTTTAAAGAGATTTATATGTGTAAAGTGAACAGTGAAACTGTTTTCTTTTCCTGAACTTGAAAAGAAGTATTTCTTGTGCTATATTGGTATAACATTATTGGAGATTTATCTGTCAGACTCCAATTCCATCCTTAAAAAACATAAACTGAGACAGAATGATTAAATCCTCATGCTGAAATGCAATTATGCAGAACTGTAGAAACATTTAAACAATACCCAACCTTTACACAATTATCTATCCTATGGTAAGAATTGATGTAAATTAAAATCTGCTATATAAACAACAGTGTCCTATGTAAATATAGATCCATGTGATAGTTTTAACACTTACACACAAATAGTACATGCTGCCATGTAGGAGTGGGTCACCGCTTATATTTTTGACAGTGTGGATTTAAATAGCTATCAGATAAATATGAAATCTAATATAGAGATTATATCTAATATTTATTGCTTTGATTCAGAATATTATAGAAATATAGAATACTACTGTAGACAGTTTGCTTTTTTTTTTTTGGTGTAGGCCAGCCCTTTCCTTCAGGGAAAGGAAAAATTATCTGGGCCAAATTCTGCCACCTACATTGCTTTTATTCTTGATACAGAGCACTGCACCCTGAGGTACTGCTAAAAGCAGAATTTCCCTCACTCTTTATATCAAGATAGAAATTGTTTAAGTTTTAGTCAGTCCCAGGTTGATTTATAATCACTTTAAATGGTTAAATGTAAGACATGAGCAGCCACCTGGAGAGGCCAGTGCCTCTCGTGGTCCCAGAGAGAGCCTGTGGTCTCCAGGCTGCTCTCTCAGCCCTCGGCTGGATCCCAAAGCCACGCAGGGTCAATCCCGGCCACTGCCTGAGGTCTGGTGGTGGTGTTTGGATCCCACCCCCAGACCAGCTGCCTCTCTGTTGTGCTGTGTCACACAAAGGCTGAGGGTAGCTGAGCCTACCAAAACCTGCCCAGTTCTGGGCCTGCCTGGAGTAGCAAACAAGCAGTAAACATTTCTGCTGCTGGGGCGTTACAGAACCACCAACAGAACCATTTTCTGTCACTTTTAATTCATCCATTGCATCCAGCAATATGGTATCTAGGTTTCTTTTGTGGCTGGAGATGGGCATCCTTTCCCTGTTGATGGATCCTGGCGTGCTCTTTCAACCACACAAAACATTGTTTGGGTTTTTTGGGTTTTTTTTAAGAGTAGCTACAGATTTTTCATAGTGTTTCTATAAGGTGTCTATAATTACGTAAAATCCTAATATCATGAGGTCAGCTCCTTTCAGATTTCTTTCTCAGCTGACTGGCTGTTATTTGCTATAACTGGCTGTTATTTGCTATAAAGAACAGGCCCTATAAAAAAGGAACCTTTGCATAATTTTACCCAAGACACACTCGTAAAGCCCAGAATTGGATTGCTCTGTATTTCTGATGGAGTACAGATGAACCAAGTTTCCTATTAAATGAGCTGATTGCAGAATATCCTTTGCATTTCCTAGTCAGGAGTATCTCCATGTCACAGAGGGTAGCAGCCCTTGCAGCTACACAGCTCAGGAATTCAAGTGGACCAGCAGGAGCTGGGTAAGGTCCCAATCTCCTTCAATGAACTGTGGACCAAGCTGCCCACTGGCACATCTCCTTGTGAACCAGTGGCAGGAAATCAGCAGAGCCCCTGTTCTACAGAAGGTTGCAGTGCTTGGGAATGGTTGCATTCAAGCAGACCATGATGATTGAGGTAAATGCTACTTGGTTGACTTTTGTTCCTACTTTTTTTTTCTGGCAGTACAGTTTGAAATTCATGTTTCAGATTAATTTAGCTGGCACAATTTACTGCAAGCCACAGTGTTGTAAAGCAGAATGGCTTTTAGAAGTTTATTTCATTAGAGAAAGATATATATGATATTTAATATACTAGATAGCAGCCTTAGCTCTAGTTTTTGTTATTCTTGCCTTCCTTTCAAAACAACCTTCATGAATGGCCAAGCATCCAAAGAGAAAACAGTGCCTTGAAGACATCTTGCAAGATTTTTACACTGTTACCTAGTAGACATTAGTCATTTTACTGTAAGAATTAGTGTGGGTTTTCTCTTTACAGTCAAAGTACAATTACAGACTGAAGAAGTCCTTTGTAAAAAGTTACAATTAGTTTGCATTAGGATATTTTATTTTGATTTGTCTTGTGAAAAATTGAGATAGCGTCACCAAATTTTTTAAATTAGGCATACCTCAGCATCCACAGATTTTCCAAAGAGGTTTTGAGTCATTCAACATTTACAAGGGCTAATTTTATGTATTTTGAAAATATTTTGTGTGACTTTCTTTCTGCAATAATGAGATTTTATTTTCTAACCGTTTAATACCATGCACTCTGCAACAATGCTAGAATCCTTGAAACATTTGGTCCTCAATTTCAGTATCAAACTAACTGAGAAAAAAGAATACTTTCAAAATTTACTAAAAATGTATCCAAAAAAATTATTAGTTTAAATTAAGCTGCATTGCCTTCAACTGCAGAGTTAGTAGCTTTCACAGAATATATGTACTCTGTAAGTAAAAGACACACTCTTGCTGATTTTTTTTCCTGTGCTTTTTCTGAAACCTTTTGTTATGATCCACAATAAAATTTGCACCTGAAAATCAACGCTGCATGTTGTTGTTGGGTCGAAGGATGAGTTGTCTGAGAAAAAATTAGGGAAGCTGTGTGTTTTGTGTTCTTGAAACTTCCAGACCTCTCCATGCAACCAGCCCTTTTCCAGTAACCCCTTTGTGGGTGTGCAAGGTGTTTATTATTATGTTCTGTGGGGGCTGGTGACAGCTGAAAGTGGGTTGGCAAAAGCAATCATGTAAACATATGTTTGAAATGATGAACAGCAGCAGGTCAGGAAAATGCTGTCTTTGACTCAAAGTGGCAAAGTATACCTTTACTTTTAACATTGCTGTGCTGAGCACTTCAGTGGTGATATCACAGCTGGATATAATACAGTGCTCTGCAGAGCAATTCTGTTAATTTTAAATCTAGCAAAATGTTAGTGAAACATTAAAATGATTGAAATTATATTGTCCATTTCAGAATAGAATGGCATTCCAGAAGATTTTGAGATCTATTTTTTTAATGAACTTGGTTTTTTTGTGACCCTTTAATGCAGGAGCTTCAATGCAGAACTTGGAACCAGTCCAAAATATAGACATCTAAAGTGCTCCAGATCGACATTCATAGCTCTGAATTACTGGACTGAATCCAGAAGCAGGTGTTTGATCTTTAGGTCTGCTTGTAAAGCTGAAACCACCGAGCAGAGCTGCCTAATCGACAGGGAACACTAAAGACAGGGTGAGTTTTAAGGCCAATCTTCAACCCCAGTCTGTTACTCAGGGCTGGATAGAAGTAATTCTGCCTGCTTAGAATCCACATTCTTAACCCCCACCTTATGCACTTGGAGCTTTTGTCCTGAATTTTATGGATTTTGTCCTGAAGAGCAAGTAGACTTGCTCCTGTTCAAACATTGCAGCACAACACAAAGGTCACGGCCTGCCTCCCTCAATCTTCTCATCGCTGTTCACACAGAAGGTGAAAGCTCAGGGTTTAATACCCTTCTGCAGCCGTGGGAGTTATTCCTCCTCCTTTTTAAAAACCTGCAGTATGAAATGAAGGTGAAACTGTGCTTTTAGTATTGTTGGAGGGGCACTGTTGGCACCTAAGCTGAAGTTACAACTCAGTATGTAGAGTAACTCCACATTAACTGAGACAGAAGGGGAGCAGAAGAGGGAGCATAGCTGGTGATTAAGCTGTTGAAAAGGTGGAAAAGGATTTGGGGGAAGAACATGTCTTCCGGGCCTCCTGTAAGGCCTGCTTCTATATTTCAGTCAATCAAAAGGTGTTAAAATTCCCAAACACATTTTGAAGAGAAAGCAGACTAACATTATTTACTTCTCTTTCAGTGCAAAGTTCCTGCTGAGCTTTTACTTTCACTCCTCTCTGCCACTCCTCTCTGTTTTCTCCGTCAAAACAGCCCCAAGAGAAGATATTCCTACCCCACACAGCCTGAGGCCTGAGTTAGGTTTGCATTTCCTCAGGCAGAGCAAATAAAAGTTTCCTCCCCTGCTTCCTACTGTTCCTACCTAATGGTTCTCTGGCCATTAGGTGAGCTCTGGTGGGAAGGTGAGCACCCCATCATCTCCAAGCTGTGTTTTAGGGAAATGGCAAACACCACTGCACTTTGTTTGTTAAGCCAGTTGAGGTTTCTTGGGAACTCTGAGCACAAGTACTGGACTGAGTGCTGTGTCTCATCTTTGGATCCCAGCCAGATTAAAACCAGAACTACTCAGTCCCATTGAGATTGGTCAGCTTTGAACACATGCAGGCAGACCATGCCAGGGACTTCACAACTGAAAATCAAGGCTAAATCCAGATGGCTTCAGGGCGAGCTGGTGCAACCTTGGTGCCTACATTCTGGACGAAGAGCAGAAAACCTGCCTGGGGCTGTATTCCTCACATGGGCTGGGGAGGGAAAACAGGAAGAGCATCTTCTTCTGACATTGCCATGGTGTGGCAGACTGCTCAGACTGTTCCCTATTTCTATAGAAAAAAAAAATAAATATATATATAATGATACACTGAAGACATGAATGATAATACCATGAGACAGTCCTTGTCTTGAAAGGCTCACAGCAATGCAGGAGGAGAAAAGCTGTGAACCTCTCAATCTCATGATAGGAATGACAGGTGTGGATTAGGAACCGAGTTCCTCTTTCTGTACCTTTCTGCTTTTAAGTTGTGGTGTATAAACAAGGAGCTAAAAAGTGAGCCTGGTGTGGGTACCAGTCCCCAGGGGCAAAGGGACCAGAGGAGGTAAGAAGGCTGTTAGCTTAAAAGATTTCCACGTTTCTGTGGTAAAGATGTAGGTGCTCAGCACTGGGCCACTGAGGTAAGTAAGTGTGTGGTTTTCCTAGGTGGCTGGAGCAGGAATTCTTCCCCTTGAAGTGCTGCAGGGCCATCAGCTTGGGGGAATATTGCCAGCATTACAGGCTGCCTGCATGTGACTTAGACTTTCCTCTATGTGACAGTAGCTGAAACACTTCTGTGTGCATATTGTTACAATAATAGAGCTTTGAAGGCGTCAGTCCTGGATTTCTAAGCTTTCTGTACCTCCAGATCTTTCTGAACTGTTTGGTACAGCACTTGAATAGACAGAAAGGACATCATTAGAGCAAGTCTGTATTCTCAATTGCATAAAAACCTTGTACATCCACTGTCTGAAACCAGCACTCACTCCAAACAGTCATAACCTCCAGCTTCAGTTTTTTCTGTTATCAGGACAAATTAACCCATTAGCTGCACAGACTCTATTGTGAGTCAGAGGTATATGACTCATGTGAATAGAACACATTTCTATTCTGGTTTTAATTAACTTGGCCTCCACCCAAATCCTCCTTAGAAATGAAAGATACTAGATTAGCTGAAGTGTACAACACATTTTTATGGTTTGTGCTAAACTTACATGTGTATTTTTATGAGATAATGCTACAAAAAAAAAGGATTCCCATGAATGCACCAACCTAAAAGGTAAGTGACAGAACTGCTTTATTTGACAGACTGTTAAAGTATTGTAATTAATCTGGTTGGTTTGTTTGCCTTGCAAACTGGAAAAACAAAACAAAACAAACAAACAAACAAAAAAACCAAAAAAAAAAACCCAAAAAAAAAGAAATTCACAGTTCTAATATATTGGGAAAATTTTCCCAGTCTTGATTCAGATAAATGAAAAACAAGTTTGTGGTGTTTAGAATTTCAGTAGAACTATAGTCTTAAAGTGGCATTTCCCATTGTGATTTTCATAATTTTGCTGCCTGAGAACTTTCATTTTCTTTCATATTTTCTAAGATAAAATGTAAAGAATTATTTGGTCAGTATCCACATCAGTATCTCTAATTGGGTCATTGTGCCTTCTCTTTATAAAGCAATACTAAAATCAAATAAACTCCTCAAATATAAATTGCAGGGAGGGTAGTCAGAGCCACTGAGTTTAGAGTGCTGTCAAAACAGAAGCAATACGAATTATATTTACACAATTTTAAAAGAATCAAAAGAAAAACAAGGAAACAAAACCACCCCTCTCTAATCCTGACAGAAATCAAAGCATGAATCTTACTTATCACTAGACTTTCTTCATGGCACTTTAGGGATTCTTAAGGCAAATGAGAAGCAGGCACTCAGATATTGGTGGAGCCATCCCATCCCTCCACAATCTCTAAAGAAACAAGCAAAGAATAAAAGCAGAGAGGCTGAGGGAAAGAGAGAGAAATACATGTTTCTGTGATCACTTTATAGTTTGCAGCATGCTCCTGTAACACAAGAAGGGTGGGCCAGCTGGACATGAAGTAACCCAGACTGATCAATTAATCAGGAGTATTCTCTGTCTGGTGGCTAATAAGTGAGGTTTCTGCTTTGGCAGGTTCCAGGTTACCTGTAGCATGAAGAGGAGAGCTGGAGGGAAAAGGTCAGGGCTCAGTTTGAGGGGCTCTGAAATGAAAATTTGAATGTGGACCATTACTTCCCAGAGTCTGCAGTCCCATAGTTTAATTCCAGTGGCTTAGAGCACTTAATGGAGATCTGCCTTCAGCTCTGCCTGCTGCCAGTTAGTCCTGATAAAGACCTAACTCACCTTCTCATTGCCTAAGTGGTGACATCAACACTTTCATCAAAGCAAGGAAATTAAAGGCACGTAGCAGACTCGGCTTTATTTAGCCAGAGCTCAGGTCCAGACCCAGAGATTTTCCTGCCTTGGAGGGACACTGTCCTCCCGTGCAAGAAAGGGCAGTGTGGCAATGAATTGTTACAATCTGCACTTCCCAGTCACTGTAGAAAGTTATCCAGGTGGTAGGAGGCAGATTTAGGGCACAGATTTATCTACTGATACTGTGAACAGCTATGCTGCTTTTCAGGGACTCCTGTATTCCTCAGCTGGAAGTTTTGAGCATTAACTTCTGGAATTCCATTGCTGATAACTAGACCTTGCTTTTCATTTTTCCTTTGCTACAGTGGATTTTTTATGCCAACATTGATTGAGATTGGATTACCAAACCTGTCTAGATTCCTTTTTTATGCTTACAATAATGTCCCTTTATTGGACAGAGCTCCTTTATATAATCTAGAAAGCATTGTAGAGCTGCACCAGGGTTCAGAGGATGATGTGGTGATTTGACACTAATGGGCAAGTTACTCTGAGTCAGCTCTCCCTCCTTTGGGGATATTTGTACAAGGAAATCTGCATCAAACCTCAGGATGTTCCCGTCACCATGCATGCTCAGTAATGGAAAAGATCAGGGCTCTCCTTTGCTTTGTACTTAAGGAAGTTATGTGTGGTTGTGCTACTAGAAGGGGGAAGAAGCATTTGTACCCTGATGTGAGAAAGAGGATGGATCTTACCGGGCACAGCTGTCCCAGCGCCTTTATTAAAATATTTCCTAGCAAGCTTGTAATTTGCCTTCTGAGCACTTCCAGGAATTGAAGCTGAACTATCTTGTGCTGCTGGGTCTTCAACACTTTTACCCCAGGAGGCTTGTGATCCTCTGTTCTCTCCTCTGGTGTGACACAACCTCACCCAGTAATTTTGGTGTCAAGACCACTAACTTCTGCTGCTTCTAAGCCTTCTTTCCCAATGGCTCAGTTACCCAGGCAGCCCTCTGGGATGGGGAATGAAACCACAGGAACTCCAACAGAAAACTGCTGTCTTAAGTCAGACAAAATTTTCCACTAGGTGAATTCCCCCAATTAAAAATCAGAAGATTTGTTCCAAGGAATCAAGACACGCCTGTTATTTAAATGCAATTTCTCTTTTATTACTGGCTTATTAAAACTTACCATTCTCTATTAATCAGCATGCCTTAATTAACATAAAATTCCCAAGGTCTGGTACAATTCCACCACCCACAATCTGGTTCTATGCTGTTCATTTCTATTTAGACTACATATTGCTAGAGCACGTAGGATTATATTGCATGCTGCAATTATTTTCAGGGAGGACTGTGACACTTGGCCTTGATCTTGGCTTTCTCTAGTACTGAGCGCTGTAAGTATTCTATATTTATTTATAACTTGTTGAGGGGAACAACAGAGGCTGCCTGACACTGTGCACTCTCTTCTTCTTTAGATTGTAATTCTCGGATAGGTCTCTCAGGAATTACAGGGAGGAGAGCTTTGCCATTTGGAGAAAAGGTCTTACAATTTAATCAGAATACAATTTTAGCCAACCAGCTAGTTCAATCAGCCAGTCCAATTATGGTGTGCGTTGAGCAAGACTCTGTGCTTAGGGTTCCCTGGAGTTGTTTTTAGTTATGAAATAAAAATAAGAAATTAGGTCAGTTACACTCTATTGACTCCTGATCCTTGCAGGAGAGTACAGCAGCATAGCTTTGCCTAAATTTGTATTTGGCATCTCACTGCTCTGACTGGGCTTTGCCACTGGCTGAAAGCTAAACTGGGAGTGCTGATTCCAAGAGGCAAGTTACATATGTGCCTGTCCCTGGGCTTGTGCATATGGACAGAGGTCTTGTGGACTTGTTTCTGCTTTTAACCCTCGCAGCGCTGCAGGTGAATGCTCTTGGTCCAGTGCTAAAAGAGCTGCAGCAGCTCTCCCATCACCATCTAAGAGCAACAGGTACTTTCCTCAGTGCTACTGGTTATTTCTTGCTTGACTGGCTCTCCTGAGATCTTGTATGAGCCTGGGTACCAAATTTTTCCTAACTACTGTAAACCCTTCAAAAATTCCCAGCTCCCCAAGCCCCCTTCATCTGTTGGTACCTTACCCCCTTCCTCATTTTCTATCTGTCCCTTCTCCCTGGTTAAGGCAGCTGCTTAACCCTAAATCCAAACAGTCAGAATCATGTAACTGATAATGCCATTGTTTCAGCAAACCTCCGTTCTTTCTGAATTGTTCTTAAACACTTTTGTGTCATTCCTGTTTCTTTTCTCCAGGCCACATTAAGGGCTTTGAACAGTTTCTTTATCTGGCTGCATGTAACAACTGATAGAGCTTCTCATTTCTATCATCAGCCTCTCATGTTCCATGCACACACTCAAGACAATCTCTAACTCTTCCTCCTGCTATAATTTTAAAAGGTAGGATTGAAAGAACCATATCAATCCCTTCTTGCCACAACCCAGCACATCCTGCAACATAGTTTGCAGTACTTTCTTCTTTTCTCCTTAGGATTGTTTAAAGCAAAAGATCCAAATTCTGACCCGGCAAACAGGCTGGGGCCATTGCTTCATTCAGGGCTGGTCAAATCCGTGTCTGCTCACACAGACTGAAGTTTAGTGCCTGCACACCGTGAAGAGTGTGGCTCTGTGTCTCTGCCCATTACATTGCAGAACAATATTAAATCAGAAATGTGCTGGGGAAACCTCAAAAGAGCCTGTGTTTGGATACCTCCTACACGTTTTGGTTTCTTGTGTGCACTTAGAGAAGTCAGAAGAGAAAACAGAAAGACCTATGAAAGTGCTGTTGTTCATCCCCATCCCTTTAATTCTCTGTTCCTGTCCATTTAAATGGGTGTAGTCTCAATTCACTCTTTACCCCTCCATTGCTGATGCACATTTCTTTGCATTCAGTGCCATGGATGCATATTGTTGAAGGCAGTCCCATTGTTAAAAAGTGAACATGGGATTTGAGGCATTTCCTGAATTTCTTATAGATCAGTTAAAAAAAAAAACCAAAAAAACCCAAAAACCAAACCCCATGGAGTTTACACATAAGGTTATGGAAGTTAGGAAATTAAGATGTTACATTTCTCACTTGATGTTGAGTTGCATTTCTGTCTGTGATACTGTTGAGTTTTAATCCCAGATGAAATTAAGTGATAAAACCTGCTTCTTTACTAACAGTGTCATATGCACCTGAAGACAGCTTTATCCCCTGATCCCACTCTGAAGCTTCCCATTTTATGAAATGAAAGTTGTATATTTGTATGTCTAGAATTAATTCCCCTGCTCTGCAGAAGATGAAGCTCCTTTAAAGTGCTTTCCTTCTCTTTCTCAAGTCATGTGTGCTTTGAAAGCTTTGCAGGCTTTCCCAGACTCTTCCTCCTTACTGCAAAGCCAGCAATTGTCTTTTCTCAACACCACTGGGCATGGGTCAGGCCAGACTTCCGGAAAACAGAAATAATATTTTCTGTTAAGTTATCCTCTGAAGTAAGTAGATTATATGGTGTGGTCTGAATTATTCAAAAAAGTCAGATATTTGTGTAATGTAATGAAATAAAACTGTATCTAAATATGTGCTTTGCTAAATTTCAGTTAGATTTTAACATTTGAGAGTGATTTGGCATCTAGGATAGCATGAGATTAATTCCAGAAACAAGATATAATCAGTTTACCTTTCTTGGCACTGTATCTTGCTAAATGTAAAAAAACTCTTTTCATTTACTCTATAATTATCCTCGAGTATTCTTGAATGAAAGCATAGCAAAGATCACATTTCTGGCACATTTGGGAGCAAAACAGTTAAATTGCTAACAAATAATGTTTTGTAGTTTGTATGAGAGCCAAGAAGATTAATGAAATGTTCATGAGAGAGTCTGGCAAGTGGCCACATTCCTATGGGAACATTGCTGTAGTGAGGTTTAACGGAGCATGAGGGACATTAAGAAACAAATGTGTGGGAGTTTTAGGGTGAACTGTAAACGATAAGAATCTAGTAAAACTAGATATCATGTATTTTGCCTTTGAGGCTTTCCAGTGGATCTCTGTAACATTTCTCATCCTTATCTAAAGGCTGTGAGGAAGATGAGCAAAGTGCACCCTCCTTGGGTTTTTTAAGAGCAGCTGTCAAACACTTGAGCTCTGCTGACTTCTTTGAATGTTACAGCAGATGTAAACTCATTAAACAAATGGCTACAAGAAATAAGTCTTCCAGCCTGACTGGAGTTTTTGTATAGAAGCTCCTCAATTTACTGCTTAATCTGCCAGCCTTCCCAAATCTTCCGTACGCTTTTAATGGCAAAAAGTGGCGTTAACTTCATTTTTTTATACAAGCCAAGGAGAAACTGCATTACTGCAGTGTTATTTCTATTTTTGTTGTTCCACCACCTCCCCTTTCACAGCAGTTGTCTCTTAAATACATCCTCATTGACCCTGGGTACTCACTAACATGCTGTATTTCTGTTAAGTTATTTAATGTTACTTTAAATCAAAGATAAGAAAACAAGCTAAGTTTCCTCTGTTTCAGAAAAAAACCCCTCTTTTCAGTAGATTGCTAGCAGCAATCAAACACTTCTCTTTATCACAACAAAAGATAAGAAAAATGGGGAGGTATCAATTTCCCTGGGAGCAGGGCAGGCATTGAGAGATGGGTGGACTCCAGCAATACACTTTCTAGAGGTTTTCCAAATTAGCTAAAATAATCCTCAGCGATCATCATGGACAGCTATTAAAGTGAGGAAAACCTGTGTCCTTACTTACCTTTCCACTAGATGGCAATGGTACATGGTAGTTACGTGTACTTTGGGAGAGGAAACCTTTAAAAACGAAGATTTTATTAGAGGTCTGAATATCTCTTTAAATGAGGACAGTTGGACTATTAACATATGCTGGAACTCAGCTGTCTCAGCACTCCCTGTCTCGAGCAGTGAAACGAATTCTCTTTTTTGCGTAACAAATGCAATATCCAGATTTAGAAGTAACGGATATGGAGAATAAACCTATTCAAAAGCAAATACAGAGTTGTGGTGACAAGGCTGCCTAACACACCAAAGTTTAAGTTTCTGCTTTCTTGCTGGATGAGGCACTTTTCTGGTATTAAAATCAACAGACAAACTAGTTCTTGAGGTCATTTCATTAACTTCAGAAGAGTCACATTAGGGATGTATGTGGATCAGGTATTTTGTATTGCAAAATTAAGAATGCACACTACTGCGTGAGGAGGAGAAAAGACAATTTTTTTTCTGTGGTGAGTCAGAACAGCATCCAAAATGAGACTCCTTTGCAAAAGCTGCCCCCAAAGTCATTTGGAGGCTTAACATCCTAAAGGAGGTGATGTTGGAGGAGGAGGGTGAGAGGGAGAAGATAGGCAACAAAGAAATACTTTTTTTTAACATACCCAAATTTCTGAAGAAATGCAAGAGACATTTGGACAGATTGGATATCTGAACTGGTGAGTTGGCATCTGGAGACCATTTGAGGCCTGCCTGTAATTCAGAACACAGCATGGCACAACTGCTTTTTCCTAAAGCGTGACAGTTTGTTGTGATGCACATGAACCATTTTCCTGTGAAATAGCCCAGAGTGCTCTACCTGACCACAGGACCTGCTTCCCAACGGGTGGATAGAGAACGTGTGCTTGTTAAAGTGTTCTGATTTAAGGAAAATCTTTTAAGGAAAATCTTCCGTGCATATCAATGTAGAACATTTGTCCTATGCTAATCATGTGCTTCAGACTGGAAGTTTTTTAATAGATACCACCTACAGAATTTTCAAATTCATTTCATGACAAGACAAGATCAAATTCAAAATACAGAAGTTTAACTGCCTCCTAGCCAGAATGTTATCCCAACAAGATTAATAACCAAATGTACATTGCTGTAGAGAGATTTGGTTTTAGTCACTGTTTTAACTTCATTTTGTATTAACAATTCGTCATACTACTATTCTTATTTACATCTGTTTCTTGTTGTAGCAAGGAACCAGACAGTGACATTATTATCAGTGAAACATTTTGAAAAGGTTTTGATTGGTTTTGTTCTTCTGTTATGACTGCTTATGACTTCTGAAATGAACTACATACTAAAGTTTAGGCATTGAACCGTGTCTCTAGCAATAAGGTGATTTCCTTTCTTTATTCTGCCACCCTGTTTCCATCAAGACCATGGCTAATTTACTTGGACTTTTCAGATATGCCCGCTTCCCTGCCGATGTCAGGCATTCCCTAATGTCTGGCTCCAAGGCAGAGTCAAGCAGGAGCTGGAAGCAATAGGACTGTAATGGTCACTGGTCTAATTAAACCTGAACTGCTGTCCTACGTCCTTCAAGTGCCTGCCAATACTGATAGGAATTAGGTGCCCAAGAACTAGGCTTTTGTTTGTTCATAGCCCTCTAGATTATTATTTCAGCATCTTTGGAGGCCAAGCCCTATGAATATCCACATCTAATGTTTAACTCTTTGTGAGTTTCACAGGATGTTCAGCAAAAGCCTTGCCCTTTCCTCCTCCTCCCAGCTCCCCTCCTGTTAGCCTGGCCCATGCACACACAGAGAGCCAGGGGCTGCCAGCAGCCTGCACAACACCCCAGCAGCCTCATGAAAACGGGGTGTTTGTCAGGAAAAGGGGCTGCCCTCTCCCTTGGTACAGGACCCTTGGTACAGGTTCTTGCTTCAGCAGAAGCTCCAGAGGTGCCAGCTGTGCTTCCAGAGCAGTGAGCTCAGAGCCACCCCCGGTGAGTGTGCAACCAAACAGAGCCAAACGTGCCACATTCCCACCGGTGCTGGCTCCCACACGCCCTGTGCTGGGGTGTTCCCTAAATTGGCCCTGGTGGATGTTCTTTTGAACTGTGCAGGAGTGTTAGTGAAAAGTTTACACAGCAGTCTCTTCAGACTAGCTCTGATATTTTGGGGAAGGTAAAATGCTGCATTGGAATCTTTCAGACTTGGAAGCTCTTCACAGATTCCTTTCTGCCTGATGTGGTGGTTTTAGTCCTAAGAGAGAGATCTGGACATAGATCCCCTCTCTCAAAGTATCAGGGAGGCTTGCAGAGTCCCAGAGGTCCCATTGTGCTTTCCAGAAGCTTCATGGTTACAGCTGTGTTACATCAATCCCTGTAGCTGTTGAAAAATCTTGTCTGCAGTTGGTGGACATGGCAACACATCACATTCTGCTACATTTAGGAAAAAATAGGGTTTTTTAACATCTCAGTTCTAGTTGAGGAGTCTTTGCAAAAGTCCCAAAATACTGTCAAGCATAATTAATATTACTAATGTTGTCAAGCTCAGAGACCATTTTTTAGGACAGAACTTTTTCAAGAAAGAGAAACAAGAAGTTAAATCTGATGATCAGGTCCCATTTTGTCAAGTGAGGAGAAATGGATTTCATCACCTAGATTTCATCACCTAGACCCAACTGCTCTTGTCTAAGTGGAAGCTCTGGTAGTGCATTAAGAATTGTGTTCCTGGATTCTTTTGGGTTTTCTTTTTTTTTGTTTTTTTTTTGCATCTATTGACCTCTGACAGCAAGTGAAAGATGCTGTTTGGGCATGAGGAGGTGACAATTCCCAACATGTTACCCTAACGTTTCCTAGATTGGTGCATATGGTTCTACACAAAAAAGACCACTTGCCAGTGTGTTTCTAATGACTAGACACTCAGGCAAAGGAAGAAATCCTTCTTTCTTCAGAAATTCAGAGTGACAGTGTGCAACAAAGCATGGGAATTTTGTTCTAGAATACTTTTCTCTCTCAGAAGAAAAGATTAATACCTCTTGCAGGATCTGTGTCATCTTCTTAATTCTCAGCATCTGTCTGACATCCACAGTTTGCCCAGAAAGTCAGAGAACAAATTTTAGAGCTACAGCCTTCCAAGAAAGTCAGGAGAACTTCTGTAGCCCCGTGGCTCAACCAGATACCTGAGGTGGCTGTTTGTAGTGTGGCTGTCCCAGCTCAGCTGGTGGGCAGTGGTGCTGGGGAACAGGAAAAACCCCTTTCTCTTCATGCTGGGAAGTTCATTTCAGCTTTGTCTCATGCTTTTTTTCTGAAGCCTGTTTGTCTGCCTCACACCCTGACAGTTTTATCTACTGGATTACAAAATCACTGCAGCAAATCAACTGTAGGATATGCAATGGCTGGGTCTTAATCTTGGACCCATGCATAGAACTCTAAATACAGTCGGGTATATAAAAAAAAAAATCACAAATGTAAGTCAACATAGTGGATTTTTAAGGTCTGAGTCATTATTTAGCATAAATGTCAACAACAGTCCTGCTTTTGATTTAATGAGAAATGTAGACTCAGATCCCTGGATCTGATTTTGTCTTGTCTCAGCCTTATTGGAAATTATTTCAAGTGTCAATACCTTAATGTATTGATGGTGTAAAACACAGTGAAAACAAAGCACCACACAAAATGAGAGTCCTTGTTTCCTTCTTAGACTTCATAGCTGAACAAACTCAGGCACATTCTTTTTATTTACTATGTGTGTCTGTACGAATTCATTGAGTTTAAGGAAAGAAACATAGAGGAATACCATTAATTCTCACAAGCAAGGTATGTCCAGCCATAGCACAGAGAAGAAAGGACATGAAACTGATTCCATTGTCGTGCCTGCTCTTTCCAGCTCAGCTTCCTGTCACTTTACTTCCAGAACTATGGCCACAGGTATATTCCCTACCCTCAGCTGGTGCCCAAGATGAGAATTCACTCGACTCTCCCTGAAGACTGGTGGGAGGCACGACTCCAGAAGGGGTTGTGCCTGGTTAGTGCCCCGTTGTAGAAACACCTTTATTCTGTAGTGGTAATTGAGCAGGAGTGTGCCCGTGGGAGGGAATAACAGGTTTGCTCCTGGCGTGGATGAAACCAGGGATGCAGCAGGAAGAGGCAGCCACAGCACTGACCCCGCGAGGCTCTGGTGTCACAGAGCTGCCTGCCACTGCTCTTGGGCAAGAGCCCACTGCTTGTTAATCCCCACTGTGAAGAAGAGGTGAGTGATACATCTACAACTAAGGCTTCCCAAAGTAATCTTTACTAATTAGTCAAGAAAATGAATAAGAAATATGTTCTTTCCCTCAGAAGGCTCTAATCCCACTTGACTGAGCAGTATTAAGCAATCCTATCAAAGAGAATGTATTTTTGAAGCAGTCCTTGGGGCAAAATTAGACTTTCAAGAATAAGAAATAATGAGAGTTGTAAGGGGGAGAGGCTTTTTATTTTTAGAACCAATATTAAAGAAGAGTCTTTGCTTCTGAGTCAAGTTCCCATGCTTTTTCATTATGTTCTTTGGCTGAAGTGGTCTTTAGATAACAAATGTGTCAAGCTGTTCTGTCTCACTAAGTTAGAATTAGGTTATGTCTGTGCAGCAGAAAGTTTTGGAATAGCTGCAAAAACAATTACAATGCTGCTTGATTCACTGATGATGTTAATTGTAAATCCATATTAATCTAGGGCTGGGCAGGAGTTGCCAGAAGGATTCATTTTCCATGTAGCATGACAGATGCTTGTCTCCCTTTCCTTTTTTCTGGTGCCTTAGACCTTGGATATCTCCAGTATTTTCTGAAAGCATAAACAGTAGCCTTAAGCAAAGTTGCAGTTGATAGGAAGGTTGCAATAGCCTATATAAATCTCCTTACATGACTTCAGCTCTCATAAAAGCAGCTCATAATATTTTAATCATAATCTGGGAGTACTTGAATACTAATGCTTAGGAAATACTGCACCAACAGCTAGTTTCTTACTTAGGAAACTTTAGGATGAATATTTCTATTTTTTGATGTGATTCTTAATAAGGAACAGATAAAAATGGAAGGTGTTTTTTTTTTATCTATTTTAAATTCAAAGATAAAAAGTTGTTCTTTCCAGTCAGATGCCACGTCTCTTTCTGTTTGCAGGAGTTTTCAAACTCTGTGTGTGCTGCTGAGCTATGACAGGCAATTTGTGTGGGAATTATTTCTGTTTGGAGCCGTGCGTTTGCAAAAGCTTGTCCATGCTTGTGTTTTACTGTGCAACTGTTAAAAGCTGCTTGGATTTTTACAAGCTATGCTAGG
Source organism: Daphoenositta chrysoptera (assembly GCA_013397915.1). Lineage (NCBI taxonomy): Eukaryota > Metazoa > Chordata > Aves > Passeriformes > Daphoenositta > Daphoenositta chrysoptera. Next base: position 196,888 of record VZRO01000323.1, on the reverse strand, counting down.
GATAGGGAGAGCATGAAAAAATACAGCACACTGGTTGGTTTTGCCTCTTGTAGAGAGGTGGCCTGGCAGGTTGTCACATGGTGATACCCATTTATAAGCAATCTTGAAGATCCAAAGGCAGGGTGTGGGTGCCAGGAGCTGTGACTTTGGTGTCACCTCAGTGTGGCCACACCACCAGGGGCTGAGCCAGAGGTGAGTTATGCAGCTGCCTGACTGAATGCAGAGAGTGGGAGTGATGGACCACAATCCCACAGATTCCTGCTCCTAGGAAAACCACTGAAATAGGAACTGCTGCTGGGAGATTGCAGCAGAGTATAGAAACAAAGTGTAAAGCCCTGTGTCTCTGGCAAAGCCCACATGAAAAATTCAATTAATTTTGGGACATTGCTGAAAAATTAGCCGTTCTATGGTTGTGAGACCAATGAAGGTATTGATCAATATGAATAGGGCAGTTTATATTCACAAGCATCTTATTAGGCTCTGTGCAGACTCAGGGAGATCTTGCTGTTTCAAAATATGTTTGAATCACATTTTCTCCCCAGGCAGAAGAGCTAAAAAGTTGGGGGAGGGGAGGGAAGTGGTTAATGAATAGCAAAGATGGGTGCAAATTCATGTCACAGAAGTTGAATAGAGATCACAGATCTTCCAGGCCCTTCTGTGGCTGGCACAAACAAAGGAACCACTAAATTGTTCCTGTGACAGAGACTGCACAGCCCGTGAAAGGGTCCTATTAAGTGTGCTTTTACCCAGAACATTTAGGACTGTAATTGCTGATGCAAGCTACTTGGCACAGCAACTGACAGTTCATTCATAACTTGGTGGTTTCTCCGTTAATAACTTACCCCCTAATTAGTTCCTGTGAAGGTACTTTATGAAATCATAAAGTCATATTCTTGTAACTTCTCCAGTATCACATCTGTCCCACGCTAGCCACAAAGGACTGGAATTCACCAGTCTGCTGAGCTGGAGCTGGAAGCTGTCTGGGGATGGGAGAAGATGTCAGCTGTGTTCTTCTCAGTCCTAAAATTAAGGGTTGAGCCAGGAACAGCATCACCCAGGGCACTCAGCCCCCTCCAGCACCCAGCTGGTTGCTGGGGAAGTGGAATGCATCCCTGCAGTGAAAGATGGTGTAAAGACCATTCATTATGGTGATGCTGTGTCCTCTGTGGTTCCCCATACTCAGGTATGATCTGCATCTGTAGGTCTGAGGATCTGACCAGGATTTCTTTTGGTGGCTTATCATTCCCTCTAGTTCTTATTAAGGAAGTCAAATATATTTTCTGCAGCTTATCTCAGGATAAACTGGCTTTCATTTTCTCCTGTGCTTCCTCAACCCTCTGTTTAATATTCAAAGATAATAACGGACTGTTGCTACCATTCCCTTGCTTTTGTTTTGGGTTGTTCAAATGAATTTCCAAGTCTCTGACCTTCTGTATCAGCAGCACCATCTGCTTGAGAGTGACATTTTCTTCGTCTTGGCAACCAAAGACCTGGAGTTACAGCTCTTCACACTTCTTTTTACCGTGCAGCAAAAAGAGTCTTTTGAAGCAGAAAAAACCCCAAACCACACTTTTACTTTATTGTTTCATGCTTACCTGTGCAAGGTTATCCAGTGCAATCGTCCAGTGCTAACTCACCTTTCAGAACAAATTCAGAGCTGGCTGTTGTCTGCACTGAGACCACTCAAGCAGGATATTGTCCTACAGGGGCTGCACAATTTGAAAATAATTTAATGGTGGTCTTAACTCATGTATTTTGCAAGGGCTTTTTCTTTCTCTAGAGTTAGGGGTCTAAACTCCAAATCCAGCTGGGTCTGAAGTTCTCTAACGGGTCATTGCTGGCCCTCCAAGTCCGTAGGAGAAATTTATGATGCTTGGGTAAGTAAATGGTTGGTAAGGACGTCTCATCTCTCTAAAATGTATCCAAGTTTAAACATAAAGCTGGAAATCTTTTTGCCAGGTATTTTTTTTAGTCTCAGTCACAAACTTCCAGGAAATGCAGTTTTTAAATGCATTTTAGCAAAAGGTCCCATTTAGCCAAATACTTTGTACCTGAATATTTCTGTCATGAGTAACTCAAACAGATGCACTACTACTACAGCTAGGTCTCCATCAGTTAACCCAAGTTTCTTGCTGTTACGTTATTCATTAAGATGGTTATTTCTTGAATTGAAACTTGAGATACCTATTAACACATGTTATGAGCTGAACAGATGGCTATATATGTCTAACTCTAAAAAATACATTATGCAGCCAATACAGCTGTCCTGCCATCCAGCGGAGTCATAAAAATTAAAATAAACTAAACTTTACCTAATTTATTTTTCATAAATATTTATTATAAATTTTCTGAAAAGCAGATTTTTTTTTGCCCTGGGAAAATGCTAACTCTCTTACTACTTCACATGCTATAAAAGAAAACTTCAAGATAAGACATAACTGCAGATCAAATCTAATGATGACCCACAGAGCAGCAGTTAAAAAATTAGGATCTTGGCTTCCATAAAATGATCAGATATGGCCATTACACAGGCAGAGGGTCCAGAACATGAGGTCTTGACAAAGCATCTTTTGCCTCATCGAGTGCAATCTCTGAATTGGAGTTGGGCAGCACAACCCAGAGCCACTTCTGAGCTCCTGAAGTAGCCTGAGTTGAGAGGGGAGAAGGGAAGGGTTGGCTGAGGGTTTCTCAGGGAAGGTGTGAGCTCAGGGGGTGTCAGGACCAAGGGATCTGTCCAGCGTGGCCCCAGCCTCTCCAGGAGTGGAAGGAGCATGAGCAGTCCTGGTGTTTGTGACGCTTCACTTTTGGCCACGCCAGTTTGGCACGCAGTATCAAAGTAACTTTTTTTGGTAACATTTAACGTTTTTATTATTTCTTACAGCCTTGGGCTTTATGGGATTTCTGTCAACCAGCTGCAGCCATCACAACAATAAAAACGCGTGCTTGTTTCATGGAGAGGGTGCTGGTAAAGGTCTTGTACTTGCCATTGGAGCAGCAGCTGTCCAGCTGTCCAGCTGTCCAGGGACCAGGCGTGGGAGGCCAGCAGGAGGCTTGGCCAGCCTTGCCCCAGAAGGAGCTCAGCCCATGCCAGCACGAGAGTAGCACAGAGCAGGTGAGCACCCCTCTTCTACAGCTGAGGGGAACTGAAACACAAAGGGGTTGAAAGATTCCTTTGAAGTCAACCCTCCAGCTGGTCCCAAAGCCAGGAATAAAGCCCACGTTTCTGCAGGTTCCACCAGAGCATTTCACAAATAGCTGAGGGGTTTTTTCTAATATCTACCGCTAAGAAATGCACTGAGACGTATTTGTGTGTGATTGCAATAAACCAGCCCGTGACTCCCCGGGGAGGAAATGCACAGTGAGAAGTTACGGACTGCAGAACCTCATTACTTCAGTCACCCCGAGTGCAGCCCTGACCAAGGGCTGCTGCACTTCCCTTCCAGGGAGGGGAAATGCCAGCTCTAGGCTGATTCCCTTGGGACTGATGCCTCTAGCATGAATGTGGCACTTTAAAAGGCTGACAGTAATGCCTACACAACTTGAAGTTTCTTTCTCAACCTAGAAATTTGGGAGCTGGGCTATACTGGCAGTGAAGAGGTCCCTGATATTGTAACCCAGACCACCACTCGGGCTAGTTACCCTGCAGAGCAGCTCTGTGGGACACCACAGATTTGGGATTTCCCAAAGCAGATTGCTCACCTGGCTCTCTCTGCTGCACTGCAGGTTCCAGCAAGGGTATTCTCATGCCTCTTCTGTAAGGCAGCATGAGGACATTTGAACAGCTTTGGTTTAAAACTGGGCACTTCCATGGGCAAGGGACAGGAGAGCTGTGGAATTACACTTAACTTGAACACTGATTTTGGTTCTAGATGTTAAAGCTGTTATATCTGGAGTTTCACTAAGAAGCATCGTGAAGGGGCCTTCCCAACAGTTGTTGCTCAAAACAAATGAGGCCTACTGTGCTCAGAACCAAAGGTAAAACTGACATCTTCTGAGACAAAAACAGTCTGCCATGTAGACAGAGAAGGGCTTCAAACAGCTTTGGGGAATTTATAGATGAAAGAAGGAATCTTTTTACATTTTACATTTTTTAAAAGCACAATGGTGGGATGTCCTTAGAATCACAGCTCACAACTCAGCTGGGCTGGACAGTTTGGGGGAGCAAGAAGTGAAAATATGTTTACACCATAGGAAACACAGAAGAAGCAACCTTAATTAAATGCTGTGTGATACTTTTTGTGTGTCTTTTTCTTTGGTATGTAGGAAATGGGCCAGTTTCAGGAATGTAGTTTTTAATTTTCACTACTACAGTGGGTAAGCTGATAGCCTGTGCAAAAATATGGATCAGTATTGTGGGGATAAAACCAGACCACACTGATTGACACACAAAGAAATTGTCTCTCAAGAAACCAGAAACCTTTAGAACTGCAGAACTGCGAGGGATTTCAGAAAATCCCTCAGTCTAGCCCTGCACTGAGGTGGGATCAAATGCTCCCAGACCACCCTGGCACATGCACATCCTAACTTCCCAAAATCTTCCCGTGAAGGAAGCTCCTCTGGGCCACCCATCAGTCTGTTCTGGTGTCTCACCACAACGAATGTTCACTGCTATGACAATGTTACACTTAAAAGTTGGACTCAATGATCCCTGTGGGTCCCATCCAGCTCAGAATATTCTGTGATATCTGTGAAATTGGCTAAACTGCGTTTTTAACTTAGAACTTATGACCTTTTTACATTGCTGGAGCAATACAAAAGGCCCACTAATGCAAGTGAAAGCAGGGTTCTCAGTTTCTGATGACATTTCTAAGGCTATAGACTGGAAGAACTCCTGAGTACAATGATGTTATTGGCTGCATAAAGAAAAGTAGATCATATACTTCATCTTTTCTCCAAGAGTGTTGTACGTACAATGCCAACATTTGTATTGTCTGGAAGTAATAAAAAGAACTGCCTTGATAACAAGAGAGGGTGCAAGATTCTGAAACCATCTGTCATGTATTTTAACACATGCACAATAGATTTTTGATGTAATTTCGTGATTTTTTTTCCATGCTTTGAGTATTGCATCTTCCTCAGCTTAGCACCGAAGCAGAGCTTTGCCTTTGGTGTGGGACATCCCACATCCACATGAAGCTGCACAGGTAAGCCCACAACTCATCTTCTGCATTCCTGCCTGCCCTCTCCTGCAGGAGACAAGAGACTGCAGTCCCTCTGTGTTTTTTGGTGAAAACAGGAGAGCTCTTTTCCATTCCTTTCCCTACCTGGAATCACCTGTGAATCTCCAGGCAGCTCCAGCCCTGCGCTGCCCTGCTCTGTGCCCGTGTGCCGAGGCAGCTGCCCGGGGTGGAGTGTGATGGGTGATGGGTGATGGGTGCTGTGTGATGGGTGCTGTGTGATGTGTGCTGTGTGATGGGTGATGTGTGATGGGTGCTGTGTGATGGGTGATGGGTGCTGTGTGATGTGTGCTGTGTGATGTGTGATGGGTGATGGGTGCTGTGTGATG
>VZRO01000323.1:180124-190478 GCA_013397915.1 Daphoenositta chrysoptera | reverse complement strand
GTGATGGGTGATGGGTGCTGGGTGATGGGTGCTGGGTGATGGGTGATGTGTGATGGGTGCTGTGTGATGGGTGATGGGTGCTGGGTGCTGGGTGCTGTGTGATGGGTGCTGTGTGATGGGTGCTGTGTGATGGGTGCTGTGTGCTGTGTGATGGGTGCTGTGTGATGGGTGGTGCATGCACCCGCTGCACGGGCACACACAGGAGGCTGCAGGTGAGGGTGTGCCCCTGCACAGCCCCGGGCTGCAGGCACGGCAGCTCTGCAGCTGCAGGGCTGGGGCAGTGCCTCAATCAACGAGGCACCCAGAGCTGAGGGGCCTGAAAATCTGTTTTGTTGCATGACGTGCCGTAATTGACAGCAAGGTATCTGGTCTTCTTCTAGAATGCCTGTTTTTGAGGATGTTTTCTCACTCTGTGGATTGAATAAACCAGTTTTGCAATCTGCTGCAGGCCCCACCCTGCCTAACCCTGGCTAGTTAACCTGTAACTGATTGCAAAACTGGTTTGAGTCACACACTGAAGAAAGAGAGGTAAATTAATAGCTTAGCTCCCCTCCTCACCAATAACATAAGCCATCAGTTGTTAATGGTGGTGCCGTAGAAGAGCACAGCACGTGTCATTCATTTACCACACTTTAATGGATCTTTTCATGCTTATGGAGATTAAAAATGAGGCAGAAATACAAGTTCCTCCCCAGTCCTGCAGCCTGGATGCCAGATTCAAACCCTGTTTGCAGGATTCACATGGATGCCGTGAAAAGCTCTGACATAACTGAGCAGCCACAGTTCAGCTGATGTGCACTGCCTTGCTAAGCCACTGCCACTGGCTCACGTTTCTGAGCCAATGCTCATGAGATGTTGGTAAATAGCCACAAACCCTTCAAACCTGGGCAGCAGAACAAGCCCATGTCTCAAACAAACTGTTTTTAGGTACTGTTTTCCACTGGCCTGAATTACTGAGGCAAGTTAGACAACAGTCACCTAGAGAAAAGAAAAGAGGACAAAGAGGTACGGGCTGTGTTTCACGTGTAGGATGTTTATATTGATGTGTTACTAAAACAACTCGACCCCATGCAAGTTTGTTTTCCCCGTTGTTTTGCTGTAATGCATGGCCAGAAGAAGCCCAGCCTAGGGACTGAAAAGGCAAAGTCAATGAATGCTCCTTCTGAGCAGTTGTTCCTTCCAACTGGCTTTAGATTTCCCATTGCCTCTGGCTCTTTTTCAGCCTTTAATTCTTTTATTGCAAAAGGGAGCAGAGTGAGCAGGAGTTACAATGCAGGGATACATTAATGCCTCCTTCCCGTCCAGACCAGCCCAACAAGTAAATTTTGCCCAGGCTACGCTGAGGCCACACAACTGATGGAGCCCCCTTTCCTCTCTGAGAGGTACACTGGTGGTCATGCTCCTGGTCTCATGGAAAGGGGAGATTATATCCCATTTCAGTTCCCAGTTTGGAGGGGAACATCCCCTAATGGATATAATATCCACTAATCTTGCCCAGAAATGCTGGAAGAAACCCACTGCTTTCTTCTGCAAGGAGCACAGTAAAATGCAATTAATATCTCTGAAGGAGAACCTACTATTCTGCCCCAGAGCAGCCTCCTGCTAGGCAGTGCTCCCTCCATGGGGCTTGGAGGAGTGGATTTATCTCAGGCAGAGAAGGACATTAAACTTAAATTCCCTTCAGTGTTGAGTGGACAACTTTGCTTGGAGGGGGGATGGAGGGGCTTGGAGGAGTGGATTTATCTCAGGCAGAGAAGGACATTAAACTTAAATTCCCTTCAGTGTTGAGTGGACAACTAGCTACTTTGCTGCGAGGGAATGAATGGCAATGTCCCCTTCTTCCTCTCCGTAGAGCACAGAGGCCCTCTGCCAGTTTGAAAAGCAGAGCAGAGACACCACCAGAGCAGAGGCCACTGGGGTCCAAGTCAGAGCAGGAGAACAGCTGCTGTCATGCCAAACAAGTGTCTATGCTGACAGAAGGCAGGCCCCTTCCTGGTTTCCTATGGATTTCCCTTTTAGCTGGCACTGGGTACCTCTAATTTACCTGTGCTGGGTCTCGTTCTCGGGCACCTGCCTTTTCCCAAGCATTGTCAAACACCAAAGCAAATGCGTCAGTCAAGGTTGCAACACCGAGTGTTGGGGAGGTTTATCCTTAAGAGCATCAGGGCTGGGGTCACTTAGGCCAGTGCAGGGAAAACATTTCTAAAAGGAGTGAAGGAAAAGATATTCTCGTGAAAAAAGGTGCTTTTGTCAAGGTTTTATTTGGGTGATTTTTTGTGTGAATGACTCACACGAGCAGAGGGCTCACAAAACCTTTCTGTGCTGAGGGGTGGCAGAGTTCAGCCAGGTACCACTACCCTGTGCTAGTGTGGACAAGATCAGAGGAGGAAACACTGCCCAAGGAAGGGGTTACAGGCATCTAATTTTGTCTAACTACTACCCAGGGTTTCTTCTTTACCTGCCTCTGGCTGTTAAAAGTGATTCAAACGCCTTCACCTGCCTACAACTATGTATGTAAGGCCATTATTATTAATAAATCAAACTACTTCCCTTTGTATGTGCTTGGAAGTAGTTTAACACTGCTGAATGCTCTACTGCAGCTGAGAACACAGCCCTTCTGAGTTTCAGTTCTTTCCAAGAGTTACTGATGTCAGTTTGGAAATACCTCTCTTTTACAAGCCATTTAATTGCTTACTTTAAAAATTCACCAAAGCTCAGCTGGAGCCTGATTTTCAATGAACCTCAGTTCTGTACCCACAAGGAATTTAGATGACTCTGTGACCTCGTACTAAGTGAATTAATTAGAAAGATGACTTTTAAAAACGATTGATTGTACCTGGAATACATGTGGGATAAAATATCTTAGGGCACAAAGAAGTTGTACTCATTTAGAGTATTTTGGAAGCTGACTTGGGATCAAGTTGGGAGCTTGGCTTTTCAACTCTACCAGACACCAAAAAGTTGGAAGAACTACCAGAGCTGACGAGAGGATTTTTATATGTAAATAAGAAAGAAAAAAAGAACTACTTGAGGGCAGTGTGCTGTATGTGCTTGCATTATGAAAGTCTGAGGTGCTACAGGTGTATCTGGATGGTACAGAGTTTTGCTGTTACCTTAGCTACTGTGAGGATTGCTCTGACTTCCCACCACAATTTCCAGTTGGAATAAAGGAAATCCTAATGCTTAGGGCACAGGGGTGGTGTGAGCATCAACTGCTTAGTGTGTATAAAGTGCTTTGAAAATGATAAATGTTATGTAATTGGGAAATGCTGACAATTATCATCCATCTGGGACTGATTATGAAAAAAAAAAAATTAATTCATTTCCTCAGGATCTAGAGGGTAAAAGAAGCATCAAACAGACAAAGCTGTGCAGGTAGTAGAGTAACTGGGCTTGTGAGGTGACCTAAGATGAAATCACATGTGACATGAGGTCAGGATTCTCTGTGTTTGTGATAAACATTTGTCCATTACATCATCTCATTGTTTGACACTTGACCCAGCTCGTTAATGAGCGTCTACAGGCGCTGTGACCCAGGGTGTGAGCGTGTCCCCCGACCTGTGACACCACTGTGGGCAGAGCCCAGGGCCCTGGGCTGGGAGCAGGTACTGACCAGCGGGACTCGTGCTCCTCCCTGGCCTCCCGCTGACCAAACCTGGCCATGAAGACTGGACAGCTATTCCCCCACGTCTGGGAGGCGTTGTTCTTCCTGCAGGACACTGGTTTGGGTTGGTCCTTCCCTTCCATGGATCACTCCAAGCACTGGCAGCATGTCCTGACTGGCTCTCCATGGGATGTAACACATCGTGAGCAGAGGAGCAGCAAAGCCAGAACAAAGAGAGCATCTGCAGTCAGGATCAAGCTTCATAGCAGCCACTCTACCCACTGGAGCTTGCAAAGCTGCAAAACTCTGAATTTTAAATGGATTAAACAGTTGTTTTTTAATGTCAAGTAACACTGTCAGTCCAGTTACTGTTTGTCATTTCTGGAACACGAGAGGAAAAGCAGTGAGAGAAGAGACAGCCTGATGCTGACATGAAAAGGGGGGATCCTGTTCTGATGGGGTAGAGCACCAGCCAGCCTCAGTGGCTCCTGCATCTTCAGCTGACTCTTTTCTTACCCCTGTCTCTAAAGTGTCTTCCTAAATACCGGCTAGATGAAAAGCATTTGTGGTTCCCCCTGGGAAGGATGAGGAAAGGTCGGGATTTACATGGTGATATTTACTACTACAAATTCTGTAATAGCTGTTCCAGAAACTTGGTTCAGTGGTTCTCATCCCCGTGAACTGAGCTCATCCAACTACGTACCCATACACAATTAGGACTTCCCAACAGCTTTAGGAAATTTTTTCTTCTTTCATTACCAATGAACTGCAAATTACTCTTTGTAATTTTTCTACCAAAAAGCCATGTAAACCTGGCCTTCAAGGATTAGTCACAGTTAGGAATGCATTACTTCTCTTTAGATTTCCTTTTATACTAATTTGAATATCTAAAAAGTCAAGTTTAACAGTAAATAGGAATATAGTCTTGTAAGAGTCCCTTTCCTTTTCCCTCCTCTCCTTCTTTCCCCCTTCAAAAGTAGATTGACTGAATCCTGCTGGTTTTGTACTGTCTGAGACCTGCTGCTGTGCTCTCTCAGCTCCCCCACTCTGTTCTGAACAAACCCTGAGCTTTGCAGGTGGCTGGAACTGGTTTGTATTTTATTAGAGCAGAAGAAAACACACTGAGAAAATAATGAAGCACGAGAAACTCGGGTACTTTTTGCAAGTCTCTCTATGCAGATGACATAGAAGAGTGTGTGACAAGAGGACAGATACCTTCTGACTTCTTCCTTCTTAGCAACATCACCCTTAACGCCTCTGCAGAGTTCGGACCTTCTCACTTCTGCTTTTGCTAAATTTTATTTACCGTGTGTGACTCTACATGCATTATGAGTGAAGAAATGGAAAATGTAAAATAAGGATAGCTATTCTAGTTGGGCCTTTAGTGTGCAATCTGCCCTTCCTGCCTTGATCATATATTGGGTACCCCTGCCACACATGAAGTTTGTATTTATCAGAACTTCCAACGATACTTTAGGTTTTGTACGGATAAGGGCTGTTAAACAATTCTTCCATGTCTGGGACAGTTTGTTTTCACTTTAGATACTGTCACTTGTGGTTCACTGGTTTTGGTAGCCTTTCCTCATGTATGGTGAGTTCTCCCTTTGCATGTGGCTTTCCAGGGATTAGGTGAAGCAGCAGCCAGGGAAGTCTGTGTCTGCTGCTCTTGGTGTGACAGGATCACATCATGTCCCTGGTGAAGCTACCTGGCACTTTCTCTAGTGAAACTTCTTCCATTTCTCGTGTTGAGATGGCAGAATGCCTCTGCCTGAAGAAGTCACCTGTGGAGTCATTTTGGTGAGGTAAGCGGATGCTTGGGAACGACCTTGGGCAACAGATCCCACAGCAGATGGTGCTTTTAAGTGCTTTGAAATATTCCTTGGATGTAGATTTCAAGCATGAGCCAAAGGAAGCCTCTAACGGTACTTTGGTGGTTAAGATAAACATGAAGTTGCCTTTCATAATTATTGTTACTGTTATTTTTATTGCTTTTAGTATTATTATTATTATTATTCATGTGTCTAGATAAGCATGAAGAATTCCCAGAAGAGGTACCCACCTAAACCCCATTGAAACCAAAATAAATTAGGTACTTAGATACTGAAGAGGATTAAAAATACCTGCACCTAACATCAAGCATCTAAACACCATTAGAAATCTGGGCCAAAGTGAAGGGAGAGAACAAACTATGCCATTTGCATATTAAGCAGGCTGAGAAATGCTCAAAAATCTGAAATTTTTATGAATCAAAAGATACTTTGGGAATTTGAATGGAAATTTTTTTCTCCTTTTTTTTTCCTCCCAGCACAAAAGGGTGGTAACACCACAAAATTTGTAGTGCAAAATGTATTTTTAAAAGGCCAACCACACAAGTGGTTTCGACAGCAATTCATTTCAATCAGTGGCACTAGGAATTATTGCTGTCAGGAGAAGGAATAGGCTGCTGTGCCTATATTGTTTGCTGTAAAGCAGGACGAGAGCCACACCATTTTGGTGTTTGTGATTTCATCAACGGGAGAAATACACAGCCCTGGACTCTGCTCGTGTCATTTTAAAAAGCCCTCAGTTCACCTTTAGAAATAAGCACCCAGGATTGTCTGAAATTATATATTTCCACTCTCTGTACTATTTTAACTCAGTTGGGCTCTGAGGCCGTGGTTCATGTCCTGGCTTCCTCTCGACTCAATTATTGTAATTCATTATTAAATTGTTATTTGTTTTCATTCTTTACGCTGTCTGCTGCTTTACAAAGCTCAGCAGCTAGATTTGTAACATGGAGAGCTCTGTTCCATTACATTACAGCATCCCCACAGCATTTTTTTCTTGGCATGTTCAGCAGCACATTGATTTGGATATTTAATTCTTTGCACACTATAGATTAAGCCTAATCTATGCACTGCTTTAAGCGTTTCCTGGGATTAGAGGTTTTCCTAATTTGAACTGCAATCCAAATACAAAGTTTTAAAATTCTTTCAGTGTTTGTAACCAAAACACTGATTCCAATTGTTGTTGAGCTTTGAGGTTCATTCCAAGTCGAAAATGGGCTCTGGATCTAGAATTTGCAAAGTCCATCTTGTTTTCATCTGCCAGTGCTCTCCAGACAGATGAGAGTTTACTCATTCCTAGAGTAAGCAAGGAATTCTGTTAACCCTCTATCTTTCGGTGCTGTTTCATCTGTTGGAGACTGAAGGGCACCATCTGTTTTGGGTGGCTGGGCTGAAATGTGTAGGTCATGTTCCCTGTACCTAGTGCCCCCTGCTATCAGCAGTCTCATTAATAAAGACAAAAGTGGTTCCTGTATGTAAAGCACAGTCCAGCCTCCACCTTATCTCTAAGTATGTTCACACTTGCCTCTGCCCCAGACTCAATAGGACTTGCACTCCAAATAGTATTTCTCTGACAAATGCAAGACTGATATCACTGCAGACCTTTATTCTCTAATTCTTTTGCTTGCTCTTTCTATCCTTCCTTACCTTACTCCTTTCACGGTGAAGCTAATTCCCTTTCCTCTCTGCTGTCTCCTGTTTCTACTACTTCCTGTTTTTTCTTTCCCTAAACTACAGTTTCCCTTGCTCTCCCAGCTGGTTTCCTTTCAGCTGTTCTTTCTGCCCCATCCATCTTTTTCTTTTTCAGCTTTTCCTTTCTCCATTTTTATCACCCTTTTTAAACTTCCTTTCATTTTTCCTGTCTTCTGTCTGTAGTCTCAAAAATTTCTCTCACTTTCTCTCCTCATTTCTCTGTCTTTTCTCTTTCTCCAATCTCTCTCCCCGAAGTCCTTTTTTTGGCGTCTGTCTCTTGAATCTCATTCTTTCCCATTCTTAACACATTTTCCCATATTCCCCACTCGTATGTCTCCTTTCTAGCTGAGATAAGCATTTGTCCCCAGGAAATGCCCCTGCCCGGGCTTGTCCCCATGTCCCTTTGTTTTCTGCAGCTTTTGTAATTCTCAGCGCACCTGTGTGCCTGGAGAAGCCATTCATCAATAAACACAGGGCAGGCAATTCATCAAAGTTCTGTCTATGAATGTGCTGCCAATGTACCTTCCCTCTTTATCCATAGGGCCTCCAGAGCCTGCCCTTGCACGGAGCCATTGGCTGGACTAACAGGCTGGCTGACACGGATGCTGTTTTTACCATCTGTCAGAATGCACGGAGCTCTCTCTCCCCAGTACACCACTTTTCCCTGTCAGAAATTCATGGGCATTCCAGGTATGTATTTTTTGAAGTGACTGCCAATGTGGTATGGCATGACACGACAATCTCCAGGATAAATGAGCCAGGAGGCAAGAGAGATCAATTCTTGACAGGATTTCCCTCCCTCGGTGTTTGGAGGGCACTGGTTTTGTCTGGAGCTCGCTGGCTGTGCTTAGCAAGGGCCGTGGTTTGCTCCCTGCACTGGTTTGCTGTTCATCCTGGGCTCAGTTTTGGTGGATTAATTGGTATGACAGTTGTCTGTGAGCAAGATAGTGTCAGGACTCAGCCTTGAGCTGAAAACTGTGGCTTGTGGATGAACTTTTACATTGTGCCAGTGGAAGGCTTCCAGTCCTCCCCAAGAATTTGGTTTTGCCTTTCTTCCATGGGAGCATTTCTTCCTCTGAAGGATTCTAACACAAAAAGCTTCAGAACCTGGGAAACAGTCAGAATTGTGTGAGCCTTCCCTGCTGCTTGCAGTTAACAGAAGAATATGCAGGCATCAGGTAAATTTAATTAGTCTTCCACAATTCTTCTGAATTCTGAATTGCAAAAGAGCTAGTGAACTGTCTGTACATACAGCAAACAGCTACAACCTGGTTTGAGTCTAATTAGTGCTCATTCACAAAGGTGGCCACAGAAACAATCCCTTTTTTTTTTTCAAAGAAAAATCCTGCAAAATTGTCATCACTTGCATTTGTGAAAATTTGCTATAGGTAAGAAGTTTCCAAACTCTACTTATCCATTGTCCAAAGATCTGCTACTCTTCCTCCCCATGTACAGAGCTGTGGTAACTTTAGGGCCCTGCACAGGTACAGAATTTAAGAGTCAGTATTCCTGGTACTTCCTCTGCAAGCCTTATGGAAAAAAAAAATCACATTTATTTAAAGACATTTTACATTTCTGTCCATGCAGTGAGCATAGAGGAGGGAGTTTAAGCCTAGTGACTAAAAAAATCTATGTTATAGGTGTTAGGGGGCAATGTTTTGTCCCATTTTTCTGTTCCAACTTTGGAAAAGAGTTGGTAAACTTTAAGTGCACTCAAGAGACTATGGCTTTTGTGCAGACATCTGCAAAGTGATTGAATTTTCCCAATTGTGCAGGCACTCAGACACTTATTAGACAATATTACTAGAGCTATTTGGAAAGAAGGAGTGGAAAAGAAAAGAAATTCTGTATGTGTGAAGGGGTTTCTTGTAGCCTGTTTTGTGAAAGAAATTTTTTCAGTCAGTGTAGAAAGATGTGGGGAAAAAAGTATCCTAAAATACATTCATTTTTGCATTCTCACAGTCTTTTGACCAAGACTTGCTCGGACTTCGGCTTAACTTGATATTGTTACTTGTTGCACACTTTTCTGGAGGAAAGTTTTAGCAGGTTTCACTCAGAGCCGTGAGTGTGACCAGTGGGAACTCTGCACCTTCTGCTCGCACTGCCTGTCATACACACTCCACGCCTGGTCCACAAAGGTAAAAAACAGCTGCAGCCTCCCTGTAAACTGCAATGGGAGCTTCAAGTGGCTCCTTTTCAAGAGGCTCTCGGGTCAGTCAGAGGCTACAAGGATGTCTGTTAACCCTGTCTCACAAGGTTGGTGCAGGGAAAGCGCCGGGACAAGCGTGTTCCTGCTGTTCACAGAATGACACGCTGGGCATCCCCTCTCAGTGTCACACAGAGCAATACTCAGGGCATTTACTGTGGATTCCACCAGCATGCCATGAACTTACAGGCGGTGTGAACACGTAAATGCTGCTTGGTGACACCGACACGTTGTTCTTCCGAGGCTGTAATGTGATTTTCCTGATAGCTCCAAACGCCATAGCCCTGCTGGGCAAACTTTCAAAGGTGGGTAGAAATGTGTGTTTGCACATCAAAATAGGCAATTTATTTCACAAACACCAAGGTGTCCAGTTATCCATTTTGCTTATGCAAATATGAATTTTCACAAGAACAACAGCTGTGCCTTCCCTGCAATTATTTCCATAAGGTAGCGGATTGTTAACTGAAGGAGACGTGCCTACGATGCTGCTTGGGGAGCGTTTCTGGGGGATGGGTTGCACAAGCACAAGAAGGGTACAGATAGCCCAGTGGCACTTGGGCTCACTCACTTGGAGTGGTGCAAAACTGGCATTGCGAAATCTGAATCTGGGGACAGTTTTGTGAGAAAGGTCAGGATCTGGATTGAGGGTGAAGGCTGGGCCATGCTACGTCCACGTCGATTCGGGGTGCGATGTCTTCTCATCCCACGCGCTGGGGCTCTGCTGCGCCCTGGGGTGCTGCGCTGGCCTTTTGGACGGAGATCTGCGTTTCTTAGAGATCGGTGATGGTTTGCACAGGGGCTTCGCAGGGCACGCCGAGCTTCCCAGGGGAGCCTCTCCATCCATTCCCCAGGCGGACCCCGCGGCAGAGCCCCGTCCAGCGCATCCTTCGGAACTCTGTTTGCCAGCGTCGCGGACCCCGGTGGGCGGCCGGGCGTGCGGGAGGCATGGCCCCGCGGCCCCCCGCTCCGCCGGCGCGCTGCCGTCCCGCGGGCTCCCCGATGAGGTCAGCGCGGCGCGGAGGCCCC
>VZRO01000323.1:154556-179759 GCA_013397915.1 Daphoenositta chrysoptera | reverse complement strand
GCGGCCGGAGCTGCAACAGGCGCTGCCGCCCGCCCCGCTCCGCGCCCCGCTCCGCTGCCCGGCCTGAGTCACCGCCCGCTCCGGCGCGCTCGCACCGCTCGCACTCCACGCGCGGGCTCCCCCTCACCCGCACACGCGCGCACCCACCCTCGGCGTTTTTCACATTTTTAAATTTTTTTCCGCGGGGAAGCGGGAAAGCCGCGAGCAGCCCCGGGCTGGGCGCAGAGCTCGCAGCGCTCGGGAGCCATCCCCGGGCGGCCCGGCCTGGCGCGGAGCTCCGCTCGCCGCGCTGCCCCCAGTTTTGCCTCCCTGCCCTCTTTTATTTTCCTCTCAAAGATGAAAGAAGGAATGTCCTTTTTCGCTGCTTCTTCTCCTTCTCCAGAGCTGCTGCAGCCGCCGCTGCTGGTTAATTGCACATTCAAGTGGAAAATTTTCGGGAGTCAGCAGAAACATTGTATCCAAAAAAGACAAAGTCGCAGTTACAGCAACACCGAGGAGATTGTCCCTGGAAAACTTCCTTTCGGTAGGAACCGCAGGGTTTTTTTTTTTTTTTCTTTTCTCGGCGAGGGTTTGAAGAGCTCCATCGCACAGCTGTCCCCGGCGCTGGTGCGGAGGGCCGGTGGCAGCCTTTGTTCGCGGAGGAGCGCTTTCAAAGGAAGTGCACTTCCAAGGGGGAGGGAAAAGTTATACAGTGCGGCTTTTGTACCCAAATTAAAACAAAGCGGCCCCCTCCACACAACCAAACAAAAACAGCGAGGCGAAATAGAGCGAGAGGAGGGGGGAAATAATCTCTGTTTTCACCAAGTAAAAAAGTTTGCGCTCCTACCTCTGCTGAACACGGTCCTAGTCGTGATTTTTCTCCTCTTGAAATCTGTTTTAAGTTGAATGGTGTTACCAGTATAAAAATATTTATGAAACAATGAAATACCAGCCACCCACGTTTCTCAGGAGAGTTGTTAACTTATTAGAAACAAGTGCCTGCCTTTGATATGAAGAAATGAGAAGTGACCTCCAGAAGTGCTGGAAAGTTAGGGACCAGTTCTGCCCTGCGCTCTCTGAATGTAAATGGCTCCCAGTATTTTTTAACTGTTCCTTGTTGAACACCATCTAGTTAAGAAAGGCCAAGAAACATCGGATTGTACTGGTGTTTTCTGACTTGAAATAGCATTTATAAGAAATGTAAGCCGAAATGGCAGAGCCTCAGGGAGAAAAAGTACATATGCAGCTGTATTCCTGTATTAGCAGGAGCATATTTGCTTTCTCTTCGTGCTGATAAAGTTTAGAAATGCAATATTGGCAGTTAGCGGTTTTCCAGAGCTGTCTGCCCTGGGTAATGGCAGAGCTGGGAGCTGTATGGATAACATGCTGCTCTCCCTAGCTGCATGCTCAGTTATTATGCAGCACATCTAATATGGAAATCTCTGTGGGAATGCCTCTAACAGGAAAATTCATGTAAATAACTATGTGCTACCTGCAATTGAATATGAAAACAAAAATGATTATAATTACATTAGGACTTAATTTAAAATTATGTAGGATTCTTCTTACAACCCTAGATTGGGAATGTGTGTCTGTAATGTATGATGTATTCTATCTCTATAAATAGTTGGGGAATACCATTACAGAATATTAGATTGTACTGATGGTAAGATGGTGCTATTAAAAATGACACAGACCTGTATATTAAATTACTTCTAGGGGTGGGAGGGAAGCTGGCATGTTTGTTTGTATGTGAACATACATATTTTTATATACACACATGCATCCTTTATCTGGGAATAGAAGTACAGTAATTAATACAGTG
The DNA here is from genome assembly GCA_013397915.1 of Daphoenositta chrysoptera. Classification (NCBI taxonomy): domain Eukaryota; kingdom Metazoa; phylum Chordata; class Aves; order Passeriformes; genus Daphoenositta; species Daphoenositta chrysoptera. The sequence goes on along the minus strand of VZRO01000323.1, from coordinate 177,955 downwards.
GATGTTCTTGAAACACAAAACTGGAGATTTTATATTTGGGTCACCTTCTGAAGTTGCAAGTTTTTAAAATCAACTTTTTGAAATTATTTTCATTAAGGCTAAACATTTTAGAGGTGCATTTATTTTTTCGCCTTTGTGGTAAAACACATCTTTTCACACTGCACTGGTGTTTAATTAGGTCATAAGGCGTTTCCTACACCAGTAAGGGATAATTCTGTATTTTGTTTGCTCCAGGTTTTTATCAGCTGACCAAGCAGAAATTTTAGATGCAAAGGATTTCTTTCAATTTTTCTTCTTAGCAATATAGAAATACCTTTGGAAAGTACTTTATCGCTAAACACGTTCAGTGTATTTTCAGCATCAATTCTGTGTACGCCGCTTTGGTGAAGTAAATATTATTGGCCTTTTCAGCCAGAAGAGTGTAACAACAGCTCTTGAGATTCAAATTATGGTTTTATATTCTCCAGTTTCTTACTCAGTACTGAATGAGGTGTACACGAGCACTGAAGCAGAGGAAAAATGTTGATTTGACAGGAGTCTTAGTAAAGACAGAGTGTGCTTAAAGGAGTTTTAATTAAACAGCTAGAAAAGAACAGCAGAAACTTAATTACGAAGTGGACCCGGCCGTGAGTGCCCAGCTGAGCAATGATAGCGTGTTGTGATGTGTGGAGATGTGTGAGCATGTGTGTAGCGTGTTTGGTGTGATTTGGAACCAGCGGGTTTTTGTTGTTGTTGCTGCTGGACGCTGTGGTGGTTTTGGATATCGTTAAAGTGGTTTCCAGGCTTTGTTTGTCCATGGCCGAAAAAGTTAAGTTCAGTTGAGTCACATGTAGAGGAAAAAAACATTTCTTCCTTCTTTCTGTTTAAGCTGCCTTTGTGATGATATTGTAAGCAAACTTTCAAAGTAAGGGTCAGGCAATACAGGAGTAAAAGCTTCTGGAGCTATAGAGAAATACTGGTGTCTTTCACTTCAAAAAAAGGGAAAGGTAAAAATATGCAGTTGTGTTTTATGATACAGCTGTCAGTTTTCAATCTGTAAAGTAGGATGATTACACTGTTGGAAGAATTTGACCAGAAGTAATCTGATTTTATTAGAAGGTGCCTAAGACTGTTCCCAAAACATGGAGATTTACTGTGCAGCTCTGAGTGTGTTTGGGAGAAGGTTACCCTCAAACCTGTTATGAACACATGGTTTCTTACTGGATATACACCATACATATATATATATATATACATCACTCATTCTAGCTGGTATCTCTTCATGTCACTAATATTAATCCTGCACCCCTGCAGAGACGGTTTAAAAGCTGTCTTTCCGTAGTGATTCCATTTATTTAAGAAGAAAATATGTGTTGGATCCAATCCTTACTCAGGTTAAAGTGACCAGGATGACTCATAGGAATAAACATTTGCTGGATCAAATACTAAGATATTTACAGCATATGCTTTATGTACTTGGTTAGTGTGATATTTGATGTCTAAAGAAGGACATCTTTGATTTAAAAGAATATCGATTTGACACACATACTTTTTCAAATTTCTGCACGGGGCTTACGTTCTGCTTAACTTGTAATCTGCCTAAGACTTGAGGGCAAATTTCTATTAACAGCTGATCATTCATTCCATTCAGTTGCTTATTCATACCATGTGCAAATATGAGGTGAGGGCTGACTTTTTAGAAATCTGGTCTAAATTCAGGTTAATTCCATCAACTTCATACAGCCTGTTGCTGGATTACATTGGCTGTAATGAGGGTGCAAATTTGCCCTTTAAAAATGATTTTAAAGTCCCCAGTTCATCAGAGGGACCTACTTTTTCGTGAGAGAAATAGTCCTTATTTCTGGGATTTGAGGTTTAATTACTGTTGTGTTGCTGTGCTGCACTTTGCCATTAGCGCTTGCCGTGAGCAGGGACGTTTTATATTCCTAAACTGCAGGCCTTTACTATTAAAAAATTATTTGAACCTCAACAAAATTTTAGAACTTTCAGGAGGTAAATAATCTCCCTGAAAGCAAGGGCTGTTAGAGGGTTTGTGGCAGTTTGTGCAAGTGCTGTATAATTTAAATTGCATCCTGTGATATATGAACAGATTAATGGTATTATTTATTGTAAAGCCAACTGACTCTAAGCTATGCTGAAGACACAGTTTTAGAAGAAAAATCTCTGCAATAAATTCACACTTTATGACCATATCTTGCTCTCTGTTCTTGGACAAAACTCCTTTTGACTTCTGCAAGTGGAACAAGGATGGAATAATATTTCCTGGAATAATTTTGTGTTTGGTTTTAATGATTGCTCATTTCCAAAACAGAAGAGAGTGAAAAGTTGCAGACTTGAATCCTTTGAGGCAGCAACTTCAAATCTGCTCCTCAGATCTGTCACATAAAATTCAGCTAAGTGTTTTCTGATTTGATACAACAAACCTCTCGTTTTTGTATGAAATCCTGATCCCACTGCAATCACTGTGAGTTTTATCTTGTTATTGGTAAAGCCAAAATTTGTCTGTGTTGGTGCAGATACAGCAACTTTTACGCTGGATCAGGTTATTAATGTTCCACCAGAATTATATTAATTTCAAAATACAGGGATTGAAGTCAAAATCCGGCTCCTAACAACTAATTGGAGATACTGTATGCAGGAAGCCTCAAAGAGTCTGTGCTACACGCCCTCATTTGTGGGATGGATTTTTGTACACACGTCCAGAAGGCGATGGAGACCCGCGGAGGGTGTGAAGGGTTTGCAGGCGCTTGCCGGGTTGGGGCAGGGCTGTGACCCCATTTCCTGCTCCCTCCAGCCTGTGCCTGCTTTCTCACAGGCAGCCTGTTGTAGTTTGGCTCCTGTCCAGCCGAAGGTATCACCTACAACTTTTTGTTCTTTGTCTTCTCCTCATTGTTTACTGGAACAACGTGATTATTCCCCCTGCATCCTGCTGGGCCTTTGCAGGGCCCGTCTTGGGTTTCTAGCTCTTGTTAGGTTTTCCCTCAACTTTGGGGTCGGAGTCAGTCTGTGTGGCAGCAGGAGCACATGAGCACAGAATCCAAGTTTATTTGCGAGCAGGTCAGGAGGTAGAATGTGAAATCTCCATGTGCGGGGAGGGGGAAGGGAAGGAAAGTTTAGGATTATGTGTAAAACTATTAAAATGCTATTGACTGGGAATCTAAAACAATGACGAGTGCTGTTGTTTTTACAGATACATGAACTGAAAACTGCTGCTAATGATGGGAAATGTTAATTATGTGAGAACATATTGAACTTATATTCTCTGGCATGAACTTTTTTAAATGCATCAACTGTGCTGCCTTTTATGCGCACAGCTTTCTAATTATCATAATTCAGTACAGCTCTGGCTTTTGGAAAGAGTTCAAGTGCAATCTCAACTTAACATGAAAGGAGTTGTTTTTTTTTAACTGAGAATGTTCAAGAACAATTTGAAAAGATAATCTAAAAATGCTACATACTTAGCTGGGTATAACTCAGAAAATAAATATGTTCCCATAACTGCCTATCAAAGCAGAACAGATTATTAGAACAGAAAGTTATCTATTTTTCTCATTATGTCTTTCACACTCCTACAGAACGCAGCTAAAAGCACATTTTCATAACTGAATATCAGACAGATCTACCATATATTGATTGACAGTAGTTTTTATTTTGTCAATTTTTGAAGTGATTGAGTAGATCACTGTGTTGTTATGAAAAGATTTTCTCTCCTCAAATAGTAAGATCTAATTTTTTAAAAATGAAACAGGAAGACAACTTTCATGATACTTTTGGTATTAACTGAACATGTTTCTGTAACATATTCAAGTCCCATTGCAAATGGTCCTTACTGGTCAATTTGCCTTGTCTTTGTGGAGCTTCAGGGGCTTGTAAATATCAGGGCTTTCTAAAGCACTCAGAAGTGGTTTGGGTTTTATTTTTTGTTGGTAGTTTTGTTTTGGTTGTGTTGTTGTTTTTTGGGGTTTTTTTTGTTTTTTTTTTCCCTGAGAGAGAAAAGTAAATTTCATGTAACTTGCACTTGAATTGTCCTTTCAAAGATTTTTTTTTTTGTATGTGATCAAATTGCTGGTTTCTACATCACACACTCCCCCCCATTTTTTTTTTGTCTTTTCCGTTACTACAGTACATGCTACATTTCTGAAATGCAAAGAAAGCCCTAGTGAAACAAAATGACTTCATTTGAGCTGGCACTTAAGAGTAGAATTCACTTCCATAGTGCTGAAATAAAAGAAGCCAAGTGTTTTAAATAGCCACTCCCCTAGGCCAGAGTGTTTTTAGAAAAGCTCATTGTCTAGATTTGAGCTGTAGCAGTATGCCTGCCTCTGTTAAATCTCCTGATCCAGACAGCTCGATTTCTAAAGTCGACATCTGGTTTACTCTTTGTTCACCTGTTTAAAAAAAAAAATGCAAATAGGCGAGTGTGCCATTGCCCTAGAGCTCTGCAAAAAAAAAAAAATAAAAATGCTGTTGACAGTTTGTCAAATAGTGCTTCCAGTCTAAGACTGCAGTAGCCTATTGTTATGCCAGCAACAGGCAACAGAAGTTGTGGCACCATATGGCCAGTATATGCTTCAGATAAGCTATCTGTTAATTTAGCTTATCAGTAGTGTTTTGATATGCTTCGTGTTTGAATCGCCAACCAGTATGGCCTTGGGTATTTTTGGTGCCAAATTATTCCTTAACATTATAGACATCACAATTATTCCCTTGGTGGAATCTCTCACCATTCATTCACCTCATGGTGCTGTGAACAGTGGTGCTTAATTTTGGAATTAGCTGCCATGGTTTGTTTGGTTTTTTTTTTACGTGGTTGTCTTTCTGTTGGGAGATTATGATTCAGGAATGACATTTTGGTTTTGAGGGAAGAAAATGTCAGAACAGACTTTGAAAGAAAAGGTAAATTCATAGAGGTTTAGGGGATTAAAGCTTCTGTTATGTGTATCTCAATTTAAAAAAATGTGGTGATCTGGGACAATAATTAATGGGAGAAAGAAAATTTTACTCACACTTAATCTATCACCACTATGAGTCCATACTTTTTTTTTGTCCTAAAGCTGGTTTACAGTTTAAAATAAAAAGGCAAAACTCCGTAAACAGTTTCATTTTCCACATCCCTGGTTTTACCTTCATTCTTTCAAAAAGAATTAACCTTTAAAAACAGTCATGTCCCTATATCTGCTGTCAGCTGATCTTTCAAGATTTTTTTCCCCCTGCTTTTTCCACAATCAATTGAAAGCCTTGGAGAAGACTGGAAGATTCAATGGAAGTTCCTTCATCTTTCCCCTACCCCTGCCTTTCTTTGGGAGTAATTATTTCGTTGCAGAAGTCTCCAGCCATAAACACAGTGTTCCATTCGGTGCTTCCGTGGTGTCCTTAGGGTTGGATCTGTGTTGCTCTCTGACCTTGCAGCACATTCCTCTGTCCCCTGCCCTCCAGGCTCGGCCTTGCTGTTCCTTGCAGGGCACCGCAGCTGTCCCTGGTTTCCAGGACACTCCTTTTCCTTGGGAATACACATCCTGCTCTTGCGCAGCACTTGGTTAACTCTCCTGCCTTTGGATCGTTATGATTTTTTTGTTTCCCTCGTTTTGCCATCCGTCTTGCCAGGTCCTCCTTATCCCATCTCTGTGCTGCTGCTCACAGATGTGGTGTCACTGTGGGGTCCCTTTGCCCATCAGAGTTTCTGCTGCTTCCAGTCCTTCCTTGGCCTGGGTATTGAAAACAAAGGGCCACTTGTGCCTGTCATGCCTTTCATGTCCAGATCCTTAATGACCAAGAAAAGGACTAGATTCTCTCTCAGAGAAATTTACAATCATCTTCTGAATCTGTTTGCTGACACCACTTTTTTTTACCAATGAAAAGAAGTCAAAGAGAAGTAAATTTTTCTCCTGTCCGTTTGGAACGGAGAAATATGGACAGCCTGAACAGTGGCCATTCTTTACCATTTCCCTGCAGTCCACCCGGATGAACTGCCTGGAAAAAGGCAGGAGCTGACACAGCACCCAGGGGCCAGCAGGGTGGGCAGATGTGATGTGAAGTGATGCTCCCACCTCGCTGCTCTGCCTGCACTGACATTGGCTCCTGCAGAAAATGAGGAAGGCTCCCTGCCCTTGGCTTGGCATCTGAGGCTGCTAAAGGGCTTCTGGTTTCTCTGCAGGGATATGGAATGTGTGTGTCTGTCCACTTAGAGCTGGTTTGGGGGTCGCCCCAAATTTTAAATCTGTTTTGAATCAAGATTTAGAGTTCAGGCCCACGATGTGACTCGTGCAGTTTGGTGGCAGCAGCATTTTTTGGCCTCTGGTTTATTGCAGATTAGACCTGTGATCTCTCGTTCTGGTGTGATTAGGGGCAAGGTAAGCAAAGACCCTGGGAAAGGAGGGGTATTGAGACTTTCAGCTCGCTGAGTGAGGCACGTGTGCATCTTCCCTGTGAGTTATTTCTAAGTGCTTAACTGTGAGAGGCAATTTTCAGTTCACCAATGTATCCAGTTACCACCCATAATGAGTATGGCTGTCTTTGGGTTGAAGGGTCCATTAAAAAGTAACAAATCTATGTTTGTTTAGTACTGTAAGATACATCTTTCATATGGTTGTGGGGGTTATTTTGGTTAAACTTCAGAGCCGATGAAGTTGTACTTTATTTGGTATCTCCTTGGCTTGGCTTTACTGGTGTTCCTTTGGTTTCAGCCAGTGCTTTGTGATAGGAAATCCACAGGTCCAAATAATGTGCATTTTGCTCATTAAATTGAAGATTATTTATGCACAGTAATTTCTTGCTCTGCTTCTTGCCATATTTACTATATGCTTACTGAGCAGCTGCAGATAAGCAGTTGAAAGGGCACATTTGAAAGACAGTTTTAAATATGCAGCTTCCTATACAGATTCACTTTAGCCTCCAGCATCAGTAATAATTTTTGGTGGTAAAACAGTGACCCATAAATAACTTTATCATCCAAAATCTCTAAAAACAATACGAAGAAGTCCAAAGGGTAGTAGAATTATTGTAGTTCTTGGTTGCCTGGAAAATTAACTAATATTCTGGCTTCTGAGATTTTGGAAACAAATTAAAGAACCCTTTTTTAGATAGCAGGCTGCTTTTAATGGTTCTTCTGTATTAAGGAGAGTACAGTATTGTAGGTTATTTATTTCTGGGCATGCAGTACAGGGTGAAGAGCCTGCAATTCAGCTCGCAATGCCTCTGTGCCCTGAGGTAAACTCTATTTCACAAAGGGAATTTTGATTATGGTCTACTGCTCTGTAGCATAGTGGAGGCTTCAAGAGGCAAGTGGTAAATGCTACCAAAGAAAAGCTGGATTGGAGCCACTGACGTCATCTAAGTAAATCTGCTGCAGGACTATAGCCATAAAATGACTGCCAGCCACGGAGCGCACTTTGGCCTTTTCTTGTCAAGTGTTTTAACTGCTGGTTTTTTCTTTGCTTTTCTTTTTGCTTTTCCTCCAAGCAAGATGCATTTTGTTTTCTTCTTTTTTTTCCCCTTGTGCTATTTGTGCACAGGGTGAAATATAGAAATGCTAACGTCCCCCTCCGTCCCTGCCAGGCTGCACTGGGAATGTGAGTGGCTGCAGCTTGCAGTTCAGAAATTAAAAAGTAAACCAGTACTTTTCCATACATGAGCCTGGCAGAATTCAGCTTCTATCACCAGCTATTTTTTAGGTGCAAGAGCCTGGCAGTTCAAGTTTCAGCATACTGATGAGATTTGTGTTGTGGGCAAAAAGCATTTTGATGCTCTGGAAGGCGTGCTTCCCTCTGGAAGAGACCTAAATGCATAAAGATGGATGGGCTTGAGTTCTGAATTAGCACAAAAAGCAGGTGTGTGTGTGTGAGCACTTAAAATCACTGTTAGTCATTGCTTTACGATTGACCACGGCAGTTTCAGTCACTCCTGAAACAAAACTTTCCTGTTGTTTCAAAAGCCGGGAGTTTGTTACCAGCCAGTCTTTGATGACACTTTCTGTACACAGCTACAGACACCAGGTGCATTAACAATGGTAGCTCTAGGATTCATTGATTAGGGTGTAGCAGTCATACCTGTACCTAAGGGTACATCTAAAAATGCATCCATGTCCCAGCTGCTCTCCACTTGAATTTCAGCTCTATCAGGACTACAACGAAAGTACTCGAGTTTTTGACAGTGGATTTTTAATTCATTGTCAACAGTCCCTTGAAATGAATTTCCAGGACGCTTAACACACCATTTTTTTTTAAAAACAGAGTTCACTGTAAAACACATTTATAACTATTAGCCTGTGCGTCCCATGACAATATTTGTTTGCTTGATTTATGTACTTTTTTTTTACTTTAAAATAAAAATTAAGCATCACTGTTTTTGAAGTTTGAGTCTTATGATCAGAAATATATTAAAACCAGTATCTTATCCATGAATCATTAGATGAGTCAGTTCCTGAAACCACTACAAGCCTCACAGTTCTTGGCTTGGGCTGAAAGCAGGAAATCCAGGCTTCAATAACTTCCTTTCCCAGTACTGGCTATAGCAGCGTTCGTGGTTAGTATATGCTGCTTTTGTAAGCAATAGGAAGATGTATGTCTGAGGAACAAAGGCACTCCAGTCAATTTGCTGAAACTGTTTATAATTTGTGGTCTTGATTTGAATGTCAGGATGCATTGGCATATACTGCGTTCTGTGCTGCAGTGCATTTTCCAGCGGTGATATTCAGCATGTGAAATAAAGGGAACACATTATGGCACAATTCTTGGACAAAACCCATTTAATCAGTTTTCCAGAAAACAGGAAGATATTTTGGTGAAATCATCCAACTCCTGAAGACTAATGGGAGTGAGAACTGAACACATAGGAGTAAATTTAAAATGTTTATTTAGCAGTTACTTTGTTTTATGCTTGTGCAACAAACTATTTTTATTCTGTTTCAGTGCTCCAAAAGGGCTTGAAAAAAACCCAGCCCAAACTTGGAACTTATAAAATAAAAACACATGATTTGTTTTTCAGTCTCCTTTTTTTTCTTGCAGTGAAAACTGTTTGCCTCCTCATAATCAAGGACACATTGATTGTCTCTATGTCAGTGGAGCACTGTTGGCTGCAGAATCTGTCCTTTAAACTTGGAGTGCCTGTATGCTCTGACATCTGTGCAAGGGGATGCACTATTTACCTTTTTCAGCTAATGGGGCCAGATTCAGGCTAGGTACAATGTTGCTCTTAATGTGTTTACACCTGGAAAGTGTTCAACCCTTTATGCTTTTCTTAAATATTATGAAAGATAGTTTGGTATCTTGTACTTATTATTTGGTTAATTTAACTCTCTAATTAATTAGCAGCACATAAAGGCCAAACCCACCTTCTTTAATTATTCTTTTTATTCTTCCCTCCAAAACATCATTTGTTTTTAACAAACTAGGAAGAACAAGAGTATTGAGAGATAAATTAGTAGATAATGCATTAAAAAAAAAGCAAGTCTAATTTTGATAGGGTTAGTTAATCTGTCTATGCAGTATTGATTAAAAACAAATACAGAGCTCTTCATTTAAACAGGCAGAATGGTTACTGCACATTAGGCAACACCTTTTGTATCAGACACCATGTGAAATTGCTTTAATAAAGCACGTTAAAAGTTGGATCCTCCCTTAGCTGGTGCAGCTCCGTGCTGGTGAGCTGACCTGAGTGTGATGGTGGGTGCTTAGAGAGCTCCGGAGCCCCAGGGATGGCACAGCCGAGCCCCCGCTGCTGTCCCCACTGGGGTCAGGTGTCTGTCCAGCAGGACAGAAGAGGGCTGGGCTGGGGCAGAAAGGAGGGAATGCAGACCACCTTGAAGGCAGCTGGGTGCTGGGATCCCTTTCCTGTGGAGAATGATATCCATAACAGACTTTTGCCACCTCTTCCCACTCTCTGTGCAGCTCCATGCCCGTGGGGAAGACCTGGAGAGGGTCAATGCCTTGCTCAGGCAATGACATTGGAGCCTTGCAGGGACTGTTTGGAGTTATGGGCGAGGTTGGCCTTGGGGAGAGGCAGAGGCTGTCCCCTCCTGATTGTCAGGTTTGTGTCAGCACAGTTTTCATGGCACTTTATCTACAGCTCATCGCAGCTGCTCTTTTCCCCCACAGCAGGGCTGGTAGCATCCCTCCAGGGAGAGGCCACCTCATGGGTTTTATCAGAATGGTGCTGTGCTGAGCTGGGTTGCTGGGACCTTTGGCATGACAGTGAGCATCCAAGCATGCTGCTTTGTTGAATCTGAGGGATCAGGATTTCTCTTAAAATATTTAAAGGGATGCTAGTGGGCCATAAAGGCGCAGAGAGCATTTAAAGAAATCAAAACCAGCACAACTTCTCCATGATTGCAATTCTCAGCACCAACTTCTGTGGTAGAGGAAGTTTGTAGTGATCTCCAAATGCCTCCTGCTCTGCTTCTGAGGGCAAGGTTTTCTGTGAGGCTGAGGAGTCGGTGCAGAGTCACCTCCCAGGCACGCAGAGCTCTGTGCCATGAGGCTTGAGCAGCGCAGAGCATCGTGAGAGCCCGGGCTCAGCACAGCGTGGCTCTATAAACACAGACTGCTCTGGAGGCAGCCTGGCCCGTCTCACCCTTCCTCCCCTGTCACGTTCCAAGCAGGAGCATCTCTTCCTCTGGAGGCTGCTTGCATCCCTGAAGGAGGATCCTGGGGAGGCATGCATCATTCCTTCCTTTCTCCGGGCTGGTTCGAGTGGTGCTTGAGTCGCAGATGCTGTGCTGGAGCCCAGCTGTTCGTGCAGGCAGCAGAAGCTGCTCAGGTGTGTCCCCACGGGGAGCCGGATGCTGCTGCTTCAGGGATCGCGGTGCTCGGCATCGCACCGCCCATCGTGGATTTAACTCACTGCGTTGTAATTAACTTCTTGTAATAACAATAATTATAATAATTAACTCACTACAATAACAAGGATGTTCTTCCCGCTGCTTCTACTTGCTGGTTTTGGGACAGAAGTCTTGCTTCTTTCCTGTTTTCTGTTTAAGGGAAAATGTAAGCACTTGAGCAGTGGAGAATAGCAGCGGTTTTTCACGGCATCAAAGCAAATGTAAAAAGCATTGTTCCTGTTTGTGATCATAAGAAGTGCGATTTTCTGTTAATTAACGTTAAACAATGGATTGTTTAAGAACAAAGGGAAAAACCTTCAAGTGGAATAAGCATCTAAAGTTTAGAAACAGGTTATAGTTGTGCTTGATTTAATTTCTTCCCCTTGCAAAGAAATGTAAATGATTTAATATTGCTTTTCTAGTTGAACAGTCCTGAATATGGGAATTGTAATGCATAAGATCTGGAGATACATTTTGATCAAGTTCGTGCACTTTAAATGTGTATGAACTGAACATCTTTGTGCTGCTATTGATCAGAGAGATGTCCTGTTGCTCTAATGTGGATTTTGGTTTTGGATTAGAAGCCTGGGGCTTTGAATTGCTTGCTGTCTGTAGACCAAGTCATCAGTGGCTAGTGATTGATTCATTAATTAAAATCAATTTAAATGGATTTGTAAGCCTCATGTAACAGATTATCTTATTAACAGCATGAGAAAGGCACTGTGATCTGCAAGGAATGTGTCACTTTAGACAAAATATAGCACGATTTAATGGGAGAATTTAATGAATTGCTGTTGCTGTAAGTGATCTATGCAAATGGAAGAGCCTTGCTTAAATCCTACATTAAACAGACTCTTCCTGTTGAGCGTGTTTCATTTTTTTAAACCTCCTCCAAAATACTTGACTTTAATTGTATGTGTGTGTGTTTCTGTACATATACATGATCACAATGACAAGTTAAGTATTGTCAAGTTTCTGATATATTCTGATCTTGGAGATTTTTTTTTTCTGTAACACCCCCACTTACCCTATTTAAAAATATCTACAATGAGAAAAATTATTTTCTAAATTACTGAAAACAAAATGACAGAAAGAACATGTAATACTGTTTAATCCATGCTCTGCCTGCTCAGCAGTGCTGTCTGGAGGAGACACTTTGGACAGCTGGAGGGCCCAGGCGGGCAGAGGGGACTTCTGGCAGAAGTGAAAGTGTTGAAGAGGTGGCAATAAAAGCTTTCCTGGCTGGGAGAGGGGAGGCTTGTCTGTCATCTTTGCATTCGTTTTGTAGCTGCTTTTTTACATCAGGCTGTATAGCAAGTCATTGGAGGCACCTACATGTGTATTAATATGCTCTGTGATCAGGCCTCAAGAATATCTAAGCTCAGGTGTCAGCAAAATCAATGGGAATTTTGAATTTAGTTTCAAACAGAGCAGGGTTGTTGCCTCTAAATCATAACCTTGCCCACAACTTTTCAGTAATCTCAATAACATGTCTGCTCCGTTCTGATTTGCAAGCCAGACTTCTTCAGGAAAGGAGATTTTTAATTGTGGGTGCTATGTTGCAGCATCACTTTACACCATCCTTCCCCAGCTCGTGCTCTCTGAGCATTTGTGATTAGGGAGCAAAGTGAATTAGATTATGAGATCACTTTTCCATTACAATGAAGCTAGTTTCGCTTCATTTCCTCTGCTGTATTGAAGAGATGGAAGAATCTATTATATCAACTGAAAAATTTTAATGAACTTCTTAGGAAAAAAAAAAGCCCTCACAACAAAATCTCAACCATCACAGAGCCCTGAATTGCCTTGCAGACATCATCCATTCCATGTGTAGGCAATTCTTCAAAGCAAGGCATTGTTGATGAGCTTTGTTTGCTGGGTAATCTTACTGTCATTGGCAGTATAGATTACAAACCTGTAACCAAAAAAAAGTGAAACTGCATTGACGTGGTAAACCCAACTGTAACTGCATTTTGCTGAAATCAAATGCAGTGCCTGAGATGTGAGGAATTTGTCACGGTGGGAAGCATTTTTCATTGCTTGTGGAAAATCAAACAAGGTGTTTGGGAGATGCAAATCAAGTAGCGACCTCCAGTTTGCTGCACAGTTATCTCTTGATATTCTTTGGGTTTTGACTTCAGGGGATGGGTGTTTAGCCTCACCATGCACGTGGGCATGTTGCCAGCCTGCTGCCTGTCTATCACTCCAGTAAGAAATTTGGGTAACGCTGTGGAGGTGCACAAGGATGGTGCAAGCTATCAAAGCAGCAGGTCTTGGTGCTCCTTGGTCCACAAAGCCTAAGACACCTCCTGCACCGTCCCTTTCCTTCCCTGAGTCTGCAGCAGGTGCAGATGTGTGAGTGTGGAGGTTTGTGGCTGTGTCCTGCTGGGTCACTCGAGCCTGGGAACTTGGAAGCTGGCGTTGGAATTCTGGGCGTGACGAGTTATTTCATCCTGGACGCAGCCCTTGAAACCAGGGAGAAAGTCTCCTTGCCCTGACTTACATTAGCTCCTACATTAGCATGCCAGCTTGAAATTAGAGTAGTCATGTAATAATTATTTATTTTCTGAACCCTTTGGTTTGGAAAGGAGCAAGGAGACTTTTGAACTTAGAAGAAATGTGCTGAGTCGCAGCATTTTGTTAAAAGAAGAGAGTGAGGTGGATGTGCTGCTCTGGGCTGGGATGGAGTTAATTTTCTTTATCGTATTTGGTGTGGGGCTGTGTTTTGGATTTTTCAGCCAGGGTTAAGCCACAGCAGCAGGACATAAGCAGGATGTAGCCCCCTCAAAGCAGCAAACAGCAGAGAGGTAACTCCAAGGTGGCAGATGTGGGCTGGGGACTGAGTCAGGTGTGCAAATGTAGTCCTTTCCTTCAGCTGCTTCATCTTACACATCCAATTCCTCCGTTGTAGAACCCCAATTTCGATTAATTGACTTTCTTCGACTGAATTTCTACCATAGAGATCTGGCTAAAAGGAAGAAGACATTGGTGAATAGCTTTTAAATAGCAGACTGCATAACCCTGCCATTATGACTTTGGGGAATATTTTCCATTCCGCTTTTGTCTATAATGTGGATCTTGGTAACATTTGTCTTGTATTAAGGCTGCACATTTTTTTTGTGTGTATGTATGTTGCAAACCTTGTGAAATGTTTTTTATTCTCGCAAATTATAAATAGTTCAGTTGGCTCAACTATCCCTTTTGTAAGCACATGGTTTTTTTGTAATAAGACATAGTTCTGGGGCAGTGTCGTACGACTGCAATTGAGTTGTACAGTAATAAAATTTCCATGGTGTTCTGTGAAGGTCAGTGGTATGCAGTTAATTGCTGGACCCATGACAGGTGCTGAGTAGGAAGTGTTGCTGCCCTAGACACTAAATATAATAATTAAGCTCAGGGGTCAGTATTAAAAGCATGGAAGAGACATGATTCTCGTTAACACAGAATTTGTGCTGATATTTGTCTTAACAATTTGTATCTTGCATATTCGAGGAAAGTGTCTGTTCTGAAGCTTGGAGGATGGGACCCAAATTAAGAGGACGGTGTAGTGAAATTATTGCAAAATTTTTGGTGCCTGGTAAGCCAGTCTTAGTCATGAAAGTTAGTAGTTATCAGGATATTCAGAGGAGAGAGCTGTGTGCCTTTGAAGGCTTCCAGAGGGAGATCCTGGCCACCCTCCCTGTGCCTGAATGAAGGGGGGTGGCATCTACTGTAGGAGATGTAGCAGTGTACTTGGGAGAGGGTAAAGCTGTCATTAGGTGTGGGAACTCAGGTGAGGATTTGATCCTCTCAGTCTTCTGAATGCCCAGGTTATCTCTGAATGTTTTACACTGTGGCTGCCCTTTGCTGGCCTAGTGGAAGCATCACTGGGCAAAGAAGGGGGAAAGCTTTGCCCTGTAAGGAAGAATGTATATTTGAAAACTGCCTAATTTGACTGCATCTGCAAATCCTTTGGTTTTTCAAGGCTCAGCAAAGCATTTTCTGTTTTACTTAAGAATATTTAGAAAAACTACAAGAAACAGTCAAAACGCTAATGTTTATTTTCCCTGTTTTTACAACGCAGTCGTGTGAATGCAGCCTGCCAGATCCCATTGTATTTAATTCTGCTGCCATGCCATGAGGCTCGCTGGGGGAACTGGAGAGCATTTAAAATAAACTGTGGTACACTGCGGCGTGTGAAACTCGCGTAGCACGCGTGTCATGGTGTGATGCAAACAAGGCATAATTGCCACGAGCACAGACTGAGTGTTCTGCTGGAATAGGCCAGACTGAGCACAAAATGTCACAACTGTGAAGACTGGGTGAAATCTTGGCTCCAGAGAAGTCAAAGCCATAAATGAATGGCGTCTCCTCTGCTTGCATTTACACCTTTATTCACAAAGTCTGTTATAGAAGACCTTACTCACTGGCAAACAGAGTAAAGAAATTAAGGAGAAATCTAGTATTTGTCAGTTCAATATCTCTCCCCAATTTTAATCAAGTAGACTTACTTGAACTCATAGCCCTCTTTAGACAAACTGCAAAAGATAATAGGTCTTGTTTCTCCTCTGATTTTAAATGTGTACATTTTATGGGAGGATCAGTTGGTATTAATATAAAAAGGCCAGTTTGCCTTGGCTTAGTCCATCTTTGTAAGAGCCATGACTTGGAAATTGGAGAATGGTTCCCTGTGGAATGCTGCTGCTGTTGAAGGCATTGAAATGTGTTGTGAGTCCCTGTGGCTAAGTGCTGTGGGAAATGGTGAATTAATGTTTCAGCAGAGGGTGTTCATAGATACTTCAATGTAACAAAAACTTTTAAAGTGATGCTTTAGAGGATTTACCATTCCCCGTGTGGGACAAACTTCAGTAAATAAAATTGCTGTAGATTCAAAATAAATGGAAAGGTATAGATAGTTTGCAACATCTATCTTTATATCTCTATTTATCTATCTATCTGTCTATCTGTATCTACCTATCTGTCTCATATACCAATTCTGACCAACCCTTTAAATCACTGGATTAGAGCTCTTCTAATCTGGTGATTTTAACATGCCTGGAGATTTTTTTTTACTGCTTCTGGGCAGGAAGGTGATCATGTGATTAAGGCACAAGTCAGGGAGCAGAGATTTGCATTTGGTTTCTGGGGCAGAGTTGAGAGAGGAAGCTGGGAGAAGTGATCACAGCTCAGATTACTGGTGTAGGGACAGTAGGGAAAAATCAGAGGAAAATCCATCCTGTTGCTTCGAGGGGGCAACTTAACATTTGCAAAGTCCTTTTACATACCTGTGTGGAAAGTGTTTTCAGTGTAAGTGATTGTCTCAAAGACAGATTTCCCTGCTTCTTTACTTTACCCAATTTTCCCTAATTGGCTTGGAGTGGCAAGATTAAGTGTAATTAAGTCTCATAATTAATTAATATGAGAAAGCCTACGCAAAAGCAGAATAAGTATTTCGGATTACACGATTTGTTCCCTTCTGTAAAATTGGGATAATAATACCTTGTTACTTAATGCTCTAAGCAGTAATTGGGTAGCAGTTATAAAGTGCTTTATTATGAAAATGTATGTGAAGAACCATTTTTAAGTGCAGAAACGAATGCACAGATCTCAGTCCTTGCAGAAATAACATGCTAGCACTAGTGTGTCCCAGGACCAGAAGATACATCAAGTTCATATTTAAAGCTGCTCAAAGAATGATCACAGCTTTTTTGAAGTATTTTTTTCTGAGAAGTTGTCTTTTTTTCCCCCCCTTTTAAAATTAAAATAATAGTTTAAAAATCCTTAGTTAGAGGTGTTATAACAGTGACTTAGATTTCCCACTACACTAAGTCACCAAACAGGCCAAACAATCATATACATAATTTAGGACATAAAATCTCAAAGAATGTTTAATGACGAACTGTTAATAGACTGCTTTCATCACGTGCAGTGATTCCAGATCCATGAGAAGAAGGCAACTTACAGAACCCTGGATCCCTTTCTGAGAACGACCCACACCAGCAGCTTTTCTTTTTCTTTTTGCATTTGTAGAATTGAGTGCAGGTATTGTCCTGGGGATTCTCTCCACTCGTCAGGCACCAAATGTAAACCAAGGGCTGCTTGAAAAAGTCTGTGCAGCAGCCTGTGTGCAGCAAAAACCACTTGTGCTGCCTGTCTGGCAGACTTGTCCACAGGTGAACAAAAGGAGGAACAATTCAAAATCAGCTGCCCAGGTGGGCCTGAGGATACTAAAAGTCAATGGGTCTGTGCTGGCTGGTGCATTTCTGGGAATAATGCTTGGACTAGGGATGGGCCACCAAAAAGCTCATTCTGACTGCTCCCTGAAAAGGTACAAAAAGCCATGAAACTTGGCCAGGACAGTCAGAGCTGGAACTTTTCAGTGAAACTGCAGAAAATACGGTCACTGAGCCAGGAAAGGGCAAGCTGTTCAAAGCCATGCCCATACTTTTATCAGCTCCTCGGCTTTACTGTTCCAGCTGTGGAAAACTGAGGAAGTGCAGGGGACTCCAGAGCAGGAAGGATGAACTTTGAGTAATTATCCCTCCAACTGTGCAGCAAAGGGTGTTTGTGCCCAGCATGAGGCCAGGCCATCAGCACAGGGGTGAGGACCTGGGGAAGGGAGCTCCTGACAGCCCTGGGGCTCCTGGAGGTGTTCCCTGAGGAACTCAGGCACTGGTCAGACAGTGGTGGAGCTCTTCACTTTGCAGCTCCCAGCACTCAGGGGGGAGTTACAGCCCAGTTACCCTCCACAGTATCCTGTGGTGATCCATGTGCTTGCTGCTGACCCCAAAAGGAAACCTCCAGAACCGACCGACTATGGGGGAGTATAGGAAGGGTGCTTTGGAATATGCCTCCTGCAGATGTAGCACTACTGAAATTTAACCAATATAAATGTAAGTTTTGGAAATGCATAATCTTGTATGATAAAGTTTGGCAGAGAAATGCAGTATTCTCTTTTATTGTTAGCTACATCCTTTTCCTGTGAGAGCTTATGAGAATGTTTTCATACTTAGCATGTTTCCTCTCCTCACTGTAGTTCATCTGCCAATCTGACCCTCCCAAGGAAAGTAAGCTGGCTCTGATTGTCAGATAGATGAAGGGAGTATCGTCAGGAAAAGAGCAGGCAAATGTAAAGCCTAAGCCTTTCTGTGGGACCGGGTTTGGCTGGGTGTGATGCAGAAGGTGAGAGTCAAAGGCCATCTGTGTATCTGCACAGCACTGTAACAGACGTCAGATAAATACACTGTCCCTTTTGTAAACTTCTTAAGAGAACTTCAGAGCGAGCTGTTGTTTACAATGGAGCAGCGGCAGCTGCTGCGTAGCTAAATCTGCAATTGAATTGCCAGAGTATATGAGCCTCTTGCTGTGCCCCTCATAAAACTGCCCTGAAAGAAAGTCATATTTATCTCAAAAGTGGCAGGCTTGGCAGGATGCCCTGGCAACTTTTTGCCAAGCAAACCCTAAAGTGAAACTGGCTCACCCTGACTCCGCTAGATTTGGGTTCACCTAACCTCCTTTTGAGAGAGGCTGGAAGAAAGAAGGGGTGGGGACAGAGGATTACATACAGTTCTTTTAGATTTCCCTGGCACATTTCCACTACCGCACATGAAAGTTCTTTTTAAAATCACAGTGAAGCTTGAAATGTATTTAATAATTAAATTAAGATTGTTCCTATTCAGTTTTGGCTTTGCTGAGTTTAATGCAGGAGTCAAATAACTACTGCAGACAGAAGAAAAACAAATGCTTGGCACTTTTCCCTACAAGGCTGAAAGTGAGTCAGTATCTAAGAAGGCTTCTCAATGGAAAATGAGAAAATAATGTTAATAAAAAATTCAAATTATTCAGATGAGCTGCTTGTAAATTATGCACATAAATACAGTAGTTGCCACAATGAGAAACTTCTCTAACATTTTTGGCAGACATTAACTTGAAAATAAAGACTGAGAGATAATTATTATTATTATTACTACTACTACTGTCATTTCGGTTTGTGCTGCATTAGCATTAAGAGGCCCAAATGAGCATCCACAATCCACTGTTCCAGACTCTGCTCTACTGCAAAGAGATATTCCCAGCTCAGGAAAACTTAGTTTTAAAATGCACAAGACCAGGCTCAAGATAGGGTCTCGGGCAAGGGAATTGAGGAGTCTTGCTCAAGCCCCACAGAACCTTGTGGCAGGATCAGGGTTTAATCCTGATCTACTAAATTCCAGTCCAGCCTTCTAACCACAAGCTGCATCCCTCCTGTAAGCCTTTCGAATTCCTTAACAGGATGAGGCTTTACACTGCTATAACATCAGGATAAGGTACTGACATCTTCTTAGGAAGGTTATACTAGACTCCAATTAAATAGATCTTCAGGAGGAGGTCATGTGACATCAGGACACTTCCTGATTTATTTCTTCCCCCCTCTTTTCCTTCCCCACCCTTTTTTTTTTTAAAGAACAAAACTAACATCCACCAGTTTACTTTTATTTTTTCTTCCTGAGAGACTACACCTCCTGCTCACGCCTTGTCACACACTGTGGAGTGTGGAGGTGCAGCATCCAGAACCAAAAGAGGAAATGTGCTGATTTTGGCAGTTGACCAAAATGACCTCATTTCTTTGCTATTGGAAGTTTGTGCACTTTTCTGGCAGGCAGCACAGTTAAAAATATGATTGCCTAGCTCTTAGCATGTCTTCATTGAAAAAAATGCTTGCCAGATACTTAAATGCTTTATCCAAATCCCTCCTAGTAGCAGGATATACCTGACAGGCACAGGACAGCCTGGTCAGAGGGACACGAGTGGGATGGTCGGATGTAGAGGCAGAGGAAATGGGATGAGTTTCCCGTGCTGTGGGGATGAGGGCTGCTGCTCCTGGGGCTCTGCAGCTTTGTGTGAGAGAGGAGCAGCACAACGGGACAGCTGTGACCTCGCTCCTGGGGCTCCTGGGCCATCCCCGTTCCTGCCAGCTTTTGGGAATGTTCCCTGCCTCCCCATGGAGCGTGGCCTGCCATCCCAGCAGCTGGGGCTGACACCAAACCCTGCCAGGAATTGGCTTTCAGTGGAGCACTGCTGCCTTCCTCTCTCCAAATGAAGCCTGAGACTGTGGAAAATCCCGGTGAGTGATGCAGGTGTATCACTAAATGAGGTTATTGTAGGCTTGTGCTCTGCCCAGAGGCTCTGCTGTGAACAAAACCTACCAGTGCAAAAGGCACAGCAGCCTGACAGTCTGCGAGGAAAATGGGAATTATTTGGAGTTGTAATTGAAGAGTCAGGTGAAAATTATGTCTTCTCCTAATATAAAATATCTGAAAGTGGTTAATTATACCAGGAAGAGAAAGTAATAAAAATCTGCATGGAAAAATAGCTATTTAGATCTGAATGGTGATTATGTGATTGTATCAGAGGTACAGATGCATGTGTACATTATAGGCTCCTAGAAATATGTAATCTTCCCAGAAGAACCTGACTGCAAATCACAGAAATCTTCTTTTACTACTTTCCACCCCTCCTGAAAATGTCTTGGGTGTGTCTTGTGCATCAGAAGGGGATGAGATTGTTGTTTGAAGGTTTGGCCTTGGAGAATGTAAGGGCCACTGAAACAGTTTGGCAAAGGAGTTGAGCAACAGCAAATGGCCTATTTCCCTTCACCAGGTTAGTTGTGTAAGAGCTTTCTTTTGCCCAGCATGATTGATTCTCTCTTTTTGATTTATTTTGTGAGGATTCAACTTTTGGCAGCTCACTTAACTATTTTGGAGGCTGAAAATAAAGTGACAAAAGCAAACCTGCTGCAAACCTGCAGATGTACTGATGGATGATTATTTTGCAAGGAGCTTTTTCTGGGTTGACTTCCAGAATCTGTGGAAATACTTGAGAACTCCAGCAATAGACTGAGTGAGTAGCCTGGAATTAAATTATATCAGGCTCTTCCTGGTAAAGACACTGTGAAAAGACATTGCTGCTTTTGAATATAGAACAGCTTTGTCATGATATTTGCTCCATTGCAGATGCAAAACATTGAATTCCAATAAAAGCTTCTTAAAGGTTGGTTAGATGTTAGATGTTTACAATTTCAAGTGTAACTGTAAATAGGTAAAAACCTCAGTTAAAGATTCAGATATTTGAAATAACAATCAATAAAACCTCTGTTCAAAGCTGCTTCCATGTTAGCTGAGAGTGACCATGAAATTGTAAACTGCACAGAAATAGCATATTTAAATAAGTCATTTATCATATTGCATGCACCACATGATGCAGCTATGTGATGTTTTTAAAGGACAGAAATCAGATTATCTTTGACTGTGTCACCAGATGGTGTGTAACTGGCAATAGAATTATGGATTATGAGACATAACTTTCACTCCTAGGTAACCTGACTGACAAAACCTTTCTGCCTTGTAAAAACAAGACACTCAAGGACTGAGTGGATGGCAGAATTATGTTTTCCTACCTGCAGAAATTCCCCTTGACCAGGAAACAAGTTCATACATGTAGCCAGAGAAAGAAACAGGCAATCAAATGAAAATATTTCTACCTCACTCTTATTACTACATTTTTTTAACTTTAAAACCAAAATTGTTCTTAAAAAGGCTCTCTCCCTATTAATGTAGCTAAATTTCATTAATTGCTGTAACTTGAACCTTGAGGTAGTCTTTGTGCAAATATAAACCTGGGGGAAAAAAAACCTGTAATCTTAAAATGGAAGGCCAAGCTATAAGAGATTTGGAAAGGTCTCTGGTTACCTGCATGTACTGGTGTCAATTTTGATTTAGCAGAAGTGCTTGCAAGGACAGCCTGAGCCAGAAGCAGGAACAGGGAAGTAGAGTGGAAGGGCCAGGAGGGCCAGTGGCTTCTCTTCCTTCTCTGGGTCCACGCACGGAGTGCCCAGGTGCTCTTCTGGAGTCAGGAGAATTGCCAGCACCAGTGGTTTGAAATGCCAGTGTGTTGGATTTTGGTATCTGCAGCAGCTCAGGGGGGCTCAGCCCCCCACCTGCCTGACCCCCACGTACAGCAAATCTGACAGCAGCCCTCCCTGACAGCAGTGGGAATGGCAGGCTCCTGCCTGTGTCCCCTGACAGCCAGGAGGCCTAGGAATGGCACATTTCTGAAATGCAAATTTAAATTCTGAATAGACACATTTGGTCGCCAGAGAAGAACTGCCTGCCCGGAGCGCTGGCAGCACTGTGCCTTTAAATTGATGCATTCACATTAAAGAGAGACATTTAAATAATGCAAAGGGGTAAACTAGCTTGAGTTATGTGTGGTTTGAGCTGGGTGACTCTTACTGCCTTTTATGGGAATCTCTCATCTAAAGTCCTGCACAATTATCCCCAAGGGCAAGTATTAACCCCATAAAAGAGAGGATATCACCAGTTATACATCAGGCATTATGTATCTGTGTGATGGCTGTGGTTGGCTTTGGCTGAAGAGGGAGCTTTATTAGAGCCCATGCTGGTAGCTGGATAACGGGAACCTGGGCTGGCTTCCTTTATTCATGGAACAGAGGGAAACTCCTTGGGCAGGGTGATTAACCCATAGCACTAATTAAGCCTTCGTATCATTCTACAATAATGAGGTGTTGTTCATAAAGGAAGGGGGAAAAGAAAGGACTCGTTTTTGAGGGCCACGAGCCTGGCTGTGCTCTGGTGGGATGGAGGGGGCTCGGTGAGGCTCCCCTGTGTTTGGCTGTGGTGCTGGGGCAGGGTCTGGGCTCTGTTCAGAGAGGCAGGGTCGCAGCCCCAGGGCTTTGTCACCTCCCTGTCGTGGCACTGCCATTGCTACATCCTCAGCACCCCCTGTATCCCACTGGCTGGGGCAGGAGTGGGAGCTCTGACAGCAGCGTTTGGTCTCTGCTTTGGGGGGCCCTTGGGGCTTACAGAAGGGGCCCTATAAACAGATGGTTACAGCGGGCTGATGAGAAAGTTGTTTATTGATTGAAGCAGTGCACAGGGCAGGGAGTTAGCACTGCATTATCTGATGCGTGGCTGCTGCTCTCCCACGGGCTGGCTGCCCGTAGCCAGGGCTGCCAAACCTTCCTTGGATTTATTAATCAGGTGATGTCACGAGTCTGGGCCAGTGTGTCTGCACTGGCCTTGGTGCCTGTCAAAACTGATCTCTGGAAAAAACCAAAGTGCGTGTGCAGTGGGAGCAGTGAGCCCCAGTCTGCTCCAAGGTGCACATCCGTGTCCTTGGTCGCGCTTCAGGAAAAACACTGGCAAATGGAGTTTGGAGCTTGTTTGGGAGCTGCTGAGGCCACGTCCACACGAGCAGTCCCGTGAAACAGCTACCTACATGGGAGAGCAGCAGTGTGCTTCCCCCAGCCAGGAGGAGAAGGCACACGCTGTCTCTGGGTGAAGTGGAACTCCAGGAGGGATGAAGCTGGAAGGCAGCCCTGGCTGAGAGCTGTCCAGAATGTCACAGCCGTGGCCGTGCCTGCTGTACCCTGGGTGGCATCTTAACAACTGCCTGTCCAAAACACGGGGTGAACCTCTGTGCAGGGGTCACTGGGGCCAAAACACGGGGTGAACTTCTGTGCAGGGATCACTGGGGCCAAAACACGGGGTGAACCTCTGTGCAGGGATCTCTGGGGCCAAAACACGGGGTGAACCTCTGTGCAGGGATC
>VZRO01000323.1:119665-154276 GCA_013397915.1 Daphoenositta chrysoptera | reverse complement strand
GATCGTCTGTGCAGAGATCGCTGGGGCCAAAACACGGGGTGAACCTCTGTGCAGGGATCCCTGGGGCCAAAACACGGGGTGAACCTCTGTGCAGGAATCACTGGGGCCAAAACACGGGGGGCAAACCTCTGTGCAGGGATCACTGGGGCCAAAACACGGGGTGAACCTCTGTGCAGGGATCCCTGGGGCCAAAACATGGGGTGAACCTCTGTGCAGGGATCTCTGGGGCCAAAACATGGGGTGAACCTCTGTGCAGGGATCTCTGGGGCTTCACACAGGAGGGAGGTGCTGCCTTTGGCTTTCCACACTGCTTTGCCTTGCCTTTCTCTCTGGCTTTTCCCAGCCCTGAGGTCAGAGGCCAAAGAGGTAAAGCAGCAGCAGCACACACTGCAGGTATTTCTGAACCCTCAGTGTTTTATGTTAACTCACTTTCTGTTCTCATTAATTAAGAAGTTTCTTTCTGTGCTAGATTGAGCTCAATCTCTCTCATCCGTTCTTTTTTCTGTGTTCTCTCTCTACAGCTTTTCTATTTTCAGGAGGTAAAAGCAGAAATACATAATTACAAAAAAAAATTTCTTTGAACTTATAAAATGCAGGTTGCTTAAATTATGCAGTTAAAGGATAAAGAAAATCACAGAGCAATTTTAACAAATTGCCCTTAACTGTATTGCACAAACAAACCTCTCATAAGAAATCTTAGAAAGGTGTGTTTGAGGGTGTAATCTTAGCTTGTGGCTAAGTAGAGTTAAACTTGTTTTTCAAGTTGGTTGTGTATAACTTTCTCATGCTAAAGATTGTGAGCATTCCAGAAGGAAACAGTTCATCTGTAGCAGGAGTTTGATGGTAAATGTTGATTATCTCCAGTAATTCTGGCCCCTGGTCCACGTACAATACTTTACCCAGTCACTTCCCTTTTGATCTGTATTCTCAATATACACGTGTGTGTATATTTTTATGAAATAACTTTGATGTTTGCAGGTAGTGCAAATTTTCAAATCCTGAATTAGGAACCTGAATGTAGCAGAGTGGACACAGTCCATTCACACTTCCAAATATACTTGCCTTTCTTGTCAGATGCAAGATAATTTGTGCATGTGTGGAATAGTGTCATACTCAAAATTCCCTTTTTAATAAACACCACTACCTCATTCTTGGGTTCCAAAATCCTGTGCAGTTTCTGAATAGACCAACATCCCATATCCTTTACTCCAACCTAAAGTTTTTTCAAGCATATATAATTTTTGCTGGTGTTTATGTAGTCTGTGCAAACTAATGTGAGTAGCTGAAGAATTGCCATGTATGTTTGTAAGGACTCATGGCACCTGCAAAGCCTTTCTATACAACAGCCAAGCTTATGTACATAAGAGAACTGTTGATGCTCTATTACAGTTTAATTTGTTAATGAAACAAGATGGACTGAGCTCCTACTACACCTCTTTGGATGTTTGAGGCTAGGCACAATTAATTTATTTGTACTGTCTGTGTAGGCGTATGCCAGCTAATGTACTGTAAGAGCTTTTATCTTTATGTTCATAATGAAGAGGGGCAGGTTTTTGGCAACGAGACAAGGATTTTCTGATGACTCATCCTCTCTGGATCGTAAAACACTTTCTTGTAAAATCAAAGAAGAAAAGTAGTTCCTTAGAAGTAGGCTGAACCAGGGTAGTTTGTCCTTCAAAATCGAGCTGCGAAGCAGAAAGAAGAAAGGCTTAGCTGCTTTCATTTAGTTGTAATTGGACCTCTGCTGAAAATTAAATCATATTATTTGAGAGGATGTTCTCATATAAGATATTAAAGCGCCCTTGGAGTAAATGTGCTGTAGGTTGCATTGTCAAGTACCTGAGTTTATGCTCCTTTGTCATTATATTGGTATTTTGATCACCTTGGCAATGCACTGGACATTAGTTCAGTTGCAGTAGATCTCCTTTAACAATAAGTTGTACTGTTTGGTTTGTGCTGCTCGCCTTCTTGCTATCTAGGAAGAAATGTTGAGTCCAGGATTTGGTAGCAGCTGGAACAGGGTTGGGTGTGGGTATCTGGGTGCAGAGCTAAGTCCTTTTCAGTGTTACATTTGGTACTGCTTTCTGTTCAAGTGACACACTGACCAAATGTCAGTACCAGCTAAACGGGGAGGATGCTTCCTGTTCCTACTAATGGACAAGTATCAGCATGGACTGTCCTGGGAACCTTAGTGCTAAAACAAGAAAGAATAATTGGAATGTATGAGTAATTGCTTCATTTTGTGTGAGAGAGAAATCCTGCTTTTCATGAAAAATTATCACCATTATTTTACCTCATAGTACCTGTGCATGTTTTTATGCATGCACATTCCTGTCAACACTTCCTCCCACTCATGCATTTGCTTTCTCTCTCTTTGGGAAAAATGGGAGAGTTTGGGCAGCAGAGGGATGTCCACTAATGAACATCCTCAGTCTCCTTTGCGCTCCATCACCGTGCTCTTCCTGAATTACTTGGGTGATGAAGCTACTGCTCCCTCTTATTAAGGTGGTGTTTATGCAATCCAGAGTGGATTAATTTAAATCCCTGATTTTAATCACAATTTAAATCAACAAGCAGAGCGCTTTGATTTAAATAATTAAGTGTAATCTTGTTTTGCATTTTTGCTTTCCAGTTACTTTCCTAAACAAAGGCTCTGTTTTATTGGTCAATATAATTTGCTAACCAGAGCTGTTTGTTGTACACAGTTGGGTGTCTCTGAGCACACGTGCACTGCTTACGGATGTTTGCTCATATTCTACATTTTTACACTCTACTTTTGCTAGAAAACAGTGATTCACATTTCTTAGTAGAAATAATAGACCTTTTAATCTCATGCAATTAATTCATAGTAGTTTGAATTCAATTAAACTACACAAAAGTGATGTTTTGAGATTGCTTTAGTGGTCTATGTTTGATGTCCTGGAATACAAGGCAAAAATTTTTATTGAAATACGTTGTGCTTTTAAAGCTGATCTGTTACACAAAACTGATATCTACAGCTACGGCATTGAGCCCATTGGTTCTGAACACCAAGTGCCTCAAAATTTGTAGCCACTTAGGTAGTCTATAATTGCACATCTCAGTTTTATTCATGAATCCGAAGAGGAAAACAAACTTTCCTGCTTTTCTAATTGTTTTCCTAATTTACAGTGAACTAGTTATAAACTGAACTACGTAAAAATTAAGAGAGCTGTTACTGTAACTTGCAGAAAAAAATACTGTTGAAAAAAAACCCCTGGGCAAAGCTTCAATAAGCTCTTTTAGATGCCTAGGCAGTGAAAGCTGTCCACTCTATGGCTTAGCTGTCTCCAGAAAAATTAAGAGTGAGTAGTGACACACGCATAAAAGCATATGAATTTCTTTAAAAACAAGCTTAGGATAAGATAGGTTATCATAACTTAAAAGCTTAATTTGGAAAAACAAAAAAATGCATTCGATAGGAGGGTCGCTATTTTAATGATATATATTTAAACATCTTTTAAACTTCTTTTAATATAGGCTTTAATATTCATGCTGGAACACTCCTCATCCATCCCTTAGAAACTGAGATTCCTTTTGTAGGTACCTTCACACCTATTTTCATGGCAGCACTTTTGGCAATGCATTCCTGGCTGTGACAGTCCATCTTCCTCTAATGCTTAGCTCATTAGAAACATCACAGTCTGTACTCTGAAATTAGTGCCAGGGACTTGTGGGTGGAGCCAGAGAGCAAAAGATTAAAGGATTATATATTCCTAGGTGCTATACTGGAGCACAAAAATGTTAACAGCTCCATTCACAGAACGAGAAGGGTGGTTTAAGGATTTGATGCAAAGTATTTAAATTGTAAATTTAGACTCATTTTGCTCTAAATGAGAGAACAACAGCCAAATCTAGATAATATGCACTCCAAAACATTATTTAAATGTTCCCTTCCACTGATTACTCATAAGAGGACTGTTAAGGCAGCAAGTCTGTAATACTGCACATGGGAATTGCAGTATTTAGTATCATCAGGAAGTTGCACAGCAGAGATGGAAGCTTGCTTAGTTTAAGATGTCTGAATTTCCTTCGGTTTCTTCCCTAATTGTAGAGTTTTCTCTTCTGATAGTGTAGCTAAGGAGTGGGAGGTTGATTAAATTTAATTCCGATTTATCTGAGTTCAGTCATGTTATCTCTTAAAATGTGTCTCTAAAGGTTAACAGTCCTTTGGCATTTTCATCTTTGCTTTCCTACCCTGAAGGAAAACTTAGTGGCTTGCACGTCTAGGAAGTTGAAGATAGCTGGTTGTATTTTTCCATATCTACAAAGCAATATTATATCTGGATTCATATCTGCTCCTGGAAATTTTTTTAGGCTTAATGTTTAATTTCCATATGCTTAAAAGGGAAAGTTGTCCAATCCCAAGGGTTTCATTTCGCGTCGCCTCCAGGCAACCTTTCAGTCAAGGAAAGGTCCGAAGGGCTGCAGAGCCCGTTTTGTGCTCTGCTTCCTGCCCCACGCGGTGTGGAACAAAAGCTGGGGACAAAAGGGAGCCCTGCGGGTGCCCGTGGTGCCTTTGTGGCCGGCTCGGGGGGCCGAGGTGATGGAGGCTCCTGGGGATCTGCTGCTGCTGCTGCTGCTGCTGCCCTCGCTGGTCCTGCCCCTCTGCCCCGCTGAGCCTCTGCCTGGCGCTGGCTGGGCAGAACCCCCTTCCGTGGGTCTCTGCTGCAGCCAAGTAGTGTAAAACTTCAGTAGTCCCACCAACTGTGAGCTCCCAGTACGGAAAATTAACCACTGGAAATCTACTGGGACCTAGTGCTCCAGCATCTCTTATCTGGGGCTTCACCCTGCAGCGGACTGTGCGTTCCCAGTTTGTGAATTTTGCAGAAATAGCAGATTTCTGCAACATATTTTGAATATATTTCTACCTGTTACAGAGATTTTCTTTACCTGAAAAGAAAGAAAAGGCAAATGAACTGATTTTGGGTGTGTGTGTTTTTTTCGCTGCCAGATGAGAGGATCTGGTTTCTTTCATGATGGTTTTTTTTTAAGTAGAATTCCAGCAGTCTTCTATAAGAAGACAAAATATTTCTGGAATGCAACACCTGTGCAAAGAAAATGAATTACCATGTGCCAAAATCCTTCAGTAAATGCTGTGTTGTGTGGGTAGCTTGACAAAAGTTTTGCAGCAAACCATAAACATCTGCAAAACATTTGAAAATCTGGCCCAGACTTGGGGCTGCTTGAATTCTATGGCATTTGTAATAATTTACTGTTCCACAATATGTAATTATTTGTGTGCACCTTAGGACTAATTTTCTTGGCAAGAGTAGAAAAAGGTCTGTTTTATTAAAGATGTAGGAATGACTGATATCCTTTACCTGTACAACTCCAGGGTCCAGGTTTATCTTTTCCCTCTGGAATGCATGCACTCATCGCTGTGCACTTGTCTGTGCAGCGTGGCGAGGAATGGGAGAGGGGCAGCAGCTTCAGTCCGAACTGCAGACACATGTTGCTTTGCTTTTTTTTCTTTTTTTCCTTGGGGAAGCACTGAGAGGATTGAAGTCATCCAGCCAGCTTTGTTCAGCTGAGCTGAACTTTGAAAGAAAAAAAACAAAAACCCACGCCATGTGTGCTTTTAGTGAACTCTGGGCCTAATCCTAAATCTTTGGAGCTCAGTGACAGGTTGGAGTGTCCAAGGAGTGAATCACGCCTGGGCTGCGCACCACCGCGGCTGTGACATTGTCCCCTCGGCCCCCTCGTGTGAATAATCACCTCGGGCTCATGCAGGGCCTTCAGCCCGGCCAGGGTCAGCGCTGCACGGAGCCGAGGGACCGAACGAGCCTTTTCTCTGTCACTTTTCTCCCGGGAGGAACACGCAGATGAAGCGGTTTCACCGCGCAGTTCTTCCCCCGGCTTCCCCAGTTGCTCAGTATCTGTGCTCGCTGCCAGATTTCTAAAGACCTCAGCTTCCTGGAAGGCACCTAAATAAGGGTCAGATTTTGAAAAGAGCTTAGCACCCAGCCTGCCCAGCTTTTGAGAAAACCTGGCAGCGAGTGTCGGAGCTGAGGCTCTGTGCTGGAAGAACGCTGCCTTCTCCCAGGACAGCGCTGAGCATCCCCGGGGCTCGCCCAGCATCGTCCGAGAGAACAAGAGCGGCAGGGCAGAGAGCCCCACTCTGCTCGAACACATCCCGGGGGGCAGCCGACAGGGTCCTTTCCCTTTTTAAAGATTCCGTTCAGGCATTGTCAAAAGAAATAAATAAAGCAACATCGTTTAAAAGCTTTCGGAACAATAGTCTCTTCCACTTCCCTTCCTCATTGTGGAGCCCTGGGCCCGGCTTTTGTTTATTTTGTGCTGCCAGGCTCATGGTGCCGGATTGGTCGGTGTCTGATTTCATTCCTATGGGTGATGTCAAAAGCTGACCCAGAAGTTCTCGGCAAGTTTGCTTTTAGCTTTTCAGTTGTTGTTTTTGTGCGTGTATCCGTGTGCACAAGAGTACTTTTCAGTCCTAGGAGGATTCTGTTACAGGCTGAATATTATTCAGCTGCAAAACTAATAAGGAATAATATTTGTGCCAGGAACTGCGTGGCTTGTTTCCTACTAATACTGGGAATAGCAAGCAATTCAGGCACTGTGAAATTATGGAAGTTGTAATTAATATTAATTACAGTTCTGGTGTTACTCTAAGATTTAAAAGTAAATTCAAAATCTGTATGAGAATTTTGTAACACAACTGAAAATGGTGATGATTAGTTAGAAGGCTGATTTCACATTCATATTTAACACTAATACAAATTTTCTTTTTATAGATATATTAGAACTGTAATGCTACTCTTTTTTTACTGTTATTTTTACTGGTTGTCAAACTGACAATTTAAATATCAGGTTCTCTCAGAGGTGTGCATGCCACTGACAACAATATTCCATGTTTATTTTTATAGAAAAATAAGCTGGGTTTAAGGGGGTTTTCTGTGTGCTCCATCTGCAAATATTCCTATCTTTGTTAAACTTTGTTTTCCATTTCTCTGGCCTTAACACTTGGGTATTTTTCCTTCAGCAGCCTCTGACCTCTCTCCTGTGTTTCTTTTTGTTAGATAAGTAAAAGATGAGCGTTACTTTATAAGGACATAGTTTCATACCCTTGTCCTCTCTTAGAGTGCAGTCAAGTTGCTTGTATAAACACGAACAGTTTTGCTTACTTTTCAGTTTATTCGAATGCCAGTTTAAGGTTCTTGAGCTGGGTGTCCCCACCTCTGCCCCGGTCTTGTCACCTCCTTGTCCCTTTGCCTCTTTGCTTTGTAAAATATGGTAAACAAATGTAGCAGTAGTATGTAACCAGCTCCAGAAAATACAATGTTATGTTCTGGGAGAATATTGTAAAATTACCTTCTCTGTCTCTGTCAATATGTATGTGGCTTTGATAAAGTTTTGTTGTTGTATGTCAGATTTCACAGCAAAATATGTTGACTAGGATTTTATTTGAAGAGAATGAAACACCCCTCCAGCTCTGCAAAACTTCATCCAGCAAAACATCCCGTTTTCCTGCCTGTGGTCTTTTTTTAAATCGTCAAGGCAAACAGAATTCTTGCCCCGAGATTCCTTGGAAGCAGGACATTTGGAGAAATTTGGATGCCTCAGAAATAGTCCAATATAAAGCAGCAATGCTAGGCTGAAGTACTTTTCACCTAAAGATGATTGATTGCAAAGATTTGAGCATGTTATTTCAATTCCCTTAGCCTTGTTTATGGTCATGAAGGATGCCATCCACTTAGGGAAGGCTGTACAAGCCCACCAGGGCGTTCAGGGGCTGAGATTCCAGAAGCTGCATCCTTGTTCAGCCGCCTTTCCCCTGGCTGGGAGCAGTTTTCATCCAGGGCCTGGGGCTGGCCTCGGTGCCTGCCTGGCCCAGCTCCAGCTGCATCCCAGCGTTGCCTCCCAGGTGCTCCCTTGTTTTATGACTGGCTGCTTTTAGAGACTGCCTCCCTCACCTTCCCTGTCCGAGAGCAAACCCCCAGCTCTGGTGGAAATGTTAAGAAGGAAAAATGATTTTATCTGCATTCTGAGTCTGTTTTAAATACTGTGCTTTTTATGATTTCCATATGATTCTTGGGGATTTTAACATCAAAAGACCCAGATTATCCTAATTGGTGTAAGAGGTTGGAAAGGTTTTCTTCATGCTGGACTTAAATAGGGTTCCTGCTTGGATGCTTTTGCGCTGGCTTAGTCCTTTTGTGACATGAAAGCCAGTTGCAGTTAAGCAGATTCCCCCTTTTTTTTTTGCTTAATAAACTGAAATAACCATACTGTTAAGTATTAAAATGCAGAAGCATCACGCATTTTTAAAGCGTCCAGAAATAGCCTACAACGCATTGCAGAAATTGGTGAAGCCATACATGTAATGAGAAACATTTGGTAATGGGACTCTGGATCACCTAGTGGCTGATTTACTGCCTGCCCCGTGTTTTCCCTCCTCTCCATAAACTATCATTCACAGATAGGAGCAGCGACGATTTCTTGGAAACTTTTTGAGGAGAGAGGAAAACCCCTTCAGTTTCGAAGCGCAGCAAATGGCTTTGCCCAGCTTTGCTCCCGCCGATTCCTTTCCCCGTTTTCCAGCAGGAAACCAGGCTTTACTGCCGGCGGCAGTTTTCCTGCGGGGAGGGATCACGCCGGGGTCGCTGCTCCCGCACAATGGGCGGATCCGGAGGCGCAGATGGCTCAGCCCGGGCTGGTGCCCGGCGTGGGCTCAGCCCTGCCCGGGTGCCGGGCTCTGCCCGTGCCGAGCCCTGTGCCGAGCCCTGTGCTGAGCCCAGTGCTGAGCCCTGTTCTGAGCCCTGTGGCCCGTGCCGAGCCCTTCCCTGCCCCGGGGAAGGGCGGAACAGACGGGGAAGGGCCCAGCTCTGCTGCTCCTCTCCGTGTCCCGGCTCCGTGCATCGCACCTGGACCAGTGGCTGTGTGCTCCTCGCTGAAAGGCCCTCTGGTGCCTGGGGATAAATGTCCATTTGAGAGGTGTGTTTGCTGCCTGGTGAGTTCCTGGGTGAGCACTTGGGTGACAGTGTGCTCTGCTGTTCCAGCAGTTGCTGGGAGTCCTAAAGACACAGATTTTTCCCCTTACCCCCTTTTTGCACTCTGCCATACTTGCTGAAGCAGTTTCAGTGAGCTGTGTTTAGCCTGCTCACTATTGGCAACATCCTCTTGAAAAACTGGGCACCAGAACTTGTTTTGGGGCTGCAAAAAAATCTCTTTGTGCTTTTGAATAAAATCCCAAGCAAAATAACAGAATTAAAGAAACAAAACAAAAAAACAACAAAAAAAAAAGATGGGGGAGACAAAAGGGGCATCTATGCACACAGGTCAGACTTTCAGCATTTAACTAAAGACTTGTTTTGCTGTGCTGTAGCTTCTAAACTATCTCTGTAAAACATTTACTTGTCTGGCTTTAATCGTACCCTTCGCTAAGTGTTTGCTTTGCACATGAAACAAAGCCTTCCTTAAGACTGCAGTGAAACCATTAGTTAGGTTTCATTTTCAAAACAGCAAAAGCCAAAATGAACTTAAACATTCAATCATCAATCAAGAATTAAAA
The DNA here is from genome assembly GCA_013397915.1 of Daphoenositta chrysoptera. Classification (NCBI taxonomy): domain Eukaryota; kingdom Metazoa; phylum Chordata; class Aves; order Passeriformes; genus Daphoenositta; species Daphoenositta chrysoptera. The sequence continues at coordinate 144,726 of VZRO01000323.1, read as the reverse complement.
TAATAGCGGCGTTTCTAATGTGGAGATCTCAGTGGAAATCTTAAATACCATCTGCAATGCTCTCTGCAGGTTTTAACTGATTTTGGCTTCTGTGGCCACAGGCCTGAGGTCACAGCAGTCTCCTGATGTGTCTAACAAGTGACAGTTTTTATTATCTGCATAATTCTTCTTATTTTTATTTCTGATTTCCATCTCCTGGTGTGTAGTTACTGGACTATTTCTGCAGTTATCTAGGTATTTACTTGCATATTTGAAACTTGCTTTTGCCTTCGTCCTCTTCACAGGAAAGTAAATCATTGAAAGGAAAAGACTACCAGATAGAAACAGATAATTTATAGAACAGGAAAAAAATCAAAAATAATAATAAAAAAAATAGAATCCTGAAGACCTTTATGCACCAACCATCTTCAAGGATGGAAAAAAGAATGGAGTGGAAAAGCAATTGCAATTTATGTGAAACTCTCAGAGGGCTCATAGACACAGATAACAATTCAGTGCTAAATGCCTGGAAAGAACATTTCCTAATTTTTGCCCAAAGAGCTGTTGTTTGCAGAACTTACAACATTAACATGGTGGGAGAAAGACTCTAAGATGATGAGAAAGAAGATGCAGTGATCCAGATACTCTAATATTTTATAGGAAAGGTTTTTACTTAATAGCAAAATACTGTGCACACAGTTCCAAGTCTCTGGGAAAGAAATCTTAAAGTTTTACTGTGAGAGAGAAAAGACTGACACAATTTCAGCAGTCTGAGGGAGCTTATAAAGCATGCCTGGGAAAGTCCCTCATGCAAATCGTTCATAATCATGTTCGTCCAATTGTTAAAGCCAAACTCCCTGAAAATCAGAGCAACTTCGTTGGAATAGGATGTAGAAATTAAACCTTCTGTGCTTCACAATGAGTATGAAGTCACTGACAAGATCTGACACTTTCTTCACTCTGCAAGATTCAACTCATATTTTCCAGCTGTGCATGAATGTGTATATGTATTTGTTTTTTCCTTTGTTCCTTAATATCCCCATGAAATCAGAGCACATATTAAAGAAAACCTTTGTGTGTTGCCAGGGCCGTGTGCCTCAATAGTAATTTCCCAGGTTAAGTGGGGGTGTGGAGTCCCCAGTACTGAGGCCATTCATATGGAGCTTTGTGTCTCTCTTGGGCTGCTTTTCAAAAGTGTCCTATCAGCTGCAGAATTCACACTGAAATGGGTAGGAATCATTAAGGATCTACTCTCCCGGCCCCACAAAGCCTGTCCAGCTCCTGCCCAGCTCCTTCCAGTGGTATGTGGCTGATGCTGAGAGCCCTGACCTGCTGCCAGCAGCCCTTCAGGAGCTCCATTACCTGCGTGAGGAGAGAGAGGAGGCCAGGCGTGTGCTGCTGCAAGCCAAGGTGCCCTTCCCCTACTTGGAATATGCTGAAAGCCTGAAAAAGCCAGAGGGGAAGGGTTTTTTGCCAGCTCCTAACTGATGTAGTGGAGGGTGCAGGGCAACAAGAAACCACTTGTGGCTTCCTTAATCTGCAGCACCCAGTGCTACCGTGCAGCTCTGCTTTGTGGTTCTGGTGAGAAATCCCTCGTAGCCCACAGCTGCTGGGGTGAAGGTGCTCTGGATCAGTCCTGGACTGCCACGAGCTGCTGTGTGTGTCACAGCAGAGGCAGGAGCCCCCCAGAAAATCTGGTTCATACTTACATTAGGTGTGGGAGATAGAGAGCACCCTCCTTGTCTCTGAGATTTCACCCTCTGTTTCTGGTGCTGACTTGCTGTGCAGGCAACTTTGAAATCACCAGTGCCTATGCAGTCATTGCCCTCTTCCCAGGCCTGCTGGAATATCTGAAAAATCGTTTGAAGACAGGAACGGAAGACTGAAGGATGACTTGAGGATTTTTTCAGAATTGGCCATAAATTTCCTGTGGTAAAGTCTCAAGCCATCCTCAAATCTTTTGCTTTCTACATCAGTTGTCTAATCCTGATGCTGCCTGGGAGGAGAGACCTATAATTCAAATTATTATTCTGTCTTCCAAGGTATAAACTTTTTTTTTTCCCTCTGCATAATATCTAGGGAGGAGTGTAATCTGGACATGGAGCAGTCTCCTCCTCAAATTTCTTCTTTAGCTGAGCCATGGTGGTTTCTCTGAGGGAGAATCATCAGGATCCTCAAAAGACATTCAGAGTTTCTGCAGTCCCTGTAACATCATTCTTGTAGCCTGGGTGGGACAAAAGTCTTCTATCAAGGATTTTGCTTATTAGGAAGGAGAAGTCTGAAATGTGAAGTATTTTTCCCCGAGTTGTCTTTTTCTTTTTCCTCACATTTTATGTGGCTGTGGCATAAAGAAGGTTGCAGAATCTCCATAAGGCACAGAGGCTATGTTTGACAAGACCAAATCTGAGAAGATTAATTGTCCAATTCTAAGTAAATTTTTAAATTTTTTGCGGTAGCAAAATGGTTTTCTCACCCTTTTGTGCTGTGAAATGTATCCTGAATTTGCACTATTACTCCAGAACAATAGCTGGACTCCCTGTTGAGGCTCCACAAGAAGAAGGCTGGCTGTGAGAACCAACCCTCCCCACACACGGCAGGCTGAGCCCAGGGAGCTGCTCAGGGCTCAGTGTGTGTGAACACCGGGCTCCCCTCTGCCTGCATCTGCACTCTGGGGAGCTGGGACTTCTGGAGAGACCTGCCCGTCTTCCTGTGTGAGCTCTGTCTATTTGAGAACAGAGAATAACCAGAAAGAGTTCGGTTCTTGCGGTATCCTTAGCTGGCATAGACATGTTGTAGCTTCTCCTCAGGAAAGAGATCTCCTCTGGAAAAGGGTGGCTGGGAGTGCTCTCATTGCACAGGGAAGGGTCACAGGAGCCTTAGGTGTCTCAGCTCTGGAAGGTGGACAAAGGTAGCCTGGGGAGGCCTTGGAAGTGAGGGAGCCATAAGAAACTTTGCCCCTGTTCTACGAGTTGTTTGTGAATTTACTGATGGGAACAAAATGACTTTTAAGCCCAGGACTCTGAGCTGATGCAGTCATCCCCACAGTGTGGTGCAACAAATAACCTTTCTTCTACATGGATGTGGCTGGTAATCAGTAGCTTGCTAGGTGCTTCTGGCTCCTAAAACAGCTGCATGCCCTCGTGGGAATCTGAACTTTACATGCCCATTTTCTGTCAGACCCGGGAAGTGGCGCCGTGATTCTGTACCTCGTATTGGCAAATTCAGTTCTTGTCCTGAATTTGGGGCACTGAGTCCCCTGTGACACTGCCTGGCTTCAGTGGAACGTGTGATGCTTGGCACCTCCTGCACTTAAAGGGTTGGTTGGTTGGTTGGAGGTTCTGCACAAGAGGTCCTCCCAGGGTGTCCTCCCAGGGCCCCGGGAAGGGCTGAGCAAGCTGCCAATCCTACAGGACAGGCTGCAGGGTCAGGGTCCTTGTAAAGCAGTAGGAAGTGCAGCAGATGAAGTCTCAGCATGACATTAATCTCTTGGATCTAAAGCACAGCTGGTGGGTCTCTGGTGCTCTGCAGTACTGAGGTATGGCCTCTGAGAGGGCTGAATGCTAAAACATCCTGCTCAGGACATCCCAGCGAGGGGAGAGCTGTGTTTGCACCCAGGGCACAAGGCTCAGCTGTGCTTTAGGAGATGCAGGGCTCCTGGCTCACTTGAACCCACTCCTGACGCTCCAGCCTCGGGGCCCTGGGCAGTGTTGTCCTATTCCCTAATGTTTGGGCTGTCCATGGGAGCTGTTCCCCCACGTGCTGTTAGCTCAGCTCAGTCCCCAGTGCTTTCCTGCAGCTGAGGGGTCCTCAAATGTCAGTGTGCAGCTCATACCCAGCCCCACAGAGCCTGGTGCCTCTGCTATGGGTCTGCTACCACAGCAAGGGTGGGCACAGAGTTTCAAGATGTGTAAAACACATAAGGCTTGCTGCTTCCTGGTGAATTACCAGTATGGTCCTCGGGTGGACAGAATTTATCAGTTATGACCTCAAAATCCTCTTTTTGTGGAGTATAATGGTAACCTGTGACTTTAATCACTTCACAGATGATTAATATGCAGTTACATAGGCAGCTCAATTAAGGTGGACTTAGGAATGACACTAAAATGTGAGGAAGTGCAAAATGCCATCAGATGCATGTTCTGGGCTTGCACATTAAGTCCTTTGGTGAACAGATGTGGATTTAAATACATGCTTTGCTGTTTGCTTCCTGCAAAATCTCTATACAGGTGGTCATCTGTAAAGCCCCGAATCTCCTGGGACCTGGTTATCTGTCCTGGAAGTGGCCACTGTCACACAGTGTGTAGGACTGACCAGGATATGCCTGCAGCCTGGGCTGTGGCCCATGATTGAATGTGTAATCGTTTCTATCTGCTTATAAATTGTTACCTGAGTTAAGTTTCCTAATGAAAAGCAGAAGGGCTCACAATGTTTACCCTCCATCTGCTGTCATTTATAATTAGGCTGCAAACTCCTCAGAGCAAGAACTTGCTGCCCTTCTGTGCACCTACAGTGCCAAACACGCCGGGGTCTTGATATTAGTTGAGCTGCCATTAATAATAAATAGAGAGTAAAAGGAGAATGTGTAAATGCATTCAGACGTGTAGGGAGGCTGTTAAGTATAATTGTTATCGCTGCAGATCTCTGCGGGGTTGGCAGCTGGGCTGCCCGGCAAGGGCAGCGTCCCTGCAATTGAGATCTGCTCACTCTGCTGCTCCTCAGAGCCTGGCCCTGGACTGTCCCCCTGCCCCACCACGGACCCAGGGCAGGGATAGTCAGGAGGAAAGACAAGCCAGGGGGTTTCCTTCAGCTCCCTTTCTGACAGACTTAAGGATGCCCAAGCTCATTACGTTAGGACATGGCTCAAGGTTAAGTAACTTCTCAGTAATTAATAGATAAACACAGGGCTACAGTTTCGTCCTGGGCTCTGCCCTGTGAATCCCTGTGTAACACCAGGAAAGGGAAACTCTCTGCTGGATGGGGACAGCACCCAGCTCTCCTTCACACCTGTGCTGCTCTGGGGAGGGGAAGGAGCTGAGGGCAGACTCCCTCAGTTTTCATCAGTATTTTACCCAATAATTTCATCTTGCTGGTCCTTGGTGTTCCCTTGTTCTCTGCTTCGATCTGGTTTTCATTATTTATTTGGATTGGTTTGCTTTTTGGATAATGTTTGTGCTACTAAGGTTTTCTGGTGCCAGTTTAAAAGCAGCAACACCGATTTTGAGAGTGGAATATTTGGGGCTTTATTTATTTAACTGAAGCAATTAGTGCTTACGGTGGTTAGTGCTGTAAATCCCAGAGGCGGGTAAATTTCATAAAGGGAAGAGTTCCTGGTGTGCTGCAGTGACTGCTGATGGTGGAATCTAAGATGAGAATTTTAAAATTTTTTCTAGATTTGAACCTCCAGCCTTCAGGTTGTTCCCCCCACCCTCTGGTAAATCGCTCCCTTCAATTCTGGACATTGTATTCTTGCTCTGAGAGTTCTTTAATTTCACATTCCCCAAAAATTTGTGTTTTAGTTTGGATCAGCTGCAGGAAGAGGGCGGAAAGTGTGGAGTGACAGCAAGAATAATTTGGTAGGCACAGCTGTGAAACAGAAATAAATCAAGGTGGCAGAAAGGTGAGCTAGAGGGGGAAAGAAAATTGAAGAGTTTGTTACTGTAAATCCACATGGTTAGGAAATCCAACCATCAAATTGCAGCTGCAGTGTCAGAAAATTTGAATTACATTCCATTTCAAGAAGAAAAGTGTATTAATAAAACAGTGTGCGATACATCTTTCATGCAGAGCAGAAATAAACCCACTTTGGAGCTCTGACTACAAATGTATTCATTGTAAAAGTAACACTCTTGTTGATCTAAAATCTCATACAGTTATCTGCTGTCATATCTATCTGTGGTGCAGTGACATTGAGCCAGGAAATGCTGTTCAAAAAATAATTCACATGTGAAAAATAAGTCCTTGGCTCTAAGTCATAATGTTTCTCCACCAAGAGCCAAGCTTACTTCTACTGTAATGTTCATCAGCATTTTTTTAATGCTTTCAAATAAAATTTAAAAAATGCCATTTGAGGAACAACAGCTATTCTGAGGAAGAAAGCCAAAATACTTTCTTTTCTCTGGGTCATTTGCTGGCTCATTTCCTTTCTGGGTCATTGTTTTTTTTGCCTGGGTCACTCTCTCCATTTATTTGTATTCATTTAATATTAATAATAGCAGAAATAGTCAAATGAATTATATTTGCCTAGGATTTCCAAGGATTTAACTAGCAGTAAGGTTTGAGGGTACTGGATCACAACCTGACTGAGCTGCTCAGTGAAGAGGATGTGATAAATGGTAAAGCACAGGAAGGTTTAAAGAAACATATAGCAAATCAATGGCTAAGCAGGAGAAGAACCAAGTGAGCAGGAGAAGAACCAAAAGCAACTCTAATGCTTTGCTTGAAGTGTTAGATTCATTGGAAACAACACTAAATAGTTCAGGATTAATAGTCAGATCTCCCACAGAGTTGCCATTCTGACATTTGCTTGCCCTGCAAGTCCAGAAATTGTTCTGGCTTAAACAGAGTTCTGCCCTGCAAGGACTGAAAAGCCTGAAACCTGAAATTTAAAACGAAAAAAGTGCAGGGTTTTAATGGTGTTTTGTGGTGGGGAATTAAATTGTGAAATTTGAAGTCTCAGCTGTCAACATGAAGCCACCCTAAACCTCTAATTCAGAACATACTGGAGAAGCCATGCTACAGGTGCTCATTTTTCCCTACAATAAAAACATCCATTGAGTTAAAGAAACACTTGTGCATAGACTTTATGAAAAACAGAGGTAATTTTGAAGAGCTTTTGTGATTTAACATAATTTAAATGTATAAATAGTTGAATCTGTTCGTCTTTTACTGAGCTTGACTAAACATTTTGAATAGAACTGTGTGCATGCATGAGCATTAACTGTTCTTCCGAAACAGATTTTGGTACTGTGTAACCTTCAGATGCTAAGTAATACTGTGTTAGAGACATTGTATTTATACCAGAAATTTTGGCTATTGTGTGGTCTTAGCAAGGTATTCTTGACCACTGTGGGCAGAGACACTTTTCTTTTGTCATTTGAAAACATGATTGGCATTTTGTCGTATATTCTCCTTCCCCTGGGCAATCTGTAGAATTTAATATATTTTCATATCACCACAAAACTGTCTCGTTGGAGAGGCTTCTCTCTGCAAGGATTTCTGCTGGTGCTCACTTCCAGCCCCCTCTTCCACATGGGACAGATGTTAGTGCCAGGCAGGAGCGAGCTGAGAGCAGTGAAAATTCCCAGCACAAACCTCCACTGGAGCTGGATGAGTCCAAACTCTCCTTCCAAGCCCTAACTCCAGCTGGGGAGCAGCAGGAGGGTCCCTCAGTGGGGGAAGATGGGCAGGGTCTGCTGAGCTGGGGCAGATCCAGGGCAGGTGAGGGTCTCTGCCTCTCCAGAAGGCACCACACCTTTATGGGACAGCTCCTGAGAGGGCACCTGGGCTCCAGTCAGAGCTGGAAACAGAGGTTTGGACAGGGAAGCTGTTCTTCAGGCAGAGTGAGAGGCAGGTGATGACTGCCCATGAAAATGAGAATGGGGAGCACAGGGGAGGAAGGGGTGCTGTGGCAGAAATGAGTGTGCTGGGAAATTTCTATTTGTGTTAAATTCAAGATTTTTAAAGTCCGGAAGAATTATCGGGATTAGTTCCTAGGCTTGTGCTTGTGCTTTTTGTTTGGGTTTTTCCATGTTTTGTTTTCTGCTGCCTGAACCCAGCTGTCTCTTCTTTAGCTCTGCCGGCGTCCAGTGAATTCACGATTCTGATGGTTGCCAGCAAAGTTATTTTTGTGGAAGATTGACACCCCCTGAAGCAGGATTAAACTACAGTGAACAAGGCGTTGAAATAGACTGGAAATATAAGTCAGAGCTTAAGACAGAAATTGCTTCCTCAACAGGCAATAACTACAAGAGAAGTGCAGAATAACTGCATAACTATTATATTGGGTTTTGAAAATGCTACAGCCAGTCATTGCAGGTTTTACTTATGTTCAACAATTAAAGATTGCCACAGTTTGGGATTGTTTCAGCATCTCAGCAGGAAAGTGTTTTCCACTACTCCCTTGCAGAAGATGCAAGCCCTGCTGCACAAAAGCATCTTTAACTCTCAGAGGAATTTTATATGAGATGCAAGAAATGAATTTTCCATTATGGGCACAGTGCAAGCTATAGATCTGTCATTACCTCTATGAAACAGTCGTATGGACACCAGTGAAGCCAATGCCAGTGCATTCACCACCTATGGGAGGACAGGTGTTGGAGGCAAGAGTGAGATGGAAGAAGGGGGTTGCAGTGCAGAAGTGCTGTATTAGTAATCCTCATTTCCTTGCAGAGAGGGCTTCCTTTGTAATAGACATATGAACAACTCAGACTTAAAATTTAATTTGGCGGGTAATTTGCCCGTAACACTGCTGCTAGCAGTTGGAAAACAAAATGAGTTAAAATATTTTTATTTGACAGCTACTGCACTTGCAAACAAAATTGTTGCTTTGATTTTTCTGTATGCACAGAAACCCAAGGTGGGGTTTCCAGGGCTGGCATGTGATGAGGACTGTAGACATGTTGTGACCAGTTGACGTGGACCCCAAGTCCTAGCTGATCTCACACACTGGTTTCTGAAATCTCTTTCTGTTTAGAGTTGGTGAGAAAAAGGGAGAAAATTGGGATTAAATCTCAGCCTTGCTGAGGGCCATGGCACTGTGATTTCACCCCTTTTTTTTTTTTTTTTGTCCTGCAGTTCTGTGTCCTATCACCAGAAAACCACAGCCTTTCCCAAAGTGAGCCTCCCAGTGTTATCACTCCTCTGTTTCCAGGCTCCTCCAGGGCTGATAGGCAGGGCCTTTTTGCAGCCAAAACAATTGCTAATGGAGATGTGAGGAGCTTCATTAAACTTGGAGTGATTATTCATATGTATAAAATGGCTCTGCTGTCAGAATCAGAGCCCGGGGCTGTAGCTCAAGTAGTAACACCAAAGCAGAATAAAATTTTTTTCTCCTGGTTTTGCCTGATACAAAACCAGCATATTCAGGTGAGCATGAGACATTCACAACCTCTGTAGCAACTTTAGAGGGATAGAGCTCACAGAGAGTGTTTGGTAGAGTTTCTAAACCTGTAAAATGAATTTCAGCGGCAATTTAGCTCTTCCAACAAATGTTTGAGAAAGTCTGTGTGTGTGTGTGTGTGTGTGTGTTTGCACTTACACAAAGGAGTGTTTGTATAACATCTGCAAGGCAGAAAACAAGTGGGCTTGAGGGATGAAAGGTGCCAGCACTGGATTCCAGGGGTGGCTTTGGCCAGTTGGATATTGCAGTTTGTCCAAAATTTGCTTTTCTCCTGCTTCATAAAAGAAGGGACCTTCTTCAGCTTGGAGTAGGGAAAGGGTTAATCTTGTGGCTGTTTCTTGTTTAAACAAATGCACCTGAGTAAATGAATGAACCTTTTACTTTACTGTGCCTTTTTTTGTACCTGTTTAACAGAATACTTAAATCATTATATAAAATATTTTTTATATAGGCGAAAGTTTTATGTTACATATGAACCAGTCAGATGTTGGACCACCCTTCAAATAGCATTGGTTTTCCCTTTCCTGACTGAACTTACATAAAGCTGTTCAAGCAGGTGGTTTTCTGTCCCTTTCCCCACCTCACTCAGAGCTGTTAGAGTGAACACTCATGTTTTTGCAGCCATTGTGGAAAAAAACCTTTCATCCTGAAAACAAGTTATTATTTAAAAAAAAAAAAGAAAAAAAAAAAGAAAGAAAAGAGAAACATCTAATGCTGGAGTACAAAACCAGTTAGTCATATGCCAGAAATAGAATAAGAGAGCTATGAATGTGAAGGATTCCATCTGGTTTTGCAAATGTCTGTGTGACATGGGAACTCCAATAAAACTAGGGAGGCTCAGGGAGTCAGGGGGAAAAATTTGGTTTCAGAGCTACTTCTAGACAGAACGACTTGCTGCCAAGTCCATCATTTGTGTGAGCCATGGATCATATGTGGTCCCCACAGGAAGCTGGTAACACACCAGAGATCAAGGATGTACCTCATTCTGGTATTTATAACACTTGGTAGGTGGTATTAATAGCTCCAGTTTGGCTTTTGGGGTTCAAAATGAAAATAATTGCTCAGCGATGCTGTGGGAAGGCAGATACAGCAAACTGCAAAGAAGAGATCATCTGTTTGCCCATGTGAGAGCCACTGACTGCATTTGCATCCCTCACACACTCCCAGGTAGATGGGACAGATGGGAAAAGCACCAGGAGGTGCAGAAGATGGGTGGCTGTGATGGTACTGAGTGTGTTTGTGCCTGGAGCCAGGTCTGGATCCCAGAGCTGTGTGTATGGAGAAGCAGGGAGAGGTGAACAGCACTGGAGCTGAAGGAGGGCCAGTGCCTCTTTTTTGGGGGCTTTTCTGCTGTAACTGGTGACTTGGGGAGTCACTGGGAGGGTGCAGAGCCTCTGTGCACACGGAATCCCTGCCTCAGCCTCCGTGGGCTGACTGAACTGAAGGCTCCAAGGAATAGAGTTACTGCACCTGAGCAAGAACTGCACCTGTTTTTCTGTCCCATTTCCCAGTCTTGTACATCAAAACCCCTTGTTGTCCTGACAGTTACACACACTAGTTTTTATTTTCTGTTTACACGTGTTGGCAGCAGGATGGATTATAGTGCCCTGCCAAACACTCGCTCCATGAACATGCCCCAAGCAAAGCAGTGGCTGCAGACCTTGCCCCGAGAGACCTTCTGTGATCTTTACCTACAGGTCTTGGGGCTGGGAACGTTTCTTACAGACCATTTTTCAGTGCCAAAAAACAGTCCTTGGGCCAGCCCACGCCGTTTAGCTTGCTCTGGGAGCAGAGCCCCCTGCCCCACCTCAGTCATGGACCATTCTTCTCAAAGCTGAATAACTGGTGAATGAGTGAAATATTAATAATCCCCACTGCACAGCCTAGCAGCTTTTGCCATGAAAAAGTCCCAGCTGGAGCACAGCTGGGCTGAGCACACCACGGTGTTGCAGTGGCAATGGGTGTAGCTGCTCTCGAGCTGTCCCCGTTGGGTGACAGGAGGTGCAGGGTCAGTGCCTGCTGCACAGCACAGCAGCTGGGTTATTGCAGGGAGAATGGCTTCTCCTTCTGAGAGCTGGTAAATATTTTATCCTTGCCTTTGCTTCGTGCTGGCAATTAGCAAAAGCAAGCCAGACATGGTGCTGCTCACTGTTCTTCATTCCACTGGGTGCCAAGTCATATTTAGAATAATCTTTGTTGGTCGCTGCCACAATGCAGTGTTGGAGCTGGGTTAAATCCCAGGAACACCCTTATAATTGAAAGCAGCTGGGTGTAAATGAGCACTAGCACCTAGGATGAGTGTGGCTGCTTCGGTATCACATGGGGAAGGAATTGTATCTGGAGCAGCTGTGACCGTAATGAGATAGGGATTCACCAGGGGAATGCTGAGATTCACCTACCTGGTGATAACTTGGAAATCAGCTCAGACCATGGACCACGAGCGATGTGTAGCACTTGGGCACGCTGGATTGCTGGTCATAGCCTGGTAACACATGGCTTGAAGCTGGAGCTGCCTGCAGAAGGCATCCTGGTGAGGCAGCACAAAGCCCCCCGAGCCCCTGAATGTGGTGTAGGCACAGTCAGAATGCAGTCGTTTCCCCGCTGAGAAGGTGAACCATTTTATTAATGGTATGAAATTAAAACTAATGGACAAGAAACCTGGGTTGGAGCTAATGACTCAACATCCTTATGACAATAATTGTATCTATCAACAAAAGCAGCCTTTGGAAAAATAAATAAACGAAACTCTCAGAGTGGTACCAAATAGACTTTTCACTTGCTTAAAGAGTGCAGAGATTAAATCTGTTTCCGAAGGGAAGAATTCCCACGTATTAGCATCAACCCACTCTTTGCTGAGTAATCTGTTTCTATAAGCAAAAAAAAAAGAGCAATTCAAGGAGAATGCATTGTTTCTCTTTATAAATACTTCATATAATCCTAATTTCACATTTAGGCCTATCTGCTGCCTACTCTTGCTGATCTAAGTCACCCTTTGTTCAGGAAGTTTCCTTACAGTTTGTGAAAATACTCGTGTAAATCTTCTCAGATGAGCAGGCTGCCGAGTTCTGTTGGAAGAAAACCATCACTTTACTGATGTTAAGTTACATGTTTTTGGTATTTTACACACTGGTATAGCACTGTCTTCCTACTATTGTGAGTACCCTGAGTGTGGCAGTCGAGGGGAAGGAAGTGCATCCAAATTCACTGCATAATGCACTCACCTCAGGGAAAAACATCATGTGCTTTTCACAGGTGCTCTGTGGCTGTAGTTGGACTGATTGTGTTATTCCTGCACAGATCCCAAAGACAAATCTGAAATAGGTAATTGGCAGTTGATAAATAGCTTGAATCCCAAGCAAGAATTGGTAAGTTCAGTCTTAGGATAACAAAGCTAGTTTATATGAATGATGGAAGTTCAGGAACCACAATTGCATACAACTATTTGATCACCAGAAAATCATAGCATCAGAATTTCTTCCTGAAGCGTTCTCACAGTCAGAGGAAACCTCTTTTTTTTTCATTTCAATGGCAAATGCAAATGGCTGAATTAGTCTGACTGAGTTTTAAAGGAATACTTTATCCTAGAAACGGGCTACTTCTCTCTCCTGTGCTCTTTCTTCTTAGAGGGAATAATTGGTGATAAGTAGAACTTGTAAAAAAATGACAATATAAAGTAATTTTAATCTTATGATTTCACCATTTGATGCTCTGTAAATTATTTACATTTTTATTCTTTGTACTGTGGTATATCCATTCCTCATAAAAAGAAATTATATGTAAAGTGGCTTGAATACATACAGTGTTTTCCTGAGAGTAATGCCATTTGAACACCTCAGAGAATCAGAAAAATCCATACACAGTTACACATCACAGCTACAAAATCCACTGTGAATTTGTTTGTAAATAAAGAAGTAATTTCTTTGCATGCTTGACTTGCATAAACACTGCAAAGATACTTTCACTAGCAAAATAGAAACATAAAATCCTAGAGTGTGGACCCCAGTCCCTGACTTAGCTGTGTCTCTAAGCCAGGTTTTCCCCTGATGAGGGAGTGATTTTAAAGAAACTTTCAGCACTCTCTGCTTTAAGATACTTTATTAAGTCTTATCAGAGAAGTAAAGTCACTAGCCTGACCCAGACACAGCACATACCAGAGAATGCAGCAGAATGCCCCCTTATCCAGATAACACGGCCTTCTTAAAGGTAAATCATCCAATTAAAACTTAAAACGAAAGATATTTTCACTTTTCTACCAATGTTAGACCAATGCTTTAGTCACGTATACAGGAACTGCAGAATTTTTCATCCAATAATTTTTAGACTACTTCTACTGCAGAATATGGCATTCTAGAAGAAGAAGAAGGTTTAGAAACCACAACAATCCTCTATATTGGAATTTTTGCTTTTTATCTAATTACTACATTAATAAACCCAACACCTTTAGATTTTTCACCCTGTGATAACCTTACATAATACTCTATTATTTAGTTCTCACTAAAGTAGATTCTAGTTCTTCCCAAAGAGTTGGCAGTTTTCTTCATGGATAAAGGTCAAATACAGTGTTGTCCAGGGGGGTAGAACCCTTCAAAACAGGCAGGGAAATATTCTCTGCTTTCAGGATTCCCACACTAGAGAAATTCAAGCTTCCCACCAATTCCGTATTTACTTTAATCAGGACAGAAAGATCTTGAGAAACCTGGATGTGATAGGGAGGGCCAGGCTGTTCAGCAGGTGTCTGGTAGAATGGGGTGTCTGGGGATGAGGCAGCCTCATTTCCCAAAACTCCCGTGGGCAGCACCAGGAGGAGATGGAGCCTTCTTCTCCCCAGGCTGGTGGTTTGGTGTTCCTTCCCATCCTGTCTGCCTTGATGAGCTGCTCCACAGGTGGCTGTAGCCCGTGGTGTTCCTGCAGCAGTGTCCAGCAGCTGGGCAGGGCGGAGGAGCTCCAGAGGCATCTGCAGGAGCAAGCCGGGTTGTGCCTGGACTTCTGCCCTGCAGCTGACAGAGCTGTCTGGTCACTGGGACATCTGGGAAGTCCCTCAGGCAGCTGGATTCCCCCTTGCCAGCCAAGGATGCGCTCCCACTGCCGGCTTCCTTCTGATGGGGCCTTTTGCTGCTCAGCCTCATGGCATCATCTCGTTCATGGCTCTAGCCCACGGAGTGCTGAGCTGGTTCCTGAGAAACGCTTGTGTCTCCTGCTGGGAACAATCTCTGTGCCCCCAGAAGCTGATCACTTGTGGTGTGTGACTGTGGGTGGGGTCAGAACGATCCTCCAAATCCCGACCTGTGGTTTCCTTGCTGCAACCCAAGTTCTTTGCTTCGTATCTTATCCCTGGTAGAAATGGCCAAGAGTTGCCTCTCTGCTTTGATCTTACCTTTTCCTTATTTGAAAGTGGTTATCTTCTCACATCAGTCTTCTCTAAATTTAAACAAACCCAATTCCTTTCCTGGTAGGTCATGTTTTCTAGATCTGATAACTTTCTTCCTCTGGATTCTCTCCAGAGTTTTGGCGCTCCAGCTGTGGATTTGCACTGCTGAACAAAGCAGAGGGAAAATCCCATGGGGCCTGCAACTTTTCAAGCCTTCAGAGAAAATCTGCCATCTGCAAATTTAGAATTAGTTGGTTTGCACTCATCTGCTCATTACCATCTTGATGTTTATAAAAAGCTTGTTGGATTCCTGATTCCATTGTTTTTGCATAACTGAGGCTAAGATGAGGTAGTTCACGAACTAAAAATATAATGTATTCTTAAAAGTGTAATTTACCCGTTTAACACTTACAATCCTTACCTGAAGAAATTAAGTTTTTTTTTCAGAAAGACATGTTTTAGAAATTCTGATCTGGCTGTAAGAATGATTTGGTAGCACTCTGTAGCTATTCATAGCAAGAAGATCAGTGTGGATAACAACACTGGTGCTCAGTCTCAGAATACCTGCACTTGATCCCCCTTGAGCAGACACAATTTAGAAGACTTGGGAGACACAATGGTTTTTTTCCTCAGACAGCTCTCAGAATCAAGGCATGTTTTCAGTCATTCTTGTGTTCCTGCACCAATATCTGTGGATCATTAATCCTTTTCAAGGGCCTATTTGATAGCACAGTGAAGGCACCATTCGGCACCTGTGCACTGAAATTCAAGGAAGCAAATTAAACAAAAGAGAAAATGGTTTAACTTTTGGAAGACACTGTAAAATAAGATCCAGCTCAAATGACTTTTGAAAGACAGCGTTTCCATGTTAGTTCATTGTGCAAATATTGAAGGCTATGAAACATATCGAGGCCGTAAATCTGCACTTGTCCTACGCTGCTGTGAGGAGCCATTGATCTCAGTTGTTGGTCCGTGAGCAGCAGCTTTCTGGGCAAGTCCAGGTTTGCATTGCTCATAAAGTGAAAGGCATAAGAGAATGTTTTGTGTAAGTAAACAAACCATTCCGTTGATAAGAAGTTGCAGGCTATCATTTGGTTTTAGTTAAACACATTGGTTTGATCAGCTCTGACAACAGCTAGCCTTGTTTCTCTGAGATTTTAAAGTAATTTTTCAAGTTACTGTAGTGAGTGAACATAATGACAGTCAGTCATATCTTGTAGTTCACCGAGCTGTCTTGAGTGGCCTGGCTATAAAACATGTTTATAAAATCCTCCGTTGCCCTAATGGATTCTCTGTTCCTAAGTGAGACATTGCACTGTTTGATGGGGGGGACATTCCTCCATCACACAGAGAAAAAGTGTCTTACGAACTGCCTGAGGAAAACAGATATATTTAGAACTGACTTAACTGCAGAGAGTAGAAAGCAACTGCAAGACAGATGCATTTGGTTTGCAGCTAAAAGAGTTTTATGCACAGGGGAAGCTGTCTTGAAATGTGTAAGGCTGGTGTTAAAAGGAGCACTCTGAAGAGCGACTTCCTAAACTGCAGCAGTGTGCTTTAAGCAATCTTAGAATGTACAAAAAGGTGAGCCAAAATCTTTTGAGTTTGGAGGGTTTTTTTGTTGCTCTATTTTTTTGTGGGCTTTGGGCCTTTTTTTTTTTATGTTGGTTGGTTTTCTAGGCAGCGTTGATGAGTTTTTGTTTTGTTAACAGAAAGTGCAAGCAGGAAATTGATTCTCTGAAAGTTAACATGATAAAAAGCACATACAGAACTCTTCAACTTGATCTGTCATGTGTACAAGCTCTGATTTTGGGCAGGGAGGTGGGGCTAATTGCCCCCAGGAGTTTAGCTCTTCCTCTGCTGAAAGGTGGTATTGCAAGATTTGGAGTTTGCTAATATAAAGAAGGCTGAGTTTTAAAAATTTTTTATAAATCTAAATCAGATTGTAAATCCACATTTTTTCACATGAGATTTATAGCTCATTAGAAATGTACAACAAAGCTCATCTGTTGACAGCTTGTATTATTTTTGATAATCATGTTGAACTCCAGTATAACAGGTCTGAAATTTTTCATCACAGCTGAGTCCTTAGAATTCAAGCTAAGGAGGAGGTGGAATTGCCTTTTGATACATAGAGCTGAGCTGGAAATGATTAACTGAGTTAGCTCATTTTTTTCCTGAAATAAGAGGGAGCCATTTAGCAGTTCTAATACAAGGTTTTTTCCTCCTTGGCCCTCTGGCTTGATCTGCAGTGTCAGCATTCACCAAAATGGAAATAACCTTTAATATGAGAGGTTTTCTTCCAGCATGCTGCTCCACGCCCCTGTTGTACAGATGTTCTGCAAGAAACACTTGGTTATCTTACATTTTAGAGGCTGGAATAGTTACTATGAGTGCCTCAAGATGATATCCAAGTAGGTAAAAAGGAATGGGAAAGGAGATAGCACATTAGTGAAAATTCACCAGTAAACACAGCGCAAGATATAACATGACTATCAAGTAACATTAATTACTTTAGAGCCTCACTGTGTTCCTTGTGCATTTTAATTATTATTTCAGCATAATGTAATAACAAGGGCTGGTTTATAGTGTGATAATAGGACTTGAGGCTATGACTGTGGCAGATTTTGTAAGCAGAGGGTGGTTGAGCTGAACACAAGCTGCCCGTGGCTGTGCTGTGCATTGCAAGCCATTGGGCCCGGGCTCAGGGAGGGGAAGGATTTCCTCCCGTGGTCCCCTCTGGAAAACAGAGCCAGCGATGTGTCCCCACTCCGTGCTGGCTGCTGGTGAAATACTCATCGTGGTTCGATTGTGTGAGGCCGATAAATCCTCCAGCAGCCATTTTCCCCTGCACTATTGCAATAAATCTGACCCCTCCCCCTAACTGTCCCCATCAACATTCAATTCCCTCTCGTTTACCAAAAATTCTCCCTCTGTGTGAAGGCTTCACAATGGTTGAATGTTTTTGTCTGTAGTTTCCCAGTATCGCTGTGCTTGTCCTTTGCCTAAATCTCGCATACAAGATTTAACTCTTCCAGAGGTTGAATCAACCCTTCAACCTTCTGAGGATTATGAAGGATGGGGTTTCACTATTTCACCAAGGTTTGCATCTCCCTTTGTGTGATGATAACTTTAAAAATTTGGTGCATTTTGGATTTCCCAGGCAACGAGTGGTGCGTTTGGCCAGAGTTCTCACCCACTTACATGTGTGTGGTTCCCTGTGAATCCATCTGCTCCCTCATTATCAGATATTAATAGGCCTTTGAGACAGTGATTAGCCTGGCTGTTACGGGTTGGGAGGCACTGACATTTCCTTAAGCTGTGCTGAAATGTTCAAACCAAGGCGAAGTCAAGAAATGCCTCTCTCTAGAAACAGACAGGCAAGCAAGGAAAACCGAGTGCATGGGAGCCTGTTAGAGCCTGGAGAAGTGGAAATACCCCAAGCTTTGGGTGTCAGACTGGTAATGTTGGTTTGTGAGACTGAGCCTGCTCCCAGTTTCCCCAGCTGCAGCTCTGTTTTTTTGCAAGACACCGTGGGCTCCGAGGGACCGGACTGTCAGGTTTTGGTTATCTCTAGCGATTGGTTGGCTGGGGAGTTCGGGTGAGGGCTGCTGTAAATATTTCCTCTTTCAGGGAGTTCTCCAGCGTAGTTTCCTTTTGTCAGAGGTGTCATGGCCTTCCATGAACACCCTCCCCTTCTTTCTCCATGGGGTCAATGCTGTTCTGCTGCTTTTCACCTGTTGTTTTATGATGTCCTGAGACCCCAGTGAGAGGTGTATCAGCAGGAGGATGGAGGTGTGTGCAAGGGGAAGCCCCTCTCTTCTGCCCCAGCAAAATAAAAATGTTACAGTTTAGGGGTTTTGAGTGTGTAGCCAGGAAACTGGATTTTTAACTGTGTTTGTAGCCCATGCGTGCATGTTTGAACACTCCCATCCACTTAGATCAGTTAGAGCCACCAAACTTCTTCTTTTTTCAAAATAAAACTGCATTATGCCTAGACATGTTGAGCCAAATCTGTTCCTGGTGTTATTTCACTGACTTCCCGAAGAATTACACCAGAGGTGAACGTGGTCTGGTAGAGCAGCTTTTTTGCCTGGAGCAAGTCTTTATAGCAGAGTTGTATTTCTCTCAAAAATATAAAAGGAACACTGACAGATCTGCAGCTCTGCTGGTGTGAGCAGGTGCACCTATATTAAATTATTTCTTATTAAATTGATTCAGCAACTTGAAACTTGTAATTTTTGTTCTGCTATGGTTCTGTGACAGAAACCTTTTAAATCAGGCAAAGCATATATCTTCTCTTGTAATTCCTTGCTCTGGTATTATAATTTTAAAGATTTCTTTTTGTATGGAGCTTGGATTCTGATTGTATTATTTATTTGGGTAAGATCTGAAAATTACAGCCTTTTCCAGTTAATTACATTGAGCTGTGGCATCACTGGTATAATTCCATTTAGTCCACTGACATCCGGATGAATGTGAACAAGAGTTTTTGCTTTTGTTTTTAGGTTCAAATGGTTTTAGGCTCTGGTCACTGTGGCATAAATTGGTGTGCTTCCCTTCCAGCCAGTGGAAGTACACTGATATCCCCCTGTCTGAGGGTCTGGCTTGTTATTTTAAGGATGCCAGTCTTCAGCCAGATGAAATGTGGCTGGAGAGTCTTCTCCCACTTCGACTATTTGTGAAAAATAATCTGACTTTCTATACCCTCATGTTAAGTGCACACAGAAAATGTGATAGCGTTCCCCATCTGACAGCCTTATTGCTCCACCTCTGCTCATTTGAGGTAGAATGGTTCTTAATTTTTCACTTAATTTTTCCCATCCTGGGTGCATCCCGTGCTCACGTTACTGCTCAGCTGCTGTTAACTTAGCATCAGAAGTAGGCAGAAAGGTTTGCCTGGAGTTCCATGCCTTTAATGCCTTTTGGGGTTGGTTGTTTGTGTTGCAGGTTTATTCCCTTGAAGACTCCAGGCTTAGGCTTGGAGACCCCAGCCATCACCATTGAGCCCAGCAGCTGGAGCGGCAGCGAGAGTCCTGCCGAAGATATTGAAAGAATGAGTGATTCTGCAGATAAACCTATTGACAATGATGCAGAAGGTGTCTGGAGTCCTGACATTGAACAGAGCTTTCAGGAGGCTCTAGCTATCTATCCACCATGTGGGAGGAGGAAAATCATCTTATCAGATGAAGGCAAAATGTATGGTAAGTGGTACACATTTAGCCGTTGGAAATAATTGTTCCAAGATGAGAACTGTAAAACCCAGCTTGTTTCTACACAATATTCCTGGTTATGATTTCGGTACTTTTGGAGTAAATTGTGGAGTAATCTGTGAAGCTGAGAGTGCTCAGCTCAGCTGGTGTTCAGGACTGTCCAAGCCAGTTCCTTCACTGCTGGCACTAGGAAACAGTATTGATACATAATTGTCTTATTATTTACCTTATATAATTGCCTTTGACAAATTCTATGCTGTGGTTGAATGTGAATATTTAAAAGGATCATTTAAATGTGTCACTCCCAGGCCATTAGAAAAATAGGTATTTTTCTTTATTTTTCACCGAATGGTGAAGACAGGGGAATGGGAAGCGCAGTCTGTGTGGTGGTGTGGCAGATTTTGCAGTGCAGAACTGCAAAGTGATAAAGTTCTTGTTGCATTCAGGAGCCTCTCCATGAAAGAGGCAAGTTAGGGGTGCTTTTGCGTCTTTTCTTTTTTTCTTTCTCTCTCTCTCTCTCTTTTTTTTTTTTTCCCCTTTTCTCCGTGCAAACTGCTCTGAATCAGATGCCAGCATCCCATAAACACAGGCTCGGCGCAGGGATACCGACATCTCCATGCCCGCTGCTCCCAGCTCTCTCTCGCTCCCTTCCTTTCTCCTTTCCATTTTCCAAACTCCTCCTTGGGGCCGGCAGAGCCCTTACCCGAGTGCCCGTGTGCCCGTGCCGGGGCGGTGGGTGGCTGTACCCAGGGATGGGTGACTGTGCCTGGGGGTGGGTGGCCGTGCCCGGGGATGGGTGGCTGTGCCCTGGGAGTGGGTGGCCGTGCCCCAGGGATGGGTGGCCGTGCCCCGGGATGGGTGACTGTGCCTGTGGATGGGTGACTGTGCCCAGNGGCTGTGCCCTGGGAGTGGGTGGCTGTACCCAGGGATGGGTGGCCGTGCCCCGGGGTGGGTGGCCGTGCCCCGGGGATGCTCCCTCGTCGCTACCTAGCGGGGCAGAGGGGCCAGCCCCGAGCAGATGGGGCTGCAGCTGCCACCAGCTGTGCCCCGCCCGAGGTCACGGGCACTGCCGGGTGACCCGGCCCCCTCCGCAGCTGCCGTGTCACCCCCGCGGCCACACCGAACGTCCCGGCTGGGAAAAAAGAGTCAGGATGAAGCATCTCAGCTGCCCTCGGCAGAAAGTTGTCGGGGCCGGGTTTCCTGCCTGGGGTTGTTTTTTCCCCCTCCTCTCGCACTCCCCTTCTCCCCCTGCCCCAGGGAATATAATCTCTCCTGTCCTCTCCTTCTCGCCCGTTTCCGCCTGTTTTGATTGCTTTTCGGTGCTGTTATTTTCCTTTGGAAAGGGCAGATGATTTGCCTAATTAGAAGGTTGTGCTCCTTCTAGGACTACATAAGCATGTATATACAAACAAACTTATTGTGTAGCTATGCTCCAAAGCCTTACTTAGGCTTGAACAGCCCACCAGCCAAAAGAAGGGTAGCTGCATTTTTTGTTTTAATCGGGATCCCTACAACCACACTAGTCACCCCTGAAATCTGCTTTTTGGTGTTTTGAAGCACTTTTTGGTGCGGTTGTTTAAATTAAAGAAATTAACATACTTGTCCATTCATTGCGACAATCATTGATTTCATTTAATGGTTCCTAATCCTGAATGTTAACATTTGTCAAATTGTGTATGTATAAAACTATTTCTGCATATCTAATTGCTGATTAATACTAGTAGCTAGTAATACCATAAGCATAGGCACATCTCATATTTATGCTAATCCTAAATCAAATACAGTTAATTTTCAATCAAAAAAGGAGCTATGCGTGCTTGATGCTGAAAACTTCGCTTAAAGTGTTGCCCTGAATGAGTAGAAAAAAATATGTTAGGAAGTGCAGGGTACTGTATGAGCAGAACTTACATCCTGACTTTGCAGTGGATGAACTCATGTTTTCATTCTTCAAACTGAGTGACTGCTTTGTAGTGTTTGAGGATTTATTGAAACCATGCTAGGTTTCTGAGGACTTTCTAATAGAGTCTTATGGCCCTGAGAGCATAATTGTTCTCCAAGGATTTTGAAATCAAAACAGTGTAAGTGTTTTACATTCTGTGTGGCATAATGAAAATAATTTAATGCCTTTTAGTGGCATACCAAGTTTATTTCACTTACAAGAGAGACGTTGCAATATGGCTAAGCTTCCATAGTGTTGGGGGATTGTAATGTGTCAGTAACTCATGAACCATGTAAGACGAAAGGTCATGAGAGCACCATTTCATTTTCTAACTGAAATTACCTTTAGATATAGGCACCAGAACAAATCGGATCTTTATGGAGGCAAATATAATGATCACTCTGTGTGGATTAAGTTAAGCAACTGTAGTTTTTGATCTTTGGAGGGAGACTTTGAGAAGAGCAGAGATTTTGCTTGAAGAAATATTTTAAGTCTCTGCCTTTGATTTAATAAGAGCTTTGCGACATTCATGTAAGCAAGCAGCCAGAGTTTCTTCACTGTTCTTTGTGGTGGTCTAAAAATCATCCTTAAATTGGCGTTTCTAAGAGCTCTGTGTTCAGCCTCCTGGTCGGCGGCTCCGGGGGCCCTGGAGGGTTGCTCAAGGAGGGCTGAGGGGACTGGAATCTGTGGGTGAGGGGTGGCCGAGGGGTGCCTGCCCACGGTGCCACCTGGGGAGAGCAGGGTGGGTCATGATGTTAGAGCTGTCCCAGTGGCACTGAGGGACATCTGTGACCTCTCCGGGCAGCCTGAATCACTTCTGCTGTTCCTCTGCAGCTGAGACCTCGCATAAAGGAGGGAAGCGAAGGGCAGGGTGTTCTCCTCTCCCCTTGCCTTCCCAAAAATGTAACTTAAGGCACAAGAGGATGATGAGAACAAAAGACTTTTGATGCTATCCCCACAGAAAAGGGTTGCAGGGGCCCCTGGCTGGGGAGAGGAAAGGGGATGTCCTAACATTTTTGTTCTTGCCTTGGGGCATCCTCAGGCTGTAAAGACAAAACTGTGACCTGTGCAAGACCAGGAGCATTTCAGGCTGCTGCTGGCCCGGGGTTATGGCTCCTTAAAGAAACCCTCCGAAAACAAAATGAAAGCTTAATGAAACTCTTGTTTGTAAATTTATAGCAAATGATTGGGTAAGAAGCAAAGACGCTTGTTTTGGTTTGGATGGGCAAATTCCAGAAACTAGTTTTGAAATTCTTGGGAGAGAGGGAATACATGGTAAGGCCAAGGGACCCGTGATAGATTTCCTGCAGGAAAGCTCTATCCATCACTCCTTTTCCCTTTCCTTTGTGAGTGAGGCTGTGAAGGTCTTACAGTGTTGGTTTTGCTCCTAGTATAGTATTGACTGAAAGTAAATAAAATTAAAAAAAGGTGAGGAGGGTATAAATGTGGAGGCTTGAAGGAGGATAGAGGAACACACCTATAAATTGATGCTCACACTCTTTGTGGAAGCTGTCAAGTGTAGGCCATGGAGGAAAGGCTGAGTTCTTAGACCCATTTTCATTTGTCTTACCAAGGCATTGGTAAGACTTTTTTCATCTGTACTGTTTCAAAAGAAGTATTGATCAAACACAAATATCATCCTCTGGTACAAAGTAGGACACCCTATAATTTGCCTTCCCTCTCAGAGATCCATTCCGATGAATTTCCGTGTCCTTGTTTATCCAGCTCATAGTAAAACTCCAGCCCATTAGAGGGCATTGGCTGTCCTGTATTTGTCCTTTGTTCCGATTGTTGGTCTTTTGGTGCTGACAGTTTAGTAACTTGTAGCAATCCCTGTGAACTCACTTATTGGCAAGATATTTGCCTGTGCTTGTCTTTGCTCCTGGGAGAGTGTTTTGGAAAAGATTACAAGAATGAAAGCTGCTGTGAAATGCAGCCCTACTTTTATCCCTGGTGTAACACTGAAGTCGCTGGAGTTACCACGGGATTAGATTTGGCTCTGTGTGCACGTTTTCATCTTTTTTTTTTTTTTTTTTTTGAAATTTAGCTACAGCAAGATGTGGCTTTAGTGCAGCTCCAAGGACAATGCCAAAGTGCCATTAAGCTGCTAGAAAGTGGAATATGCCTGCAGACATGTTGTTATCAGCACTGCTAAATTAGCCTCAAGGTAGCAAAGGTGGATTTTGCCTTTAAGACAAGAAAATAATTTTATATTAATTTTTGAGACCTGTAAATGTCTCTTCAGTTATGAGTTTGCATTGGAGGTATTTATCTCTGCAACAAAACTGCTTAAGAGTATGTAGTGATTATTAAAAGGAAGTTTTTTTAGCATGTTTAGTAGTTTTACAGAGAAGAATGAGTACTAATTAGCATGAGAAATTGCATAGTAGCCTTTCAGAACTGTGTATGTTTATTAGGTTATACATAAAATCTCTTGGCATGCACTGTAAAGGGAAAATGATACTTTCATAAAAATTTCTGCTCAGATAATAGAATTTTTGTACGATGAGTAATAATAGTCTTCATTTCCAAAGCACCTTGTGTAAATTGGGTATTAAAATTGAACTTTGAACTAGAACATTGACAAAAGAAATCCTATTCTGTAGGCTTGCCTGATTCTGTAGCTAACTGCTCTTATTTGGTGTTTTTCTGGGTTTCTATTAGGAAACTGTGAGCTAAATAGCTTTATGAAGAGTACAGTAACATGGTACAAATTATTTTTACCATTGCTTTTAATTTTAAAAGTTCCACGCAAGTTACTGCCTCCATAAAGACATTGTTACCTTATAAAGTTTCCACAGTATTAAAGATATTTGAATGCGAATAAGGTATTTGGAGTGATGAAATACCAGATGTGAAGTATCAGGTTTCATGTTTATTCATCTGTTCCTGCAATCATTGTGCAGAGATACGCGCTTGTATTTTTTTTTTTCCCTTTTTTGTTCTCTCAGCAACATGCACGAAGCGAATACATTGGAGATGGGACTTCTATTCTGAAAGCCACTATTTGGGTTCCTTAGGTTGTAAACAGATCTGTCTAGAAGCACTGTGGCAGTGCTGGGCTGGCGCAGTGTGTCCCAGCGCTGAGCCCTCAGCCAGCAGGGAAGGGCAGGAAGGGCCAGAGATATGGTGTCTGCTTGGGAAGTTACTGCTCAAATTGCTTGGCTTGTGAGCAAATCTGCCTGAGATCGTTTCTGCAGTGTGGCGATGTTCTTGCAACATCAGCAGGCTGTGCTTGCAAGAGGGCAAGATCTGGTTCTGTGAGCTGAGCAACAGGCCCTGCTGTCCGTGGAAATGAGGGGTTGTTGGGCTTGCTTGTCCTCCAGGATTTCTGAAATGTGGGGGAACAGGGTTTAATCTCTCTCCTTGGGCTTTCAAGAGTAGTTGTCAATGCTTTGAGATAAAGTGACAGAGTCTTCACAAGACACAGAATTTTTTTCTCTT
>VZRO01000323.1:90725-119652 GCA_013397915.1 Daphoenositta chrysoptera | reverse complement strand
TTTTTTTTTTTTTTTTTTTTTTTTGCCTCTGCCATAACCTGCTGTCCTAAGGAGAAAATCCCAGTGGGACAGTGATAGTTGTGTGTGATAAGGGTATCAACTCCTGCTTGGGGAGCAGGCAGAGGAGGGCAGACTGTGGCAAGCACCACACCTGAAAGTGTGTGGCACAGCAATTGAGTATTCCACTGGCTGTGTTGGGTTAGGAGCATGACGTATTCCAAACAAAAAGGGAAAATACGCTAGAAAGTTTTGCTGACAAATTGTGCATCAGAAAGAGCAGGACATCCTTTGAAAGTGATTTTTAGCACTTGGGCTTTGTCCTCTCTCTACTAAAGATGTTCTCTTCGGTCACCCATGTAAAGGGGAGCTGGCAGAAAGTTATTTATAGCCTGTTCATGGGAAAGACAAGAGCATGGCTGCTGCCCCAGTCTCCCAGGGTTCAGCAGGCACTGCATGGAGGAGGTACTGGCAGCAACAGTTCTTGCCTGGAACTACGTGGAAGCTACCAGGACAGGTTCAGATCAGGCATTTGTTCACTTCAGAGCCATTTAGTGGCTATTCCTGTTCAAACAACCATACTAAACAGAGAAAGAGAGTGTCTTTCTTTCCTTTATGACATTGTGCCTTTGGTAAGAACCTTGGTTAGAACTGACACATGTTAGCATGAGAGCACTGAAGTGATGCAACCTCGCTGGAACATCCAGGATACATTTAGGTGGTTGTCGAGTGTGATTTCTATTAGCTTGTTTTTCTTCCAGCACTGGTTTCTCAGGATGAACTTGTGATCCTGTAATTGCAGAAGGCAGAGTTTTGCAGCTTTAAGAAATAGTTGTCATGCTAGGAGGTAGTTATAACAGTCTTGATCAGGCTGATGTAGTGTGTTAGTTGGTTGCACAGTACTGAGAGATCAAGATAATTGAAAACCCTGCATGTAGATAGCATGAAAGGCAATTGTCTTGTTTTTTTGATCTCATTCCTTGTGGAACTGGGATCGCTCCTAGGGCAAACACCTGGTTCAGGCAACCTGGGGACAACTTGGGTTGGCCCACTTGGGGGTTATGATGGGCTGTAAGGTTTGAATTCCTCTTCCTGGTGTGGTAACAACACTGTCTGGAACAAGGAGCAGTAAAAGAAATTTTACAGCATCGTTGGTTTTCTGGGGACATGCAATCTCCTGAGAAGCAGGTTTGTGTCCCATCCCACATCTCACAGGGGTGATCCTGGGCTAACTGTTGGAGAGTAAATGCTGTGGTGCTTGTGACATGAGCCTTACACAATTCCCTGAGGGCCTGCTATTCAAAATTAATGTGTATTTTATCTGAGTCTTATGGGGATTTCCTAACAGATGCATGAAGGATATTTTTTCTACTTTTTTTTTTTTGTGGTGCCCTTGAGAAGTTGCATTAATACCATTGTATGAATATTTTCCTATCCTACAGACGATTTCATGTGGGGCACTTGG
Organism: Daphoenositta chrysoptera; assembly: GCA_013397915.1. NCBI lineage: Eukaryota > Metazoa > Chordata > Aves > Passeriformes > Daphoenositta > Daphoenositta chrysoptera. Next base: position 118,190 of record VZRO01000323.1, on the reverse strand, counting down.
TCTGGAACATCAGAGAGAAACACTTCAGGCTCTGGGCTTCCAGATGATTCAAGTCTGGGATTTGAATTTAAGAAATTAGACACTAATGGATTAACAGTTTACAGACTTTCAGTAGAAGTAATGGTTTAGTTAGTAGAAAAAGGCTCCTCTGCAATTTTTCTGGTTATATTCCATACATACAAAATGTTTAACTAAGGAACATGTTTTTGAAAGCAAAAATAATACAAACTGGGGGAACATGAATGTGCTAATTCCACTTCATGAGCGCTCTTTTAAACCCAGAGAAGTGGCATGGCTTGTTAAACCCAATGTAAAAGGGACAGCAGTGCATCCCAAACTCAGGAGGGAACTGGGACCCTGAGAAAGCACTGCACGCTGTGGGAGGTGCTGGGATGTCAGTCACACACCAGTACAGTTTTACCTACAGGGTACTCAGGCACTGCTAACAGAAACTGTGATCAACACGCACCTTCTCCGGGGTGAGAAGTCAGCGTCACTATCACAACTGCTTAATTACAGCCTTCCCATCCCCAACTAGGTCAAGCCTCCTGAGGATTTTCTGGATGCAGGTAGATTTCATGCTTGTACTGAGATCTCCTTTCTGGCTTGAAGGGGGCAGCGAGCTTGCCAGAGCTTACCAGGTGTGTAGGCCTTCAAAAAAGATCGGGTCATCAACACAATTCCTTGTTTGGTTGCCCTCCTTGGAGGAGGGGGACCCAACAGCCAGGGATGGATTTGGCTTGGGCTGAATCTTGGTTTGTCTGTAGGCAACCGTATCACCCTTGATGCCTGACAGCTTTGGGGACAGCAGCACAGAAAACATGCCTGGAGGTGTTAGGGAGCATATTCCAGTAATCTGTGTGGAAGTAGGTGAGGTAGAGTATGCCAAGTTTGCAGATAATAAAGAAAATGCTTTTTCAGTTTGCCTAATCATTGCAGCAAGGCTGAAACATCTGAAGCTTATTTGCCTGAAGCTGCTTCGCTTTTTCTTACTTCTGCTTTAACATCAACTGGTGTTTGGTTAGCATGGAAAGGAAGAGGTTTAATTAAATAAAATTCACAGTTTGAACTGCATTTTCTGTCATTCTAGCAATGCAGATGAGTAGGGAACACAGATGAGAAAAGCATCTTCAGCCACTTGGATTCAGCACCAGTTTTATCCCTAAACTAGCAGGCAACACTGCTGTCTTAGACATTGAGAAAAGTTAGCCCAACTGGGTCTCAATTTGAGGCTCTTGGGGACAGCAGGCTGGGCATAGTTGACAACTAATAATTTTCCATAGTGAAACTAGTCTTTGGATCATTTTAGCAAGTGCCTTCATGTGACCTGGTAACTTCAGCATTTAATTCTTTGAATAGGAATTGCATTTTCATTTGTTTAGTTCTTCCTTGGATGGACTGTCAGCACTAAACCTTTTAGTACAGTTAATGGTGAAAGAAATGTTTACTAATAGCTATATAAAAATATATGCACAAATGTATATGTGCAAATAGCTTTGTGTGTGTGACTAAAACATGTTCCCTTCCAGCCAATTAAAATGTATTTAGGAGTCCTCAGCCAGGAGGTTTATACACAAGGAATTGGCTACCTCTTGGCTGGGACCTTCCTTTGCTTTGGCAACTGAGAGCAACCTCCCGTGAGAGCACTCTGGGAAGAAACAGTGTGATTCATATTTGTAGCTGTTATTAGGTAGGCATGTAGGCATATATTTAGATAGGTGAGGTATGCAGGCATATATTGTGTGTTACATATTTGGACTGCACGGGGTATTTTTAGCTGCAGGAGGCCCAATCAGCAGAGGCTGGGCGCGTGCTGAGGAGAATTGCTGTAAGGGATAGCGCACGCGGGAGCCGCCCGCAGAATTTTCCATCCTGCCAGGCAGTGAAAAAGGCCACTGGAGCTACATAGCTGGGTGGCCAGAGGAGTGCCATTAACAGGTGGGACAGTTCAGAAAGCCCTTTGGCCTGGCTGCCCCGAAGGCTCTCGATGTCTCTCAGCCCCCGTTTGGGAGCAGTTGTCCCAGGTTCCAGCCTCCCACTGACCCCCGTGACTGTGACACGTGGAGCTGGTGGGGACGGCGTGGAATCTGGCACGTGAGGTTAGCAAAGTGGGAAATAATAGGGAAGATGCATTAGGGCTGGAAATACTGAGCAGAAATTAAAATGAGGTAAAATAACCATTAAAAACCCACTTCTATTAAAATTACGAGACAGGAAATTTTACAAGCTGCCCTTGCCCAATGAAGAAAAGCAGCCTAGAGGGACCAAATAACTTGTCTGATGTCATCAAGGGTTTTATAGCAGAGCTGGGAATTGAGCCCTCTTCCCCCCAGTGCCATCTAAGCTTTAATGCTGAAAGGGGTCCTTTCACAGCTTATCCAGTGACCCTTGGGGAGTTTAGGGCAACTGTGGCAAATCCATGTTCCCGCACCACATCCTGTGTGCAGGGAGAGCCAGCTGCATCTCCTGGAAAATCTCTGCATAATGTGACCACAGGATGCCTTGCTCCTCTAATAAGGGAGCTGACTAAATGCCATTTTATTGTTATTAGACATTTGCTTAATATAGTAGTTCCTTGAAACCAAACAAGAAAATGTCCTCGAGGTGCTGTATACTGTGTAGAGATAATGGAGAGCTACAAGGAGTCTAAGATTTATATGGGGAAGAGAAAGTGGATGGGAAACTGAGGCAATATTTATCCCCATATTGATGCTTCATGAGATGATGTGGTCCTTCCACAGAATAAGAGAGAGCCTGCTGAAAATAAGATGATTTAATTTGTTCAGAACATCATTATTCAAGGAACAAAAAAGTATGTAGCCTTATCCAAAGAAGTAATCTAAGAGGTCTTTACTCTGTGCCAAACTAAAATTCTGCTATTTAATTACCGATTTAGAAAATATCTTGGGCTCAATTTCCTCCTCAGTTACACTGTTATAAATCTAATGGAATTGTTAAAGATTTATGGCAGTATAACTGAAGGCAGAATTGGGTCCCTTATGTTTAAAACTTAGTTTGCCACAGAAGTAATAATTCCTGTTTTCTAGGCAAGAGTTTAAGAATTTTGCAGACCTCTGTTTCTGGAAAAGAAATATGAACTACAGTAGTGTGGGTGAGTGATTAATGCTGGAGGGGATGTCTAGGGGCAATCGGAATTGGCTGGTGTGGAAAATCCATGTGCAATTCAGATTTAGGATCTGTTTGCAGATGCCTCATAATTTAAAATGTCAAAAAACCCCCAAACCTTAGGCCTTCATGTAGTAAATTAATATACTGCGTGTTCAGTGTGCAGCAGGCTTTGCTGAGGTAATACCCTCATACGAGGTGTGAACTCATCCCATTCCCCTTAGTAAGGACTTAACTTCAAAATTGATTGTGACCCTTTACATCCTGACAGTATCTAAATCATGTAAAAAAAAAAATTCCCAGTTTTATTTAAATAATGGGTTTCATGATTTAAAAAGGAAAAACACTGCCTTATTAATTCAGACCTAAAGAAATCTTAACATTAGTGCAAATCTATTTTATCCATTGGCTTTTCATTTCTAAAGGAAGGGTCTTTCTAATGGGCTCTTTATTGTTTTTCTCAGCTTCCACTTAGGAAAAGAGCTCAACTTTTGAAGTTTCCAGAAGTGAGTTAGGATGTGCCCCTATCCTGTATGGAGGTGCCTGGTCTGGCCCAGCACAGTGTGGGCAGCCCTTGCCCACTGAACAGGCTGAGCAGGTCTGGGGGAGCCCTGGCCCTTCCCTGGGGCTGTGGGGGGATGCTGTGAGCAGGGCCAGTTTCCTCAGGAACACACTCTGTGAGCTGGAAATATGCTGCTCTGGGATTTATGGCACTTCTGACAAGTTCATGCTTTTTCTAGAGTGCTGTAGGCCTACAGTGCATTGTAGAAATCATAAGGAGTTATAATAAAAAACTATACCAAAATATGACCCCTTTAAAATAATGTAATTCAGTATCTGTTCAGAATAGCCAGTTTTAATTTAACTACAGTATTTAGGTCAAAGGTACATTTTTAGGAACTTCATTTAGGAATGAACTGAGGAGTTAATTATTCTAACTTTGCTCCCAGCTTCTCTATTTCCTCTTCCTCAGTGGTGCAGGGGGATGAGGGCATGAGGGTTATGACCATTTCATCACACACCTTTGCTGCTGCTCCTTCCTCCTCAGGGGGAGGGCTCCTCATACTCTTCCCCTGCTCCAGCCTGGGGTCCCTGCCACGGGACACAATTCTCCATGAACTTCTCCAGCATGTCCCTTCCATAGGGTTCAGTCCTTCAGGAACAGGCTGCTCCAGCATGGGGGTCACAAATCCTGCCCACAAACCTGCTCCAGCGTGGCCTTCTCCTGGGGTCACAGCCTCTTTCAGGCATCCACCTGCTCCATATCCATCCTCACGGTGGATCTCAGCATCCCCGTGCCCTCCCCGTGCTCGGGGGCTCAGCTCTCTCACCATGGGCTGCTCCCTGGGCCGCAGGGGAATCTCAGCCCCAGAGCCTGGAGCACCTCCTGGCCCTCCTGCCCCGACCTGGGGGTCTGCAGGGCTGCTCCTCTCACACACCCTCACTCCTCTCTTCGGCTGCAGCTGCCCAGGGTTTTTCCCTCCCTCCTAAATCTGTTGTCTCAGGAGCAGTAGCACTGTCACTGCTGGGCTCGGCCCTGGCCAGCAGCGGGTCTGTCTTGGAGCCGGCTGGCATTGGATCTGTCAGATATGAGGGAAGGAAGTTCCTGGCAGCTTCTCACAGAAGCCACCCCTGTAGCCCCTCGCTGCCAAAACCTGGCCATGCAAACCCGGTACTCTGTGAAAACAGTAGCTCTGAATGAACATAAAACAGTTCAATGTTTAGTACAGTCCTGACTTGATGCATTGATTCATAATACCTGTGACTTTTAAGTATGGATTTTGTTTGTTTTTTAAATACTGATAAGTCATTAACTACCTAAAAATGAGTTGAAATTTAAAGGAATAAACCCCCCTGTTGTCATTGAGGTATTTTGCAACCTAAGCAAAGGCTCAGGTATTCCAGATATGATAGATGTGCAGATTGCATAAGACATTATGCATTGCTCACTCTAAGATACAGAGTCCTGTCTGCCCTTAAACCCTTTGTTCTCTTGGCTGAATGCAGTTAATTAGCAACCATCTCCATAGCAACTGCCTCATAGTACAAAAACATTGTCTCGTTTTTGCAGTTTAGCTTATCACACTGTTTACCTGAAGGGCTTTTCACTGCGTTGAGTCTCATTTGAGTTGGCTACATGCCTGCTCACGGAAGTGAATTGTCAAGATAGAAAAACACCATGGCAGCAAGATGCTGAACAGGGCCTTGTGTGTGGAACCAAAAACATTAAAAAAGTTCTGTGGAAACAAAAGTTGAAGTTTGCAATGATTCATGTCCAGTTTTAAGGCATGTGACTTGCCAGGAATATAGTGCATTTTAAAATACTGCTGTGCTTCTGGGCCTGATTTACAGACTGCCCTACCTGGTGTTCCCTTGCCTCAAACCCTCTCTCAAACCCATGACCCTCACAGGCACAGACCTTCATCTAGGGCCATCAGGAAACTTGCCTCCCTCCAAACCTGGGCTCTTTCAGGCAGCTCCAGCTTGTTCTTTAAGAGGATGCTGCTGTACCCTGGTCAGCTGTGTCCATCATTGTAGTCCTATCCATTTTCCTTTATATTAGTATAATTTCAAGGGAAATCTGTGAGCATTGCTTCCATATAGTAGATTAGTTAGGAAAGGAAGGGGAAGAACTATTGTGGTCATATAATACACTGGAGATTTAGATTTATTCATGCCAGCCATCACAGTGGTGTTAAATACCTGCTGTGTACTCATATGACTCAGGCAGTTACAATAGGCTCAGATTTGTACTAATACGACTTTGTCGGTGTAGGATGACCTATTTAAATCCTGTTTGAACTTTAGACAGAGGTGTGTCCACATATTCACACACCTCTGTAGAGGCTTACTGGAAGGTGTGCGTGTGTCATAGAAATGACAGTGAAATTTAACTGGTGTCTCAATCCAACATTTGTGTCCGGCCTGACACCAGGATGGTACTTGCATGAGAGGCCATGTGAGAAGAACCATTTTCTTGCTTATTAATGCTTGATTTGTTGTGGTTTGTTTGTTGTATTTTTTTTTCTTAGTTGGCAGGAGAGTGGATGAGAGGCTGATCTAGACTGGGGTAATTCTCATTTTATCCTAGGCAGACCAGAAACCAGAACTTGTCATTCAGCCATGCCACCATGCACTGGCCTCCCTTCCCTTTCCCCGTGACAGTTTCAGCTGGCAGAGGTCATTTTCCCTTTTAGCCCCACATGGCATGAGGGGCTGCTGCATCTTGATAAAAAGGCTTCATTCAATGTGATGTGTTTGAAACAGTCTCTCCATAGATATGAGAAGGTGTTTTGGGCTCTCTCAGGATAAGAAGCAGGAAGCATGCAAACGCTGCCAGTACTGCTGGGGTAGTCCATTATTCCTGTAGAGCTCCTGGCTCATAGAGGGTTATTCTCTGCTCGTGTTAACGTCCTGCTCATACTATTCCACATTCACCACCATTATTAGTAGTATTTGAATTATAGCAGTGCTGGAAGTCTGCAGGCAGGATAAAGGCTCCATTGTAGTAGGTCTTGTGCTCACAAGATGAGACAATTTCTGCTCCGGCTGTTTACGGTCTGTTTTAAGACCAGTAGCGTAAGTGGTTTTATCATAGGAATAGCAGAGAGGGAGAGAAAATGCTACAAATGATAGGAGACCCATGGTTACATGGAGTAACTGCTCATGGATGTATCTCGGGGACTTAGGATGATTTTTGGATGTTTGTTACCCTTGTAGAGTTGAAGGTAAATAGAATGCTTTTGTTTTTTTGCAGAAGGCGGTTGCTGCTGCTCATCTCCACAGGCAGCAGCACAGGGCACAGTGAGGGAGCAGGAGGGCTTGGGACAGGGAGGGGAGGGGAGGGGAGTGCAAACAGGTAGCNGGGAGGGGAGGGGAGGTGGGTAGAGCAACTTGTGGAGGTGCCAGACCCAAGGGTGGGTGAGGTTGGCGACAACAGGGCTGCTGAAGTGGGGGAAAAAATTCAGTGTGATAAATGGCCTCAGTGTTTACCCAGAGCAAGCTGCCTGCACCTTCGGGCTGCCACACGGAGTTACACAGGAGTTACACAGGAGTTACACAGGCTCTCCCCTGCCATCCCTCTTGGTCACTGACATGGCTGAATCAACAGATGCTTGAAGTCAATCCCCCACTTCCTCCAAGAGTGTAAGATTGTTTGCTTACATTCACAGATCCTCCACAAACTCTCTTTGTATGGAAACCACAGAGAGTGTCCAAACTGTCAGGGTGTTTTCCAGCTTTTAAAAAGGCGCTTAGCATTGTCAGCACCTTGGAATCCACATCTCAGTTCTCCTGAAGCCAGACTTACTAGGTACCCTTAGGGGTCCAGGAATGGAAAACTCTAATGGCCTGAAAAAGCCTGCTAGAACTTGACATTATTTAATTAGCTTAAAGTAGAGCTTGGCAGATGGCAAAACAGTGGAAAAGACCTCCCTTTATAAAAATATGGGCTACATCCTCAGCTTGTATAAACTGGCAGAGCTCCACTGAAATAGATGTTCAGCTTCTGTCAATTAGCAGGGAAGAGAAAAACTTCTGAAAACAGGAAAAACAGCTGTAAGACCACAGAAATATCAGTGGGGTTCAGGTACAGAAGTTGTTTTTAACGCTTTAAAGACTGATCCACTGCCAAAGTAACTGAATCTTTTATAGTCTTATTTTTGTTGATGTGCAATTCAGAGAAGGAATTTGGCTCGCTTTTCCAAAGCTGCATTAAGTCTGCACATCTTGCAGCAGTGGGACGTACTCTGTGCTGGTTTCTGCAAGTCATTCACTATGAAAGTGAGACATCAATAATTCATTCTAGTAAAGCCAGTCTCTGGAGTTGTGTAAATTCATCTATTATGTGACAACCCTAACCAACTTCAACTAAGTTTTTTCGATGCACAGGACTTTGATTGAAAGTTGTGAGCTCACCTCAATCTTTTCCAGTGAAAATTCTTGCTCAGATGAAATCTCCCATATGTTTAAAAGCTGTTGCATTCTTACATTTTAATGTTTCCCATTAATTGCTTGGATTTTTTTTTGTTTTGTTTTTAATTGGAAGCATGAAAACAAAGCCTGAACAACAAAGCTGACTGCTCACTTGTCCCATTTCATGGTATCAACCTGACAGATTCATTAAATCTATAAAAGAATCATGTCAGAATTGGAAGTGAGTTGAACTTGCTGAAAGCAATGCAGTGTTCACAATCTGCTTTCAGACTGGCTTTTCTGTACCTGCTCATTTCTCTGTGTATTAAACCATCTGTGTAATTTAAGGAGCTACTGCAGGTTAACCCCATACTATAGAATATTGCGAGGCTTCAGAGTTCACTGGCTCCAAGCTGCAGATTAGGTGCAGAAATAAAAGCAGCAAGAAGGAAAGCTAACTTCAAATACAGCAGTGAGAGGCATTTGAGATATTGTTACAGCTTGCTAAACTTGGGCCATGCAAACAGTTGTGAAGTCACGTTTCTGGAGCTATGCACGGGCAGCCTGTCCCTGCTCCCACCCGCCGGGGCACGTGGTGGTGATTTAGGCAGGGGGTGAAGGAGGAGAAAGTGGGAGAGAAATCGTGTCTGGTGGCGTGGCACAGCCGCCAGCCCTGCGTGGGTGCAGCCGGGTCAGGCGGCGCTGCGCTCTGCGGAGCCGGGTGGCTGCCTTCTCAATTGTTTTCTGTTTATTTATGATTTATTTTATGATTTCATATGACCACGTGGCATTTCATAAATTCTTCGCATTCCGTAAATCATGTGATTTGCGGTCAGTTACGGTTTCTGTTGCTTTTGATGCTGCCACCTGCAGCCATCGTTGCTGCTGGGAGCCTGGGTCCCAGCGGGGCACCCGAGCACCCCATGCCAGCACCTCCTCCCCAGTTCCCAGCAGGAATGGGGCCTTGCTGCCCTGCAGTGGTCACTGAGGCCCCAGCCACTGCTGCAATCCCTGCCCCCTCCCACCTTATGGACCACCTTTAAGTTATTTTCTCGGCAGTGGATGTGCACAAGGCGTGCTGTGGCCAGTCTGATCGCCAGGAGCTGTGACAAGTGTCCAGACCTCAGGCAAAGGCTTGAAATGGATGACCACGGGTGGTAACTTTCCAGCCTGTGCTGGCATTTGACCCCAGGATAGCCAAGCAAGGGGCCTTTCTCATGCAGACCTGAAAGGGAAAGGTGGGGTTCCCCTCTTCTCACGTGCTGGAGGCAGAAGTCACCAGGAGCAGAATCCAGCTCCGTGCCTCTCGCGGGCTAGGTTGGCTTCTTCCCTTTTTCCCCTCAAGGAAGATTCATATATTCCTATTAATAAATTACAAACCATAGTAAATGACTTGAGAGCACTATTTAGTGGCTCTAGGGCTCTGCTGTTTATGAAACCATCCATTAAAATAATGTATTTTGCTTGTGTATCCTTGGAATTAGGGAAGGTTTGATGAGAGTCTGAGAGCTGGCATGTGTGCAAGCTAGGGAACAGGCACATGACATTTTTGTGATAAGAGTAATATGACAGCTTGGCCTATAGCATGCCTGTTATTGAAACATCTAAATGACCTGAGAATTCATGGTTAAATGGGTAGACTTTCAGTGCTGTGTGTAATTCCAGGTCTTATTATTTTTGCAGCACTAGACTTCATAATATGCAGTGCAAAATACTTGCAATTGTCAAATTGCTTGTGAGAATTGGTAGCTGTACTGGACAATCGAATGAATTGATGGGCTGGCTACCACAGGCAAAGCTTGATTTCTAAGGTTGTGTAGATAAAACTATAAAAGATAACCTAAGGTCATAGATATAAAGCCTAATAAAAGCTTTCCTTGTAGAAAATTGTCCTACAGGTTGTTAAGAAGAATGGTGCTGAAATACAGAACAAAACTCTCTGGACAAAAATGTAATAGCAGGTTACACATGAAAAGCCAGATTCACCTGTGCAGCTCCCTGCTGGAGTTCCTTCAGCACAGATGAGGTGAGGCTCTGGCCAGAAAAGCAGCTCCTCTGGGAAATTGCATCATGAAAAATCTGGCCTGTAGCCACCACAGTCAGGAGAGTGCTGACAAGGATTTTTTGCATATATTCTTACTGTTCTGCTTTGGCAAGTCACAAGCCAGGATTTCACGTTGTTCTGAAAACTGTGAGGGTGGTTTATTTCAGTTCACGTATAGAATATTAGTAAAAGACCACTCTCAGGCGAGACTGTGTGGCTGTGGAAGGCTGAACTGAGGTGATGGGTTATTTGCAATGGCATTCTGTCCAATGAAGTTTGTGGGTATGAGGGTGCTGTATGCATGAGGCTGCTCTGCACAATTCAAATCAGAATTTGAATTTGATTTTTGACACCGTGATCCTGCTGCTCTGCTGGAGGTCCCTTCAGGCAGCTGGGACTGAACACCTGTGCCACGCATGCTTTAGCCAGAATACCCCTGGAGAACCCACATGAAATCAGGAACCTGTTGAAAAGGGAGGCTCAAATTAATTTTTTCTTGCCAGAGAAGTAACTGTTTAATACAGGAGTACAAAATTCTGTGCAGGGCTTTGACATGCTGCCTTAAAAATAAAGCCACTGTGCCTAATAAAGAGGGGCATGCGTGCGTGTGTGTCTGTGTGTGCCTGAGCACTCCGTGTGTGTTTGAACATAATGGGCTTTATTAGCAGCTCTGGCAGAAATCAGCCAGCAAGAGGCTTGTGAGTGGTGAGTTTATTTTACAGCATCGCCCTCCTGGTTCAGAAACTTAAGATACCAAGGCTGTGGTGGAGGCTGAAGTGCTGTGGTGTGGTGGGAGAAAAAGTGGATCCCTGGACCTGCAAATGGGCTGAGCTTGGGACAAGAGGAGCTGGTACCCAGGGGGATAAATGAAAGCCCAGGGAGAGAGACAGGTTTTTGTGCCTGAGTTTCCTGCACTGATGTCTCACTTAGAGGGAAATTGAAGCCTGTATGTAGAAACAGAGAAATAAAGAAGTAGGGAACTGGAGGAGGAAATTTTATGGATTTTGAATTTGTTTCTGTGCTGTAAGCAGAAGACAGGGAGTGAAATGGCCATGAGAGAAATGTAAAGCATTTGGAGCTTAAGCAATGGAAATTTGGTGCTAGGGTTCTTGACTCCAGGTTGATACTAAACAGACAGAGGGGAGATGTCCGTAACACACAGAGTTGCTAGGTAAGGAAACATAGGAGTATTTCTAAGCAGTGGAGTTCTTCATATATAAAAACTAAGGTATAATCAGATTTTTCATGTGCTGTATTTCTCAACACTTTAAATCACAGTTAATATTTGCAATGACAGCTAGATTCAGACCACAAAGGCAAAATATATATACAAAATTGCTTAATTCTAGACCTCTAAATCAATTAACAGGCAAGAAGTAAAAAGGACCTGCCTGACAAAGACGCTCACAGCGCGTTGCTGTGCCACCTCAGTAACCTGAGCTTTACAAACAACTGCTGCATACAAGGTTGTAGCTGAGGTCATTTCACATCCCAAAAGCCAGCCAGAAAACCTCCAAGCAGCTAATGCTAGACCTGTTCTTGCATACTTTGCTGACCTGCAGCCTATCAAAACTAACCACTGTTGGTGAGCTCCTGGTTTCACTGAAATCTGCAGACTTTGGAGATTTCTTGTGTGTGTGGGAAAACTGAGCGATGTTTGGTGTGTGCTTGGAGGGTGGCACAGGATGGGGGCTTGTTTCTGTAGCTGAGTTTAGTGAGTTCAGTGGCTTTGGTGGCACATGAGCTTCTCCAGCTCCTCCTGACCCCACTCAAATCAGTGCAAAAACTCTGGACATCAGAGGGTGTAAAGGGTGGGCTTCAGAGCAAGCTTTTGAAAACTTACAGTAATGTATTCTTTAGCTTTATTTGTGCTAAGGTTGTGTGTAAGAAACGCTGAGTAGAGTTGAAAGCTCAACAGAGTTTGCCACCCAAGCATGGATGGTAAATCCACCTGAATTGTCTTGCTCCAGCCCCTGCTCAGGCCAGGAGCTGCAGACGGACTGACACAAACAAAGGCATTTCTGCTCATCTTGGGAAAGGAAAGCAAGGCACTTCATTAAAGCTGAAATGTTTGCTTTAAGGATAAATTAGCTACATAATTACTTTGTTGCACAGGTGGGTTTTTCTTTGAATCCCTCCGCTTTCTGTAATTATGACTCTGAAGTTCAGCGGAGTTACTTTTGAATAGCTGCTCCCTGAAGAAAGTCTGTCGCTGCCAGTGATGTTGATGAGGTAAAGTGTTCTATCACTTCGCACATTTTTATTAAGCAGTGGGTTGAAAGGCAGCATAATTGGAAAGCCCTGTCATATCTTTGATAAATGCTTTCTAACATTGCTGTGTTTTGCCCAGCTATGACAGAACCCATTAGAGTGACATCTAATTCAGCTGTCGCCCGTTTGGATCTGCCTGTGCTCCGGGAAAAGGAGCGTTTCCTCTCCTGCAGGAAAAGGCTGCAGGAGGGGAAGACCCTCTGCTACAGGCTGTGGGTGCTGGGCCACACAGAGCAGCTCCTGACAGGATTCTTCTGCCTTGTTTTCAGTGTGGGCTTTTTTATTCTATAGCTGTGGCAGGAGTAGGAGGCCCTGCCAATTGGTGTATTTATTCATTTATTTATTCTTTTTTTTTTTTTACCTAGCACAGCGAGGTTCTGCTCTTGGATTTGAAATGGGGGTGTTGCTTAATATAAATAATAATCAGATAGGTGTGTAACAGGTTTCTCAATGCTAACATTCAGCTTAATGCAGCGTTTTTCATGAATCATTTCCGCAGCTCCTCTCCCAAGGAGAATTTATGTAGCAGGTTTCTTTTGGCAAATATAGAGGCTGACTGAATTTAAATGTAGGCATTATTTGAAAGTATAGTGCCAGCTGCAAAACCCTATGGTGTAAAAATTATAGTGGGTAGTTAAAAGAACATTACTTTCATCTCAAAATTATTAATTTTAAAACTCCTAATAGTATTTATTTGTCACTTTTGGGGGAAGTCAGACAGAAACCCCACAGTTTCTCCCCTGTGCAGTCAATTTCTTATGGTAAAGAGCTTTTCACATGAGAAGAAACAAATTTGGATACACTTACAAATAAAATCAGGGTAAGCCTAAAAATACTAATCATCAGAAACTGGATTTAATAAATGAAAATGGTTGGTTAAAAATTAAAATGGATTTTGTCCCTTTAATTATAAGCATAAAGTACAGTGTGAAATGCCATTGGAACTGGAGTTGACAGTAAATTCAGCTCTGGATCAGACCTCACATGGCTTGAAGTAAAACAGAGATATTACTCTGACTAATTTTGCATTGTAATAATTATTTAATGCTTACAATGAAGCCTTGTCCTTAGGGTTTTATGCTTTAGCTGTTTTGTACCCACGCCTTGTAGTTATTAAGTACAGACAAAGCTGCCATTTTTTCAAACGGCATAATGTATATCAGTGTGTGTCAATGAAAAACATCAGAAATAGACATTTTCTGGTAGAATACATTAACTGTATGAAATCTGGAACAGTTTATCCAGCTTTGGAAGTTTCTTTAAGCAGAGCACAAGCCACAAATAGAGTTCTATAAGTACAAATGGCTGTCATTTCAAAAATTTACAGATTTTAATTTTTACAGGAGTAGAATTTGCTCCATTTGTGTTCTGTCATATGCTTTTGGTTAATTCCAGTCTTCTTCTGATATTAACGAACTAATTTCACCGTATTGATCAGGATTGTAATGATTGTCTTGGTTTTATTAAACTACTGAAAATGCATATATTTTGCATTTCAGTACAAGAGAGTTTTCTTGATTCTGTGATGTTTGGTTTTAGCCACCTTTCACAAGTCTGTAATGAACAGCTTAATGCAGTATTGAAATAGAATTTTGAGTGCTTGGGGTGGGGTTTTTTTATGTCAGGACTGCAGGATTAGACCTAAACGCCCTGTGTATCCTGGTGATTGTGTAACAAGATTAGTAGCAACTCTGGTCACAATAAATGTGTGAAAATTCAGAAGTCTTAATGCTCAAGGCAGGCATTGATGGTACAACTGTAGTTCTGTGGGCCCTAACTGGGGGCCTGAACGTTTGATGGACAAGCTCATTTTGATCTGAATAATTCCATTTGAAGTTGAGGTCAGAATCATTCCTTCCTGAGGGTGGGAGGAGGCACGTGGGAGCTTTGCAGTAATAATGCAGGGAAAATCATATGCCCATGTGAAATAACGTCATGGGCTGTTTCTTGCCCTTGGGCAGTAAGTCCTTACCCTTGGACAAGAGCCAGATGCTCACATCATGTAAATCAGCATGATTTTCACTGGCATGCATGAGTGCGTGCCCATTTACACCACAGGAGGATGTAAGTTGGTTTTGGTTTTTTATTTTTCTGAAGCTCCTTCTAGTTGTGTTTCTTGAATATCATCTAAGTGCTGACCCTGTCAAATATTGTATTGAATATCAAAAGGCTCCTCCATCTCGGATGGCAGCTGGGAGAGTCAACAAGGGTAGTTAGGCTGTTGTGAGACCCATGTGTGGATGTGATTTGGACATGCAGAACAAATACTTATGACCTTTCCTGTACTAACTTCTTGCAATTAGGAAAGCTCTCTGACTCAGGAAGTTTAGCGCTGTGTTTGGCCAATATTTAATAGTTATGAATGAATTATAGATGGTCAAGCAAAAGTAGAATTAATTTGAGGAAAATCTTTCACAAATACATGCAAGGTGGCACTGATATGAAAAAAACCCAACTCAACTCACAGCCTCTCAGCGATTTATTTGTTTCTCTAGCATTAGTATTAAAACTAACTCAGTGAACTGGGTTGAAAGAGGAAAATCCCCAGATGTTATTTAAAAACACCGGTTCTAAGAACATATATGCTGCATGTTTTTATGAAGTTCACAAAAGAAATCTATGCATTGACCTCTTCTCTGGGGGTTACCCACCTGTATGTTCTGTTTAAAATGTTCCCGTGTACTCATCCCACGCTCACCAGTTTTAATGCAATGTTACCGTGGAGGTGAGTCTTTAATTTTAACCGTTCAATTTTCAGACCAGATTAGGTATCCTTAGCTAATTATAAGGGCCCTGTAATACTTTTCTGCTCAAGAAACTCCTAATAGGAGTGGCTGCTCTGCCAGATTGTCACTAATCTGTCAATAATGAGATTTTTCCCTGTTATTCCTAGTGGTAAGCTCTTTGGGGAAAGGATCATCTCTGTGCCCTGTGCTTGGCACAGTGGGGCTCTGCTCCGAGGTGGGGCCGTGTGCTCCCTCTCCCATCCGCACCACTCCCATAAATTATCGTGCTTGACGTGAAGAAAGATGAGGGGAATTCTGTGTGTGAGGAAGATAATTTAAAGCCCAGCCAGCCAGCTAAAATGCTGGAATTTTTTTCTCCTGGAGGGGACTGGCCATTTTCCCTGCTGGGGTGCAGCAGGCTGGTGGCATAGAGGGGCAGGGACAGCAGTGCCAGGAGGGGGCTGTGTCCAGGGCCAGGGTGGTGTTGGTTGACTCTCCTCCTCTCCCCAGCACTGCAACCCTGCTCAGAACAAGGCAGATTTTTTTGGCTGGCAGATCCCTGCCCAGAAAGGTGATCACTCTGCACCAGCAGCTGCTCCCCACGCCCCCAGTGCCCCCGCACGTCTGGCATAGATGCCTATGCCAGAACAGCCAGCCTGGGGCACTAAAACGAGGTAGAACCCCATTCCTGAGCCCAGGAGCACACAGGCTTTAAAAGGAGATGGCTGGAAAAGGGGTAGTAGGGCTTTAAACTGAAGGAGGGTTGATTTGGGTTAACGTAAAGTAAAAGTTCTTTACAATGAGGTGGTAGAACACTGGAACAGATTGCATAGAGAGGCTGTAGACGCCCCATCCCTGCAAACATTTAAGGGATGTTTAGATTGGACTCTGAGTAATCTAATCTAGTTTAAAACATCCCTTACTGCAGAGGGGTTGGTCTTGATGATCTTTGAATCCAGCCTAAACTATTCTCTGATTCTTATACAGAGCTGTGACTTAGGCCCAGCACAGGAGCACGGTGAGTTTGGGAGGGTCTGAGAGCACTCACCGAAATGGGGAGAGCTGACAGTCAGGGTTAGGAAGCCATTAGCAGCCAGCATTATGTCATGTCTGCCTTACTGCTGCCAGGCCAGGTTGCTGTTAGAAAATAACTGAAAAGTTCAGGAAAAAAAAAAAAAAGCAAACCCCAAAACAAAAACAAAAACCACAAAGAAAACCCCCAACAGTTGGGCTCATTTGCAATCACAAAGAAAGATGTATTTGCTTTAAATTACACAAAGATTAAAAGTGCTGATAATGGAAAAAAATCTTACCTATGGCACTTTCAGTTAACTGAGAAAGTTCAGCCAGCGATTAAACTGCTGAGAGGGAGGAGAGCACAGATTGCATTTCAAAGGGAATTTCAAGCAATGCATTAACGATTATTAATGTGTGTTATTGTTAAAATAATCATATTTATTATGGTCTAGCCTAGGGAGAACCAGCAAAAATGGAAGTCTTGTTCCGGAGACGGCAGAAACATGCACACAGTAGGTGGTCCCTGGCCCGAAGAGCCTGCAGTCTAAATAGTCGTAGATGGAGTGGATAAAGCCCCAGCCCAGCTAAGGAGAGAACAGCAGGAAATGCTGTGGGTTTGCATCTGCCCTGCAAGGGCCTGGATAATATCTCTTGCCCAGTTCTCCTTCCAGTATTTGCTACAGATATGTGAGGGCTTCTGTATGATCCTGACTGAAAAACAAACAAACACCCAGATGTGAGGAGTAGAGAATTATTGATGTATTGCTGGTATTGGCTCTTGTAGATGTAGTGAAGGCTAAGGATGGGAGACAGGATAATGTGATTGCTGCTGCAGAGTGAGCCACAGGCTTGGTTCCTCGCTGCTTTGCCCGAATAACAGAAGAATTTTACACCCACTTGCACAGATAGAAACATCACCCCTGATTAAAAGCAGCAGTTGTTTATTTGCCACTCAAATATTTTTAATTATGCCTATTTTTATCAGCCTGCTTTGCTTGGAGGCTTGTGTCCAGGAATGCTTGGTGTAGCAAGGGGTTACAGATGCTCTCAGGAAGTGATACCAGTTTCCTAGGTGGAAACTGGTTGGAAAAGCAACCAGGCAAAACCAAACTGGAATTAGGGCTGTCTTCCCCGTGCACCCGGCCATGCCTGCCGTTACAAGCAGCTGGTTTTGCCTTGTCTTACAGACTGGTGTTTCTAAATGTGTATTCCCCCAGTGCTCTTTGTTATGCAATCAGGATCACTGACCCCTAATAAAGAGGGAATGTGGTGGAAGAGGTGTTGAACAGCTCGGCTGGAGGTGAATCCCTGTGATGCTCTCAGTCTGCGCACACCAGGAGAGGTTTGCTGGGACAGCTGTGCCGGCGAGCCCTCCACGGGGAATGCAGGTTGTTCTGGCAAAAGAGAGGGCATTGCCCATCACCTGATGCTTGTACTTCAGACAAGACATATCTGCTGTAGGGCTTTTTTTGAAATCCACTTTTTGCTGGTATTTATGGCTTCATTAGATCCCATTTTAAGTCTAGTTTCGTTACTAGAAGTTGAGGGTTCTCCCTCTCCTGCCATGGTCCCTACCCCAGTCGCCCTTGATCCACTTCCAAGGGTTCACAGTGTCTGGCCAAGCTAACCTGGGAGCTGAGAGGATGTGTCATCATGGCACAAAAAGTATAAAATTTGCAATTAGGGAGCTCCTTGCTCGGGGTGTGCTCCTGTGGCAGCCCAGTTCCAGCTGGCTGTCACGGTGACCCTGTGAGCCTGAGGCCAAGAACATCACTGGTGACACAGCAGCGCAGGAAACGTGCAGCAGGGAGCTCTGGTGGCTCCTGTGTGAGGAATAAATACCAGTCCCACACACTCTGGGAGGGCTGTGGCTTAGGAAATCCTGGTTTTCGTTGTGCTTTGGTGACGAGGAGCTGCCCTACCTGCAGAGGGATGGACCTCTGCTGGCTGGGGCACTGTGCAAGAAACTTGGGAGGCTCTTCCAGCCTCCCCAGCTGCTGAGGAGGGGAGGAAAACCAGCCCTGTACCTCCTGTCTCCTCTTTTGTGCAGCAATTGCACTATAGAGAGCAGAGGCCCCTTATCCTGCCTGTCTTCTTTGACTTACAATTCAGCCAGCTCTAATTATTAAAAAATAAACAAGCCTGTAACTGCTTAAGAGCCTTAAATCCCCTAAATGACAGGGAAATAGCCCCTGAACACCACCGAAATAGTCTCTACTATGTCTGCCTATCCTGGCAGCAGATACAAATCATCATTAGTGGGTCACTCTGACACAGATCCCTTAATGTAAGTGCTACATTACATTAACAAGCAAGTCAACAATAATATTAGCAATAAATGAGAAATTAAATTCCTAGTCATTCATCCCTTTGGGTTTCCCAGTGTGTCTCTTGTGTTTTTCTTGTTTTGATCCTAAGCATTTCGAAACAAGAAGTGTCTTTATTTTGTGTCTTGTGGCGTGATCCCAGCCCATTAAAATGGATGACAGTACTGCTGTTGACTTCAGTTAGCAATTACTGTAGGAAAGAGCACATGGTGTGATTCAGAAATTAATGATAACCATATACACTAATTTTAAGGAGGGGATATAAAATGGAACTTTCCTGCTGAACTGATTTTAATTCAAACTGGCTTTTTCCAACAGTTTTTCCAGGAAAACAGATAAAAAACTAATTTGCGTTAAATTGGAATACTTTTACTTTTCTGAACCAAGAATGGTAGTGAAGGAGTCACCACTGCTAGGCAACAATAGAAGATAATGTTTGTACACACTAAGAGAACTCTAAATGAGGAAGACTCCCAAGCAGAACTGGAGTTTTTGGCTGCTAATTTTAATGGAAGATGTGGCTAGACCCTCAAATGGCTCCACAGCCGAAATATTTAAATTGCTTTGTCTGTGTTTCCTGTTGCTAGATGTAGACTGGAGCATTGCTTTGTTTGTTTTGTTCAGATTGCAGCAGTAGCTTAGTTCCAGTATGTGATGGAAAATTGCTTATTGGACTCTCCTGATCAGAAAGCACTGATTATGGGATATTAACTGTAGTGCTTTTATGATGAAGACTATTAAAGCCTGAACCAAAAACCACAACCTCATTACTTTCAGAATTAATGCTCAGAGTAAACCTGCCTTGTTCCTGAAAGGTTAGTCTCTAGTGCATTAATTCCTTGGTTCCTTCTTGGCAGACGTATTCACTGAATTGCACTGGTGGTCTGAGCATTTCTAATTTCACTGCCTCTTCACCCAAAGTGGACCTGCAGAACCTTGTAGCTACGGCTGGGACAGATTGCGTGTAATCAATTATGGAACATTAAGCATTGCAAAACATAACAAGGCAAGAAAGGGGGGAACTCAGTGCTGAGCTCTCCCCTGGCACGTGCCTGTAATTAAACGTGTATAAACCTTCCTGAAAGGGCAGGGGGGTGCTCAGCCCTGCCGTGAGGGCTGGGGACAGGGGTGCCACTGGAGACTCACAGCAGGGTTTGGCTCGCTGGGAGCACGAGGGACACAGCTCCCTTCCCACCCTCCTCTGCACACATCCAGGAGCTCCGAGGATGGTTCTGTGCCCCAGTCCCCGAAGACAGTTCTGCTTCATTATTTGTCATTTGGGACGGCTGCTTTGTTGCTGGATGCATCTGTGTTCTCACTGATTGGAAGTCACCCTTATTTCAGGCTGGATGAGTGTTGGTGTGCACTCGGGATAAAGTGCCCGCAGTGGCTTCCTGCGGTGGGGAGCCTTGAGAGGCTCCTTCCCCCTCCCTGCAGAGCTTTGGAGATGGGCTACAGGGTGCTCAGGCATGGCTGAGCACCTTCTCCCATCGAGTCACTAAAGCTGCTCACAATTAACAGAAACAGGGTATTAAACGTGGGGAGCTGCTGACCGAGGCAGAATAGGAGTTCTTATGTTTTCAAGGGACTACATGAAATCAAATGCTAAAAATCTTACCGTGTTCCTCCATTGTGGAGTTTGGGGATTTTGTTTGGATGGTTTCCTTTCATCTGACTTTCTCTCAGCATAAATTTCTTTTTTGCAGCTTCCTTAGATATACAAACAGTCTAAATAATATAAAATAAATATTTGTAAATTCTAGATATGTACATTGTATCTTATTTATTCTCTGCAGCCTTTCTCCCAAGGAGCTGATATCCTATGTGCTTGTCCACAATATATAGACTCAATCTTAATTTTTAAAATATTTTCCATAACCCAAATTTACTTAGGAGTATCATACTAGCTTTTCAAGTAGAATCCATCTAAAAGCCTTTGCTAAAATACTGATAGTTCTGTGTCTTCTACTTTTAGTACTGCTGCTGCAGTGAGGTCAGCATAACATTTTTCCCTATGGGTCATAGCTTGCTGACCAGTGTGGAAATTTATGAATTGCTGAAATTGTGATGTCAGTTAGTAATAAATTCAAGCAAATGTGAAATTTTCATTCTTTCAATCATAAAGAAAATTAAACTGAAATTGTTGCTGTTTATGATACAGAAATTTAGGTAGGACTAGTTAGAAGCAGTAAAATGGTTAAATCCATAGGAATATATTGGCTTTGTCTCTTGTCCAGTGGTTCCGTCTTCATGGGTGATCCTTTGCAACAGCAGCCTCAAGCCTTCCATTATGGGCATGTCATGCAATTTATCACTCAGGTTTGTAGCTTTTTGTTTCAGTACAATTGCTGATCCACTCTGGTCTTGCTTAAATTTACTGACTGTTCCTTACAGCTGTTTCAAGTTTTCCATGAGTCATAAAATATTGCACATAGGTCAGCTACTGTGAGAAAATAGTCGATGTTTGTTAGTATTTGCCCTGAAAGCGCAGGCACGATGTCTCTCAGGGGCTTGGCCATACCCTTCATGCTGTGTCTGGGGGGTCAGAGCCAGTTCAGCTGCAGAACCCGCGGGGTTCTGGGGTTTGCCTCCCATCCTCTGCCAGGGAAGCGTGGCTCAGGTCTGACACACTGCCCCACGCCTGGGCACACACGTGTGAGTTACAGCATGGGAAACGAGCGTCAGATTGTGTGCGAGTGGTTTCCAATATGTGCACGGGATTCCTGAGCAGTTACTCCTACTGCGGGGGGCACTGGGAGTCCAGCTTGTTTTGTCCCCTCAACTCCCGTTTGGCTGTTTGCTGAAGCACTGAACAGCAGTGTTACTCAGCATGTGGTCTGTGCATGTCTGGCAGTCCATAAAACTTCAAAAGATATTGTGAGAGGACTACACATTTCAAAACCTGAAACAGTCCAGTCCATGCTAATGTTCCCATACTTGCAAGTAAACAGCAACAACAAAAAAAAGTGAAGAAATAAAAGTGGCAAGTGATTATTTGATTTTTAGCCTTAAATTAAGTGATAGAAATTACAATCTTTGCGGCAGCACTGCAGAATTTTTTTGGAGAAGCCTGGCTTTTCCTTGGTGCTGCAGGACTGAGGGTTGGCAGTGTCTGGAAGCCCTGGCTTTTCCTTGGTGCTGCAGGACTGAGGGTTGACCGTGTCTGGAAGCTCTGGCTTTTCCTTGGTGCTGCAGGACTGAGGGTTGGCCGTGTCTGGAAGCCAGGGCAGCCCTGCATACTCTGCACACTTCAGCTCCTTGACTCAAAAAGGAGAGCAGCAGACCTGGATAAGATTCAAAGAGTGCAACAAGGAGGATCAAAGAATTTTCCTGAGAACAGCTTCAGCAGAAGCAGTGACTCAGTGGACTGCACCTCTTGGGCCCAGGAGTGGTGACTCACGGACACAGGGCTGAAATCTGTACAACTGAGATGCACACAGAAGGTGAATGAGGAGCAGCTGCTCACTGCTTCTCTTGCAGGTTTAAGGTTTAGGTGAGAGGCTCAAAACAAACAAAAGGCACCAGCTCTGGGGACAAGCTCTAGTGCAGCTGTGAATCCTTTGAACGATAGAGTGGAAGCTGTATGTTTACATAGGGTCAGAAAGCAAAAATTCCCTGTTATACCCAGAGGCTTCTGACTCAGGACACGGTTTAGCTGCAACTTACTTGAACTCTCTTGAGCTGTCCCTGCGTTCACCCTCCTTTGGTAAGGGGTGAGATGCTGCCCTCACTGGGCTTCGGTCAGGCCTGGCACCTCATCTCACATGTCTGGGACCATTTTGCTCTTCAGTGCTCTTGTACAGCAGGGCTCTCCTTGCTGCTCTGTTCCTGATCATCCTGCTGTTTGTCTTCCTTCAGGATCCTCTCCTTTCCCAGTTCTGTTCCCCCAGCCCATACATCCTCTATTTGTTAGAGATGAGAGAGGGTGGTGACGGGGCACGTTCCCTGTCCTTGGAGGCTGTGGAGTGTTTTAGAGGAAATTCAGTTTTTTTCACAGAGGAGCAGCACACTGTATAGATGTCAATAGGGCTCTGGCAGTGTTTGAATTGCTTTGATTTGCTTGCCCCTATGTGTGCCAAAATTTATATGAAAAGAGGGAAATACTGGTTACTTTATGTGGCACAGCTGTTGGGTTGCTCTTACCTCTCTGCTGTGCCTTTCAGCAGCCCATTACATCTACCTGTAGTCTCTTATTTTCTGTGCTAAGCAAGCTCTTTGAGAAACAGTGCTTTTAAACAGCCGCTACCATGGAACTGACACTTCAAAGTAACTGCAAATGCTGCAAATTATAAATAATATTATAGCTATGTAATTATAATTTGATACTTAATTCCTTATAAGAGTGCCTTTGGGTCAACCTGAGAATGTGCTGTGATTCGAGCAGTTCATTTTGCAGCTGCTGTGTCATCAGGAGCTTTTGTGATTATGTTTACAGTAAAAGGAAAAACAACCACAGAACAAACTGGTGATTATTGTATATACTAATTTATGCCTTCTATTTACAGTAGACTGACTGCAGTATTGATCTGAGCCTTTCCAAACCGGTTGTTTTGGGCTCAGTTTTGCCTTTTTTGCTCAGAATACCCTCAAGACCATTCACATGAATGATAGTATGTGTGACCAAAGCAGAATTACCTCAGGCCTCTGAAGAGAGGTGCTGTATATCACACGTTCTGGTGGCTCCTTACGTAGCTGAAGCACTGAAAACAGGATTTTCTTGCAGTACTCTAAGCTCTATTATTCATCATACTGATCACTGCACGTCACGGGGAGGAGGTGCTGCTCATCTGAACGAACTCCCCACTGCAGAAAAGAGAACGGGTTGGTATTCCAGCAAAAATAAGGGAAGCCAGAAGGGTTAGATGATCCAGAGTCACCAGACGTGAGCTGCCTTCCCGTTGTGGGGGGCTGGTTACCCAGGAGAGATCCCACAGAGCCGGGCTGACAGCACAGCCCCACTCAGCCCCACAAGGAGAACGGGGGCAAAGTCACGGTGCTGGAGCGAGTCCCTGAGGAAAGATTGACTTCGGTCTCTGCTGCAGGTCTGTTAGAGGAACTGCAGCAATTGTGGCTGGAGCAGGGCCTTTCAGGGGCTATTTTGGGATTGAACCTATGTTTCTCTATGTGGAAGTTCAGTTTCATCCCCATAAATTCATAAAGAGGCTTTTGAGGACTGGCCTGTTGCATTTGTGGGGCAAGAAAGCATAATGGGACCTGTCAAGAAAGGCATTGTTACCTCCTTGAAATGGTGGTTGCTGCTCAGCAGAGGCTCAGCAAGATAAAAGCAGCCTTAGCGAATCAAAGATCTGCAGGGAACATGTCTGCAAACAGAGTCATAAAATTTGCTGTAATGGTTCTTGGAAAACATGCTTGTCTGTTTTCTCTTACTTTTCACCTGACATTGGCTCTCACAGCAGCTGAGAGGTGGCAAAATTTCATCTGTCTTGAAAATTAGAATGTGCTTTGCTGTGACTTGCAATTGATCCGATTAGCTAAGTACGTTTGGGGTTTATAATTAAATTTGAAAAGCCATGTTGTTCAGCAAATGGTATTGCACCTATAATTATGGATTATGGAAGACACCTCTTCTGTATAAGCATAAAATCTGCATGAGTCCAAAAGTGGTTGGACTCATATTTCCATGAATAACCCAGACAGATGATTTCATTGCCTTAGACAAAATTAGAACAGGTTTCACTCATGTACTCCTATCTATCACAAGAATATAGTATTTATTATGCTAAGCCTAAATCACTCAGGCTATACACAACTATCTTGCAGTACATCATAAACATGATGCAGCAATTCAGCATCTTCATCATTTGTTTAAATCTGGCACTGCCTTGTGAATAAAATAAGAATTAACCAGCCTTTGTATACTGAGTGCCTTTGTACAGTGTATCTGCATGAACTAAAATATACAGGGTTCAGAATCAGTTATGTGGGAGCATGAATAACTTCTCAACTGATTTCAAAGCTACAGCATTTTGGGTGCAGTAGGTTCCACTTGGACCTTGCATGCTAGATTTTAATTGTAAATAACCAGATACATTTTTATGACTATTCTAATTAAAGACATAAAATTGATAGACATAAAACTGATCACAAGATGGTTGTGTTTAGTTTCTTTATTGTTATGCAGCTGCAATGGTTTTCCTGGTTCTGGTGTCTTTTCTGAGTGATGATCAGGACTACTGAGGTGCTTCATTTTAGCTAACAGCAGCACCATATCCAAGCAAAACATCAAGAGATCATGGTAAAATGCCAGTCTCTGCTTTACAGCACTATGGGAGAGAAATTCTAGTCAGAGAAGAGTGTTCAGAGTTGGGACTCTGCTTTTCAAAGCAAGTAATTTTAGAAAGAAAATATTTAAATCTTTGGGTGTATTTTTTTACATGGCAGAAATATACTGGTAACACAATGAAAACAATAGTAACAATAATAGTAAATATGAGAAATAATAGATTATGTGTAGCAGCAAGCTTGAGAATCTTGCCTTTATTTTCTTTGCAGATTCTCTTCTGGGTGTGAATGTGGAGACCTGTTTGCTGGTTGGTGTTTTCAGGGGAGCCTTTTGGTACTGTAGGGCATGGAGGTTAAGCAGGGAGGCAAGGGAAGGGAAAACATAGAGTCACTATTTTGTGACCAAATTGTCACTAAGACCTTTGAATTCAATGAACTCAAACCAATGTGAAATCAGGTGCGACATGTAAATATTTCTGCCTGTGATATGATCCTCAAACCCTGCTTTTCTTCTGAATTTAAATGTGTGCAAGAATTTTACTGAATTGGATCATGGCATTGCTGGCAACTGCAGGAAAAGTCACTCATTTCTGAGGCAGGGGTAACTGAGAGCCAGAGGTAAAATCCTGCCATGAAGTCCGTGGTGACTCCTGGCCAGATATTGCTTCTTTGGGTGTGATGTTTATGGGCTACTAGTTTGTTATCAGCTTTATGATTTATTCAGTTTATCCAGCCAAGACCTGAAAATTAAGTTCTAGCTTGACCAAAACCATAGCTCCTGTTTGTCTGCTAGAGAACTGCTGGTTCCCTACTAAACTATATTCATGGGGATTATAAATTATGTGTCCAAAATCTGTGAAATCTGATAATACTGTGAGATCAGATAAGTACCAATAAACAAATACAGACAGACTGCAGTTTTACATCAATATGACTTTGTTACTGTGTTTGGTGATATTGCTCCATATTTAAACCAGAAGAAGTCGTATGAGAAGCTCCATGGCTGTGTGTAAAGTGGCTTGGAATTATTTTCCTGCTGTATGTTTTTTCCTTAGATTTTCAGAATTTTCAGTATGGTTTCTCAAACACAAAATAAATATTTACTCCAAATCTGTTTTCATATGATTATTTCTGGAGAAAAAAAAACACATTTCAAAGATATCATGAGCCTTGGGGTTTTAGGCTTATTTCGTATATAGCTTTATATAGTTTATTCTTAATTAACAGTGAGTTCTTTTGTGTATGAGATCCAAGAGCAGTATTTGAATTCCGTGTTTGCAGAATGGGCTCTGGCATAAAATTTCTCCCTTTTCTCATTAGTGGAATTGACTGATGTCTTTGCTTAGCAGAAAGATTGCCACATGGATACAAAGATAGCACGTTTCTTGCTCTGCTTGAAGTGCATGTCATGCCATTTTGCTTTTGAGCACGCAGTTCCAAAGAGATGAAAAGGGAAAGCCCCTGCATCCAAGGAGCCTCTGCATCCAAAGAGAGTCCCTGCATCCAGGGAGAGCCTCTGCATCCAGGGAGAGCCTCTGCATCCAGGGGAGAGCCCCTGCATCCAGGGAGAGCCTCTGCATCCAGGGAGAGCCCCTGCATCCAAAGAGAGCCCCTGCATCCAGGGGAGCCCCTGCATCCAGGGAGAGCCCCTGCATCCAGGGGAGCCCCTGCATCACCTGGGGCTGAGCACAGCAGACGTGTTCTCCTTGAGTTCCTCTGGCACACGCCTCGCCAGGAACTTTCAGACCGATCCAGTGAGAGTTTCCCTGCAGCCTGGGGAGTTCTACTGGGTCAGAACCAGCAAGGCTGTGGGATAAATCACGCTGTAAAAGAAAACAAATGGAGGCACTGAGTGGTGTATCAGTTTCAGTCTGAAAAGATTGACTTTGGTTACTCCGGTTCTGTGGAAACCACGACTCAGGGGCTGTTACAGAGGAAGTTAATGAAGATAATGTCTAGATGGGGAAAAAAAAGCCATTTTGTAAAGAGGACAGTCTGTTTTGGTGTGCAGGGAAAGGAGACGTTCCGGCAGGTGTGCGAGCTGGTGGCAGAGGATGGACCAGCCCCGCTTCTGCAGTGTCTCAGCAGCTCCGTGAATGACAGAGAAAAATGTTAACAATACTTAAAGCCAGTTTGCTATCCTGCCGCCAATATACCCCCCAGCTGGACGTGCAGGCACTGGAATTATGCATCCTGGGTCCCGTGGCGTCTGGCGGGAACAATCGCGGCGCTTGTTGGGCAGCCGGGCCGCTCTCTCTCGGCGCGGTCAGCTGAGCCGCCGCCTCTGTCCTTTATGCGCTGCAGTTCATACCCGCACATGCAGAAGACGATGGAATCAATCAGCTCCTTGTCTTGCAGACGGGGCCCAGCTTTCCAGAAGAGCTGCAAGGGTGTGTCTGAGAGCCAGACAAGCTGGAGGTTTCTCTTGGGCTGCTCGTGGGCTGGTTTCAAGTTACTGCATATTTTATTGTCTCCTATTTGCTGAACCTTGGTTTCAAGCGATTGCGCTGGTTCGCTGGGCTTTCTTAAAGGCACAGGTTCTTCCAGCTGCCCAGGCCAGCACAGGGAAGTACCCGTTCCCTGTATCCTCCATAAAGCCTGGGAATGGTTTCACCTGAGGGTGTGTACAGGGAGCCAAAAAGGTGTTGTTACTGACACACAGTGCATAGGGACAGGGGTTGGGCAAGGAAAAAATCTATTGGTTGTGTGTCTTGGATGAAAGGGTTTATCTTTCCTCTCTTATTTTTCAAAGAATAACTGTATCATTGCTCTAATGAGTTCTTTCTCTCTCTCTCTT
>VZRO01000323.1:14037-90684 GCA_013397915.1 Daphoenositta chrysoptera | reverse complement strand
TTTTTTTTTTTTTTTGTAATTAACATGGCCAATTCAGTGGGCGATGTTTTGTGTTCCCTCTGTTTTATCGTCTGACACTGATGGTGTGTCTGCCTGCTCTGGACCTGCTGCCCTGTTGTGTGGAGCATATTCCCCATGTTGTCCTAAATGCATTTCAAGAGAAAGGTCTCCTTGATAAATGTATTGCACAGATCAGACAAAGCTGCAGTGAGTTAGACACTGACAATAGATTATCTGGGCCAACCCTGAAATAGGGAAATACATTTTGATTTGGTTTGATTTTTTTTCATTATTTCATTTGACTTGGCACCATTTTATTCCTGTGAAAAGGCTGAAAAATTAGAAATATCTCCTACTTCATCTGCAGCATCTAATGTAAACATTTAAGAGGGTTTGCAGTTTCTTGAAGTTCAAGTGCTCTTTATTTTGGCTTGTATCAGTGAAGGCTGCTACTGTTATTTAAAAACAGCAGCTAGAGAGTTGCTGGTAGTAACTTTCTGTCACAGTGAACTCACAGGCTGACCATATGCTGGGGGAAGGATCATTTCCCTGCTCTGTGTTTAGACTGCTTTCAGGTCCTTTGGATGAAAATGCTTCAGTCAGATGAACTGTTTTTCCAATGTTGTAAATATTGTTATCTTCACAATTACAGAACAAAGAATATTGAAAAGAATGTCTCTATGCCAAGCAATTGTGAAAGAGGAGCTTCACCTACCTCTTCACTTGTCTGTACCCAAGAGCTGAAGTCCAACCACTGAAGACAATTCAAAGAATTCCTATACCAGCCCAACATACAGAGAACTGTATTCATGTTTGAAGCATAGGTGCCTTCTTTAGGCATATTTCAAAACGGTTTTGTTGAGTTTCCTCTTTTTAATTAACATCAGGGCTTTCTTTTTGTTTTCCTAATAAATATTGCTGTAGTTTTGTAGCATGAAAAATGGTTCATGTTTTTGATCTGTTTGAAATAATGGACTTAGAGCATTGAGTGAGCACCATGGGAATAGCTTTCCCTGAGATCACATGTTTTTTCCCCAGGTACAATAGCATTACTTGCAAGTTTTCTGCTTCCAAATCCCAGAGATTTTACTGTGCCCTGTCTAAGGTGTCATTTGAAGGGCATGCATCCCTTACTCAAAATAAGGTTTATTTTCCAAACCCTGATTGTCAGGGTGGCTGGAGGCATCTTTTTGTAAAACAATACTAAGATGTAACAGTTCATTTTTACACCTTTGTGTTAAAAATAAAGAATATGATGCCAATGCTTTAGGTCCTGCTACAGGCATCCTTAAACCCAGCAGTGACAAATGAAATCAATTTGTGTAAGGTGGCTTTTTCTTTTTTGTTTAATTGGTAAAGGATCACTTGATGATCCAAATGTTCTCCTGCATGGAACAGAATAAATGTGAAGTTGTACCAAGGATGTCAGGCTGCATTCCTGGTGAGACTTTTCTAAAGCAATCAAGGTTTCTTCCGCTTCTTGCACTAATCGTTAATAACTATGCTGTTGTCACAGCTCAAAAACTTTCCTATTGACACTTCAATCATTTTTAAAGATCCTGAATGTTTGGCATGTATTAAAGTAACCTTTTGCACTCTATTAAAATTTAAGAACTGCTAGATTTTTAGTGAATGCCCAAGCAACTGGATCATGAAAGCATTACCTTGTGCCAAGGGCATGATGCAGAGCACTGATTCCTTTTTAACAAATAATAAGAAGTTTGACTTTTCATTTACACATTCTGCCAATTGCTAACAAGTTTCCATCTTGTTCAAACACTGAATTGATCCTAAGAAATTGAAAATATTGATTTAACCCTCTGCCTGATTTGTGCTGTGGGCACCTGCTAGTACAGTCTTAGCACATTACAATTGCTTGGCCGTAATTCCTCAGGGGACCACTAATAACTACCACATTTGTCTTTTCATCTTCTGAAATTATGCTAGCAGTTGTCCAAGTCAATTGTGATTCATTTGATACTGCTCTCCTTCAAGACATATTGCAACCAAATAGACTTGCTCACCAGTAATATATCTGATGACATAGTTAGTTCTAGTTAATTGACAGAATGATTCAGGCTTTTATGGATGGCATTAATTGGTCCCTGGTGTCCATGCAATAATTGACCAGACAGTGTAGGCTACATTAGCTTCTCATCCAGTCAGAACAGTGGTAAGATGAGGTAAATGTGGTACAAATGATAAAATGGCTATATTTTAAATCAAACATTTATAAACTATAGAAGTGGGAGATTGTGGCATCAGGAGGGTCTGAATAATGGGAATACATAAATGTCCACATTCGAGGGTTGTGTTTTCTTTTTTTTTCCTCCCCACCCAATTAACACATGTGGTAAGTCACATTTAGATGCCTTAATGGACTCTGTTTGAATCGTGGTTTAATGTGTAAAGCAAAGTAGATGGAAGGGCTGCTCGTGGTGTTTCAGCTTCTCTGTGTTTATATGGTAGAATTTTAAGCTTGGTGTTAAGTGTTAGAAGGAAGTTAGAGGTAGGGCAGCCCCTCACATTTACAGAAAGCTCTTATTTTATTTTTCTCTCCCAGAGAAGGAGATAACTTGTGGAATTATTCTTACATATTCCAGGTGTCCAAGAAATGCAAAGCCTGTACTTAAATTAAAAGTGTAATATGTTAGAAAAAGTGAGATAAACAAGAAAAAGTGATGTCAAAACAGTACTAACTTGCCACAGCTCCTCTTGAAGAGTAATCATTCAGAGATTTATCACCTATTTTTCTTACTCTCTGTTTTGTGTAAGAAAACCATAAAGATAAGCAAGGAAGGTCTGCTGGGTGTGGCTCAGGTTTAGAGGAATGTAACTGAGAAGAGACACAGAATCAGGGCATACTTTGAGATGAAAGGGACCCATAAGGATCATGGAGTCGAACTCCCTGCTCCTCACAGGACTGCCCAAAACTAAACCACAGGAGCTGAAGCAAAGAACAGCACTGGTATTGTAGGGGGGTTCAGGGATATTTGTTGCAGGCCTATCTCACAGTTCATGGTGTACCTAACACCTGGGGCTCTTTACAGGTACAGGTTTTTAGGTCATACAGAAAGAAAATATCAAATATACATCTAGTGGGGGAAAAAAAAGGAATTGGCAAAGGTTCCTCCTCTCAGTATATTTTCTAGTGCATTGCCAATTTCGTTTTTAGTGCCTTAAACATGGGACATTCTTTCGAGCTTGTTTTAAATCTGGAAGGTATTTTCTTGCTTAAAATTTAAACTTTGTTTTGTTAAGATCATTTCTCTGTGTATATTCTCACAAAAAAAAATTTAGAAATTGGTTCCTCTTCTATCTTTATGCAACTCAAGATGTCTTCCCTGCCCCTGCAGACTGCAGCACTTTGCCTGTGCCCACGAGGCAGCCCCTGCCCCCTGTGCTGCTCTCCCACCCCATTTATCAGCCCCTTTCTTTCCACCTGCAGTGGGTACGTGAGTGCAGTGTCGTGCCAGAGCTGGCCCACAAAGCTCCCCACATCCCATAGGCACAGCCCTCTGGATTACAGCCCTCTGAAGCACGGGAGAGACACTTCTGGGGGGATTTGTAGGAAATGAGGATGTCAGTAACAGGTAGGCTGAGCTGCTCTGGGAATAGTTTCCATCCGAAATGCAGAGATTGCTGTATTAATAAAGAATGCCAACCACCATCAGCTTTGATCACTTCATTCACTTGCTACACCCCTTTTCACTGCCCTATCCCTTTTGTTTAAATCTTGCCAAATTGCAGAGTTGTCACAACATCGATCATGCATTCCTTCAGCGTCGCGCTCTTGGTGGGTACTGCCAAGAACAAACAATAAAACCAGTCGTTGCCCTGCTTTAATTTTTATGAATTGTTGAATGTCCTGAGCTCCCACTGATTTCAGTCTTCTGGTGGGAATTGAGGGCATTCAGGGATTGCTGGGAAACTCGGCCTTTACACCATGTACATGCTGATTGCAATGTCTCCACTTCCTTGCAACTTCTTCACAAATCAATCTTTCCAATCTCCTGGTAATTTACTGCTCTCCCAGATGCCTTCAGCATGCTGGTATGTTTTTTTTTTGGAATTGATACCTGCATTTGTGTTGCAGGTTGAGTGGGTTGATACAGGAAGAATGGGAAAATCTTGAACCAAAGAAAGTCTTCTGGGAATGCATCCTTTACTCGTGAAATGGGTCCATTTCTCTGTTCGTACAGACCGAGCCACACTCGGATGAGGCTGCTCCTAGATGAAGTGGTGTAGTTTGTTTGTTCCTGAAAAAAACACAGGGTGTTTATAGATGAGACCTTTCCTGCCTGGTTCAGTGGGTGTGTCTGCCTTTGTTGGATGTGGGCATGTGCCATCCTTCGGTTCAGCATCATCTTCTCAGGCAGACAAGAGGTGTTGTGTTTCCCACAGGTCACATTAAGATTATGATCCTTCCAAGCACTGATTTTGTGCAGAGAGATGTTATTTCTGGGTAAAGAACCCTGCCCACAGGTCGGGTCAAATTTAATGTGATCTGTTATTGGAGGTATTGGATTTTATGTTGTAGAAAGCAATGCTGAACTTTCAGGCCAATGATTTCTGCTGAGACCAGTATTGAATGCTAGATGGTTTTATTTCCCACATTTTAGGGGAAAGGCAAGACATTTATATGAAAGAAAACAGAACTTTTTATAAAGTGTATTTTATTTTATGGCAGCAATTAAAATTAACCTACATTTAAAATCAAGGTTTTCATTTTGCATACACCTTAAGATGTCACTGACAACGACTTCAATGAAACCTTTCAAATGCTAAGGAAGGCAATTGACTTTAAGGAGGCTTAAGCACAGGGATTACGTTTGCCTAATTTATGTAATTTGCCTAATTTGCACTGGTTTAAAGCTTCTCAAATTAGAATAAATTATAATAGTTAATATAACTTAATATAATTTACTAATTCTAAAACCAGGTAAACATTTATTTCACCTTATAAAGGCAACAATTTTACGAACTCAGATCTTTTCACCCATAAACATTTTGACATGGTAAAATATTAATAATTTCTACTTAATCCCAAACTATTTTAAACCCAAGTTTAGTAGGATGTATGGATTGAGTATGCACCATCAGTTGTATAAAAGAACAGATGTAGGAACTGGGATTGAATTTGTCATTTTTGTCCACTAATGTCTCCAGCATAAAGAGATTTATTGCAGGTTTCTGTTATCTCCTCTGTTCAAGCACAGCCGTGAAACTACAAGCTTAGAAGAGGAAAACTCCTTGATCCACTTTGGTCCCTGTTGTTCTTCTCCTATGATCTTTACTGCTTACCACAGGGACAGAGGATCTAGACAGCTGAGATTAATTTTCTGAGCCCACTGTTTGCATTCATGTTCAAATGCCGTAAGCAGCTGGGCTTTAGATTCAAATTTGAATGCAACAGTGAAACAAGACTCTCTTGCTTGAATTTTTCTTTTGGCTACAGCTCCAAAGTGGTCCACAAGTGTCTGCTTGCCTGTTCTCCCCAGTCACCTCTGCAAATCCCTTACTCAATGTTTACTGGAAAGGTGATGTTCTTTAGGAAATGTCTTTAGAAACTTCTTGAAAACAGGAAGGAGAGCAGATGGGAGAGAGACCAACAAGTAGTTGACCCAGAGGTCTTCTTTTGGGGATCTTGCTTGGGAACATAGAGAAAGAAAACTGAGATCTGATTTCTGTGGAGATTCACTTTCTCAGATTCACAACTCAAAGGATTTCCAGTGCTCGGAGAATCAACAAATAATTCAGGCATAAAAGTTTGTGATCTAATTTTTATAGCTGCTGAGTATATTTAGCTCATATTCACTGCTGAATAACCTTACTTATGCACACAGAAATGTCTGTCATCTTCACTTTTTTTTTTTAAATCTGGAGAATAAAAAAGAGCCTTTTGTCCAGGTAAGAATGGGAAAACATGCAAACAAAAGCCTGCTGGAATGGCAGATGTTACAATAGAAAATAAATGCTAGGATGGAAAGATCTGAGTTACTGAATTTTAAAATCTTTTATAAATTGGTTTACATTTTAATTGAAGTCTTTCATTAATCTGGTGGAAATGAAAAGATGGAGGAGAAGCCAGGGTGTTTGTTTTAAAAGCATTGTAATGACGCTTTTGTTTTCAATCTATGAACTTGTTTTTTTAACAAGATCAGAGTATCAAGCACTGACAGGTGCAGAAGACACTCTGGATGAGTTTCTTTAGCTATGAGTGAGTGCCATGAAGTCTCAGGCAGATCAGCAAGGCAATGATCTGCCCTGTGTAGGTTTGAAAAGGGATTTGTCCATATTGACTTGTCCTAAGTTTCTGGAAATAATTGCGTTGGCTGTTTCTGTTTCATCAAACATACACACTCTGCACTGGAGCCTTCAGCTATTTGCAGCAGTTGCTGTAGCAGAAATGCAGTTTTTCTAAAATCCTAATGTGGAGTGTGAGAGTTTCTGAGGAACCCTTTTGGTTACTCAGATCTGTGTTTCTTTCAGAAAATGCTATAACTTTAAGCCGAGTGTCTGATGTGATTAAGGTGGCTTCAGGGATTTGCTTTAGTGTTTCTAAGAGTGTCCATAGCTGAGGCTTATGTTATATATACCCTCTTTGGGAGGTCCATAAGAAAGGACTGAGGATTTGGAAGATGTTTCTGGAAGTTAAAACCTTGTGTCAGTGAACAGGCTTCCAGTCAGTTTGGTTGGTGCTGGCGTGGGGCTCTCCCCAGCCTTCACTCTGCTGAGCCTGCATCAGAAGCAGGTGCCACTTTGTGCCCCTGGCCCTGTAGGAGAGGGGAAGTTCTCCAGCTGGAGTGAGCCATTCCAGCATGCCCTCTTTCCTTAACTTTGTTTCATTCTGGGTTTTGAGCAACGCCGTTCTTCTTGCTCCCACTCAGGATCTTGTTGCTGGTGTGTTCCCAGATGTGAGACAGAAGGGTCAGCTCTGCTTTGGACTCAGCATCTCCCATTTAGTTTTGATCTTCAGCAAAAGATTCAAGTTAACATCGTTTAACAAAATACCTACTTAGAGGAAAAAATCACTGGGGACTTCATGGCATCAGCCTTCTGATATTTCCACCTCTATCCTCTTTTCAGCACCTTCGTGCTGGACCTCTGCATAAATTCTGTGGTTCCTCTTTTTAAAACAGTTCCAGTTGGGAGCAAAACTTCACTGATTACATTTTCTAGCTTTAATTCTCCTACCATTCTGCTAGTAAGAGCTGGAAAGGTGATTGATTGCAAGGCATTTGTTTGCACCTATTCCCCCTTGAAAGCCTCAAGCCCGAGCGTGCAGCAGCCCCAGACAGCCCTCAGAGAGGCTGTTGTGCTTCAGGCTTGCAGAAGCCTTTGAATGTCCTTTTGGCACAGGATTCCCTTCTCTGCAGGTGTGAGGGTGGTCTCCTGTGCAGGCAGCTGTCCCCGCTGCCCACGGGTGTCCATGCAATGGGACAGGTCCCTCAGCTGCCTGCTGGTGTGGCAAGTCTGCTTTATAGGTCCAGGAGAAACATGAACATGTTTTTCCTTTTAGCTTCTTGTAGTGGGTTGACCCTGGCTGGATTCCAGGCACCCACCAAAGTCCATCACTCAACCTCTGCAGCTGGGGAGGGGAGAGAAAATATAACAAAGGCTTCATGAGTTGACTTAAGGCCTGGGAGGGATCACTCACCAATTACTGTCATGGGCAAAACAGGCTCTAATTAGAGATATTAATTAAATTTATTGCTAATGAAATTAGAGCAGAACACTGAGAAGTAAAATAAGACCTTACAAACACCTTCTTCACACTCTTCCCTCCTTCCCAGCTCTACCTCCTCCCCCAGTGGCACAGGGAGACAGGGAATGGGGGCCATGGTCAGTTCACCACGTGTTTCAGCCACTGCTCAGGGAGAGGAGTCCTTCCCCTGCTCCAGCCTGGGGTCCTTCCCACAGGAGACAGCTCTCCAGGAACTTCTCCAGTGTGAGAGCATCTCACAGCCAGCAGTTCTCCCCACACTGATCCAACGTGGGCTGCAGGGGCACAGCTGCCTCACCCTGGGCTGCACCCGGGGCTGCAGGGGAATCTCAGCCCTGGTGCCTGGAGAACCTCCAGTCCCTTTTTCTGCACTGACCGAGGTGTCTGCAGGGCTGTTCCTCTCACATGTTCTCACCTTGCTCTTGTCTGACTGCAGTTACATCAGTGCAATAACATTTTTTTTTCCTTCTTAAATCTGCTATCACAGAGGCGTTGCGGCCATTTCTGCTTGGCCCAGCCTTGGCCAGAGGCTCCTCCATCCCGGAGCTGCCTGGCATTGGCACTGCTGGACACGAGGAAGCTCCTGGCAGCTCCTCACAGCAGCCACCCCTGTAATCCCCAAGCTGCCAAAACCTGGCCATGCGAGCCCAGTACACTTCTGTGTTCCTCTTAAATCTGTTTTCACGTTCATAGCTGCTCTGAGAAATGTCATGGCAGCATTTCTTCCCCTCCTCTGCCTGGCTTTCAGCAAGTGAAATGTTACTGTTTGGCAGAGACGGGTTTCTCACTGACAGGGTGCAGCATGTACCTCTCACTTTGGGTGCAGCCCAAAATATTGCTGTCAACATCAGTGTGATCAGCACTGGGCCCCTGGGAGTGCTGCAGTGCCCTCTCCCATCTGGCTTAAAAAGAAAGGAAAGGAGAAGAAAAAAACCCCAAATCTCTTAAGTCCAGGAAAGGGGGCCACACATGTTTTAATGACAGACACTTTTTAAAGCTTGTTTGCATTTGGGTGATAATGTACTTTAGTGTGGTAGGGGAAATGAGAAACTTCACACATGGCATCTGGAAATCCTTGTGCCTCACTACCCTCCTTGACAGCAATAATGTGGCTGTAAATTTCCCCCAACAGAAAACATATAACTGCATCAGCCATACCAGAAACAACCTTTCATTTTCCTTTAAATGGATGTGTTGTTTTAAATCTCAGCTTTTTAATAGCTTCATATAAACATTTGTGAGCCTCTGAGGTAAGTAAGTATATTTTTCCTTCTTGTTCTTATGTCACAGACTCACAGAATCATTTAGGTTGGAAAAGATCCTTAAGGTCATAGAGTCCAGCTGTTAACCTAACACTACCATGTCCACCAGTCCTTATGGAAAATCAGTCTATGGCTCAATTTAGTGTCTGGAGTGGTGTGTCCTGACATATTCATATGCATCTCACAAAGATGAAAGGGGTGTCTCTCTTGCAAGCACTTTTGATAAGTCTCTGCAGCACTAATTTATTCTCTTTGTGCATGTTATAGCTAAGCCTGATGTCAGATGGATTTCCTCTGGCTGACCCAATGACTATTTCTTTGTCTTTTAGCAGCAAAAACCTCGTGTGTGCTAAAATGTTGGTAGTGGTGTGATGGCCAGGTTCAGGATGGATTTGCCAGCTGCCTCAGGGAAAATGCCTTTACAACCAAAACATAAAAAGTTTAAAATACAGTGCAGTGCTTCGAAGTTTGTAAAACTAAGAAATTTGCTGCCCTGTGGAGTTGGCAGAAGTTTCGGTGCAGTGTAGTAGTCTGTACACTGCCTGTGTTTTAGCAAAGCACAGATTGCTGTTTCTGTGCTTGCAGAGGCAGAAACTTAGGAAGAGGGATGCTGAGCACATTGCCACTGCTCTGAAATTCCCTTTTGCCAAGGGATGCCCCTGGATTCATACCAGTGTTAGAATGCTGAATCCAAATACAGAGTGTTTAACACTTTGAAACCTTTTTTCATTTGTTGGTCTCAGCTGCTCACTGATGAAATTCAGGACCTCTTCCTCACTTGAAACTCTTCTCTCTGTGTCAAGATGCATCCAGCCAGCCATTGGCCAAGGTAGAAGTCCGAGGCAGGAATCTTGGTCAGAATTTTGCCCACTAGAGAGGAACAGCCCTCAAACAGCCATCGTGTGGTGTGTGACAGCCTGCACAGGGCAGAGCTGCACACCAGGGACCAGGCAGAAGGGAAGTGCTCTTTCAAGATGAACTCACATGGAATGGAGGGTTATCCTGGAAACAGCCAGGAAAGGGGAAGGGTTGGTGTTACTTGTCCTTACTGTTGCAGAAGGGCAGGGGGAAGAGAAGGAGGGATGGAGACAGTA
This sequence comes from Daphoenositta chrysoptera, assembly GCA_013397915.1. Lineage (NCBI taxonomy): Eukaryota > Metazoa > Chordata > Aves > Passeriformes > Daphoenositta > Daphoenositta chrysoptera. Next base: position 80,602 of record VZRO01000323.1, on the reverse strand, counting down.
GGAGACAGCACATTGAAAGAGGGGAGAGCAGAATGCATAAAGTGCCAGCGATTAAAAGAAAAATGAAATCATTTTATGCACCAGAGATTACTGATTACCATATCAGCAGGTTAGACTAAACAGATGATAAAGTCTCATGAGCAAACTGGGAGCTTGGTAGGGGCAGAAATCTCTAAGCTACATTAATAAATGTTGACTGCAGTTCCAGATGCATGTGTGTATTTCAGCTTTGCTGCCCTGCTCACAGCTCCTGCCAGTGGGTCTGGTGATGCCAGCCGTGGGGGCTGTGCTGGGACATGTGCCCCCATCCTGGTCCTCATGCCAGCCCTCAGCTCCTGGAAGTGTGGCTGTGGCACCTGGGGACGTGGTTTAGTGCTGAACACGGCGGTGCTGGGTTCATGGACCCAGGGGTCTCAGAGGTCGTTTCCAGCATTAATGAATCTGTGATTCTGTGGTGGAACTGAGAAGTGAAGTCTTCTGCTCCTTGGGAAATGCGCATTGTTGCTGGCAGGACTGGAAGCCATTGGTATCTGGGGCTGCCCCATAGGATACTCGTGGATGTGGGTGGAGGAGAGGCATCTTTCACGAATCTTTTTTGCTAGGATATGTAGAGAACTAACATCTGTAACAGGCAAAACTGTGAGGGGAGCACAGGGACTCGACAGAGCTGCTGCTGGAAGCCCAATCTCTTCTTCCAGTCCCATGTCAATTGTACTTAGGCACAAAACAACCTGTGAAGTTTCTCTCCTGCTGCATCAGGCCTAAAGAAAGTGGGATTACGAATTATGCGTGAAACTGTGTTTGCACTTCATTACTCATTTATCCAAAACAAACAAAGAAAAGGTTTCCAAATGTACACTTTTTGAATAAATGTTATGTAAAGCAAAGCTATGAGCTGGGAAGCAAAAGAAAGTAATGATTTACTATAGAAACAAATAAGTGGTAGAAAGATTATAAATAACTGTGATTTTCTTTTGGTTCTCTGGCATGTCCTACCCCTTAAATTATTTTTCTTTTAAGAGCCCTCCCATCAACCAAAACAACCACTTTAACTAAAAAAATGTGTAACAAAGATGACAAATATTAGGGTTCTAATGCATTTCGTGGCTACACAAAGCAAAATTTTCTTATGATTCTCCAAGATAACCCTGCAGATTTTGAAAGGCATGAATGGGGCTTTTCAATTATAATGAAATCAGGAGCATGGTATTTACCCTGCTTGGGATGTACAGTGGGATGCTGGAGCCTGGGGCAGAGGGGCAGGGAGAGCCAGGCAGGCATTTTTCTCTCTGACAAATGAGTAGGTTGTGAGGAACACTTCCAAATTTAAACAAAATGCATTATGGTGCAGTATTATTTTATTACTCAGCTTTTCATTGTTGTATCTCTTAGCTGAACTTCAAAATACGCAGTGGTATCTTCTGTTCTTTAACAGTTTGTGGTGTTCTGGTACCTGAGTTTATGATGACATTAAGGTTTCTTTTTCTCCCCTTGCACTGGTGTCTTGGGAATCCTTCAGAAATGCAGCAATATTGTTTTCCTCCACTTTAGCTCAAGCATCAGTGACCAGCTGGGTTCTGCAGGGAGGCAGGAATGGGCAGCTGATCTAATGGGAAGGAAGTACGGAGAGGTCTTTCTTTAGGCTGAAAAAAAAGAGTCTCAATTTTAAACATGTTTTGAGATTGAGTTTGCAAGAAATGACCCTGTAACTCAAGTATGTTGTAGGTCTCTCTTGTGGGTTTGTAATTGGTGCAAAATATTTATTGTACTGTAGCTAGAATGACACTGTTAGCTATAAAATCTCCACAAAATGCTACTTTGTGCTTGTGAAAGAACTTGGAAACCAAGGTTGGTGTTGGATGTATCCCAAGCTCTTTCATATGCTGGTCAAACATTTCTCTACGTGGCCCATCTGGTGTCAGAAGCTGTCATTTGACACAAACCAAGGCCAAATACCCTGGACATAGTGAAAATTTAAATACCTCTTTGCACCTGCTGTGGAAATAAAGCATCTTAACTGCATGGGACACAGACACCAAGTAAGTTGTGAGCTAAACAAACAGTTTTTGCAAGGAGTTGCATGAAATCCCAGTGCAGGGTCTGTAGAGCTGAAAATGAAGGCAGCTCACCAGGTCTTCCCTTGCCTGTGGATGCACAGAGCTACAGGGCTGCAGGCTCTGGAATTGCCCTGTTTTAGACAACCTCTGGATGTGGCCAGAACCCCATCACTGAGCGAGAGAAGTGACCTGCTCTCCTAAAATCTCATTACAGTAAGTGCTGAGTTGAGAAATCAAGCTTTTCCTGCGGGTAATGTCATCTCTGGAGGAAATGTGCCTCCCCAGTGCCTCACCCTTGCTCTCTGTTGGTGCTCTCGGGCGTGGTGGAACGTGTCACTGGTGTCACTGCAGCTCACTGTCAAACAGGCAGGGTCCAGTAACATACCTGGCAGTACACAGATGAGTGTTTTAAAAGGTGCTGCGTTTTCTGGAGGCTCCTGGCTGCCTGCACTTCGGATGTGTGAGCCTTGCAAGGAGCAGGAGCTGCAGGGTTTCCAGGGCCCTGCTCTGACAGACAGATCTTGGTTGCTCTCAGCAGGAGCGAGGGGAGATGGTCCATGGCTGTTCCTGCAGTTTCTGCCTCTGTTTGCCTGCTTGGGTGCGCCCATTTGTCCATGCAGATTTCTCTCAAAGCTGTGTTGTATAAACAGTATAATGCTATTCTGCCAGGCCAGCCTTTCATTAGGTCACTTTGTGCAGCCATCTCTGGGTCTTTTTAAGTAGCAGCACTGTGTGCAATATGAATCTGGTCAAAAGAAACCTGCCGTGATTCAAGCATCTGTCTTCTACAGTTCTTGAGTCACAGGCTCATACTCAGAACCTCACTGAAGCATCAATACACAATTTAATGTAATTTCTTGGTCTTTTTGATCATCTCTTCCTGAACTCAAACCGCTTTTTTGGGGGTATGTGCAGCTTAGAAACATGTAAGCATTGAGGTATACACACAGTTTAAAGTGGTTAGAACACCACTTGCATTAGTTGTGTAATGCTCTAATAAGAAACGTGGGGAGAAAAGGATACTTCTGTGATAAAGTGTATTTCTTAAAGAATAAACAATAGGAAGCAAACCAGCACACAGGATTTCTTCTCTGCAAATAAGCGTTACTTAAACAATCGTAATTCCTCTAAAAATGAACTTCATTTTGCCTAAGAGAACAAACAGAACTGAAGCCACCTACTGAGAAATTCTATTTTGCTAATTTTTATCTATTCTAATGCAAATAGTGGTTTTAATCCCCTTAACTCATCCATCATGCATGACAGGTCAGCCAGCCCATTGTCTGTGTATTTGAAGGATTCCTGTCCAAATCAGACTTTCTGTCAGCAGCGTTGGGCAAGAGTCTGCTCCTTTCTGAACTGCTGCTGTCACTGAGAAACTGCAGCTCCCTCGGAAACCAGCCCGGGAACTGCGTGTGGAATTCACACGGGGTCTTCACAGAGAGGTTACTCACAGTTCCTATCAGAGCAGGGCAAAAAACCCACAACGTCAGATTAAGGACATCTAGGTTTTTGTATAATCTACTAAACATCTGTAGCTGATCCAGAGATATGGCAAAGGTCAAGTTTGGGGATTTTTTTTTTTTTTTCTCCTGTGGGGATTTCTTTGTATATTCTGAAGCCTAAAAATTGCTGTTTGTTTCGAAATGCATTTTTGGTTGAAGCAAAATACAATGTAGTGTAAGTAGAAAATGATTACGATTACTCGGCGCAAAAAAAAAAAAGCCATGTATTTTTGTAGCATTTAAATTTTAATTAAATGGGGCTTAGAGTAAATTGTAAAACCTTCTTTTGTTGAGACAACCGACACTGACAAAATATTAATTAATGAATATTCAGAGAGCTCTCTGGATCACTCCTCTCTTTTTGAAATATATTCTGCCTGTGTTTTTAAAAAATCAGAAGAAGAAAATTAATAAACATTGCTTATGTGGAATATTTCCCAGTATGAAGACCTGCCAAACAGAATCCAATGCATTGCAATAATGTCAATGAACACTTTTGAACCAGATGTGTCTATGAGTCTTTTTCATTGTTCTCTCTAAAACTGAAGCTGGGATAAAACCCAAAGATTAAGACTTGACATGAGGAGAATATCTTTCTGTGCTACTATTAGGTCATTTCCCTTTTGCTGTGTAAATTAAATTGTGGTCTTGATTCAATCTGGGATCATTTTATTGTTGTTGGTTTTAATACAATACACAAAAAGTTCTTTTCTTTGGAAGTATCATTATGATATAACTTCAATGAGTCATTGTAATTGTTCGCTCATTAGCATCCAAAGGGATTATTTCGGTTATTTTGTTTCTGGGATCTTTTCTTTCCCCCTTCCTCTTGGGCAGCCCAGTCAGGGTACGCCTTGAAAGCAGTTAATTTGTGTATAATAATATTTAAGTGACTCATTGTAGTTTTGTGTGTGCGTGCATACACACACACCACTGGGGCAGCCCTTAAAACCCGTTTTAGGAACCCTGAGGTCTTTGTCCCCTCCCGGTCCTGTCCTTGCATGGCCACTTCTCTGCATGGTTCTGACCTAAATTCTGAGGCAGACCCTTGGCTCCCAAGGGCTTCAGAGCACCAACAAACTCCAGCAGGCCGAGGACACACAGTTAATGTTTTTGCTCCCATCCCATTCCCGGGGCACTGTGAGACCTGCCTGTGTCCTGGGCCCCAGCCCTCCAACAGATACTGCTGCTTAAAGAGAAAGAAAAGAAAAGAAAAGAAAAGAAAAGAAAAGAAAAGAAAAGAAAAGAAAAGAAAAGAAAAGAAAAGAAAAGAAAAGAAAAGAAAAGAAAAGAAAAGAAAAGAAAAGAAAAGAAAAGAAAAGAAAAGAAAAGAAAAGAAAAGAAAAGAAAAAAAGAAAGACAATAAAAAGAAAACCAGAAAAATAGGGGGGAGGGAAAAAAAGAAAAGGAAAACGTGCAGGGGGGGAATCAAGGGAGTGTTTGCATTGGCTCACTTGGCAATTAAAAATACATAAGTGAAAGAATTGCCATGAACATGCCCCAAGGGCTATAATAAATAACATCCTGCATAACTGGTACATAAAGTGTGCTCTATGGTTTTGAGTGAAATGACCATGTTTGTTTTTAGGGTTGTTGGTTGGGGATTTTTTCAGAATTATAACAGTTGGAATTCAAATAGGCTTATGTTTCTGTAATTGTGGTAAACATATTTTAAAAATCGCTGTTTGATCAACTGTAAATATTACCAGTTCAGAGGTTAAATGCTGTTGTTGAAGTCACTCAGGGAAATCCAGCAGAAGTGTAAATATGGCAGAAAAAGCTAAACAATATGGCAAAGGAATATTTGCTGACTTAAGAGTGCAGGATCAACACCAATATTTTTCCAGTGATGCTAAACCTCTTGTAACTGCTAAATTGGATTTGTAGTTGAATGAAGTATCAGCTGCTGTTGGACAAGCCCATAAAGGCTGGACGGCTGGCCTTTTGTAGGCAGGGCTTAGAGGACGATTGATATGTTTTAGCACTTTTGGGATTATTGTGATTAGGAGGAAGCCATTCTGAATGATAGAGAAAAGGATGTAAAAAACACAGCCCACAGCTGGTAAGCAGCATGTGTTTGCTATAAGGAGAGGTCATGACTAGTTGATCCTGCTGGTTCAGGCACTGATTGACAGTCAAGAAAACTTGATATTATGAAGCAGACCCTTCTTTTTTCTCTCCCCTTTTTTTTTTTTTTCGCCTAAAGAAATGATGTTTCTGTTGCATCAAGTCAAAGTGTTACAAAATCTGGAACATTCACTTGTTGCAAGTTAAATGTTCAGAGACACAGCTGCAAGTTTGGAGTTGTTAAAATATCATGTGGAAATTAGTATTCAACCCTCATCTGTGAGAACAGTAAATAGGAGTTACAGAATTAGCTCTGGTGTTTCTGTGTTTGCCTTTTTCATATGTGTTAGTCTTAACAAAAACCCTCTTTGCCATCTAGTAGAAAATTTATGCTAAGTATGAGGAAATTTCAAGTCTTCTGAACTTGTTGACTATTATGTGCCTGGTATATCCAAGATTTTTACCCTGGAATAATATATGTAAAAAATATTTTACCAGCCAGAAAACAGCTTTATCATTTTATTTCTGTTAACCACCTGCCTCAGAGGACACGTAGGTTATTTCCTCTTATCTCCTCTATCCACTTGGAAACGCAGAGCTGCTTTTTTCTCCTTTTTTTCTTTCTTTCTTTTTTTTTTTTTTTTTTTCTGTGAGCAGCCATCCGAAAGCTCGCAAATGCACATTTAAATAGTTGTATCTCTGACTCTTTTTAGTGGGGCTGTACCTCTTTCAAAATTTGAGTTTAGCATACCACACAGGAAAGAACACAAGCTTGCCAACTCCCGCTGAGCGTTTTTTCAAGCCTGTGAAAAGAATGAATTATTCAGCAGTAAGCATGCTTACAGCTGGCCATTTGGGAGCTTTGATGTGCGAATCAGGCGGTTGCATGAATGCCCTTATTGTCATGTTATGTGTACACAGTGTGTGAATTATTGAAAATAGTGAGGCCTGAGCCTCATCTGGTAGAGATTACAGTGCAGGCATGCTGGGTGAAGGTCTGTAATTGAAAATCCCCAGATGCTGTTTATTTGGCCTCTGTCACGTGGCCCTTCTGCAGAAAGCTTGGCTGAACAAAATGCTGCCCGCCTGGGAAGCGGTGCCCAGCCCCCTCCAGCCCAGCACAGCCCAGTGTGCCCGCGACTTAAACACCTGCCCATAATATTTTTAAAAGCTTAAATTAGATTTGCCTATAACGTTTAAATAGAGGATGCCTTACTTAGAGGTTTAAACTGCTTAGCCAGTTGTTGACTCGCAGAGCTCTTTTATCTACAAGAGGCTTTTTGTTAGCCAATTTAGCTATAAGGCGTCTTCAGAAAGCGGCGCTGCCGAATTCGAGGCGGGATCTCCCAAAGCCGGATATTCTGCCAGCAAAAGGGGACAGAAAAGTGGGGCTGAGCACCATGGCAGAGCAGCTTTTCCTGCACAGGCTGTGAGCTCTGCTGCCCAAGGGCCCCGTGCCCACCTTCTGATGAGGAAGGGGTTCAAACCAGCCCATCCTTGCTGACGGTGTCCATGCCTGGGGTGGGATCTGCATCCAGCCCGGGCTCAGTAGCCAAAGAGCTGGGTGCTGCTCATGGGGACTGTCCCAGGAGAGTGCTCACAACCTGCTTCCTCATCCAGCAAAATTCCCACTAGCTCTCCAGATTTGGCCCCCAGGCACATGGACAGCACTGTGCCATCACCAGGCCAAGCAGAAGTGGAGTTTACCACAGCAGCTTTGCTATGGGGTAAACATGGCTGTGAGAACGATTTCGGAGATGCAATTGTGCAGAAATGTTCCCAGTCAGGATGGGAAATACCTGTTTCGAGGCGCAGTCTTGTAGAGTTTGAAGAAATTAATAGTATTTGATTGTCTGAAAAAATAGGCTTTTCTACTCGGTCGTTACTTGAATTATTTGGCTGAGTATGAAAACTTTTTAAAATTAGCTGTTCATTTTCAAGTTGCTAGCCGGCTTTATTTCCCACACTTGCCTATTTTTATCCCATTCGAGTAGTGCCTATTACTGGGAGCTGGGAGGGCAGAGGTTTAATTTGTGTCATTAATGTTCTAAATAAAGACGCCCGCCGGCCTCGCGGCTGTTCAGGGACGTGATGCACCAGCTCCCTGCCCTGTTGCCTGGGTTTGAGCAGTGATGCCCGTGGCCAGGACAAGGGAAAAGGGACACGGTGTGACCAAGAGAATGTCCACAGCTCGTGCAGGTCCTGGTAGAGCTGCCTGTGGTGCTCTGTTGGCTCCCCTGAGGCAGAGGTGGTGGTACCGTTTTTGGGGCCATGGAGGGGTTGCCAGGGACGCCTTCCTCAGTCAGGGGTGGATTTTCACCTTTGAGGCATTGCTGGTGTTGGGGTGGATTTTCACCTTGGAGGCATTGCTGGTGTTGGGTAAGTGGGCACAAACACACCCTGAGCACCAAGGTGGACCCGGGAGCCTCATGGAGACCTTTGTGGGGGCCAGTGTTTGGCTGCTTCAGGCTGTTCTTGGAAACAGCGTTGGAGGGGGAGGCTCCCTGCACAAGGGCCCTCTGTTAGAGCAACAACTGCCTCCCCGGGAGGGGCGGTGGGAGCCTCCCCACTTTGCAGCTGCTTCTCCTCATTTTGAGCAAGAGGAGCAGAAGTGTCAGCTCTCAGCTGCCTGAGAGGTGTCCAGGATCACCACGTACTCCCCGTTGAGGGTGATGGTGCTCAGGGATGGGGCAGTGGTTTGGGGAGGTGGAGGGAGCCTGTGTGCCACTGGGCTGCCCTGGGGACTCGGCTGTTCCCTTGGAGGGGCCACAGTAGAGCTTTGGCTCTCCACAAAGCCTCACAGGTTTTTAGCATCTGCACTGTTTTCTAGCTGAACTCCCTTTTTACTCCATGCCATGATTAAAAAGATGTTCTGTTGCACAGAATGCCTCTTCCTCAGCATCAGTCCAGGGAGAATTACAGTTTTCTGTTGCTCTGACAGCACAGAAGGACATGACAGATAAAGCCTGAATTAACAGGGAAAAAAACAGACTCCAAGAAGCAGGCTATATAAAATATTTGTTGTGGTCCTCTCCTGATCTTTTCAAGATCCTCGGAAAAGATTCCTGTGCTGTGAAGATGTTTTATCTAACCAGGCACCTCCCCATGCCTCTCTTTGATACCTGAACCAAAACATTCCAAGTAGGACACTGTCATAGCGAATGACAAGAAGAAAGAGCTGAAAATTTACAGTTCATAAATCTGACCTCCTCTCCTCTTCCAGGCAATTTCCCAGATATATATGACAAGGAGACAGAGGGAGGGTGTGTATGGAAAGTATTTCCACAGCTGAGCTCTTCTAGAGAAAACAGATCTATTTATTAATGAACATTTTTCACCCTAAGGTTTCTAATGGCCAATTACAGAAGTTCCTTGAACCTCCTTTTGTTTCAGACTCTTCTCATTCCCAAGAACAGGAAAGGGTGTTTTTAGGATTATTAAGCTTTCCTTTCTTTAAAATCCTCTTTGGGCTTTAGTTGATCTGGAGATAAGATCATTTCTGTCCCTATCTGTCAGAGTGCCAAAAAGAAAGAAGAGCACCAGTGTTTGGTAGATAACATTAAGGCTGTAAACTTTTAGCTGGGGGCATCTGTCTTGTTTATGTCAGGCAGTGCTTCTGTTTGTGTTTATGGCTTTTGGTAGCCCAGGAAAGAATTTAGGTCTTTTCAGATCGTTGTGGCCAGGGAGAAGGTATTTAGTGAGGCTTCAGTATCTCCTGCACTGGCTAAACCTGATGCATGTGTCTTTGCTGTGTTGAAAATGTGATGGTAAGGAAAATACACGTTAGGCTTTTACCTCGGCCACTTTTTATGGTTCCTTGTGGAGTTCCCCGTCCCTGCAAGTTAAGGCAAATTATTCCATCCTGTTGACTCTTCTGGAGTTAGGCTATGGATAGCCTTCATCTTAAAGGAAGCAATCACTTGCCAGAACTACAACCTTGTTAGTCATAGCCCTGCCCAGAAACCCCTGCCTTGAGTGAAGCCAAAGCACTTCATGGATGGACTGGGGCTCAACCAGAGACAGCACTCAAATAATACAGTCTAGACTTTCAGTTCTTGGTGTTTTTAATAAAGATGCTTTTCCTGTCAAGTGGCTGCCTGGGAACCTGAGCTTTCCTTTAAAAATAGCTTTTTAGCTGTCTTGTCTGGGAGGAGAACTGTGAGGCCTCAGCTGTGGCTGAGGGCTGAATAGGGCTGCCTTAATGGGCAAGGGGTGGCTGCAGTGACCTGTGTGCTGTGCCCAGGTATTTGAAACATCTGCAGCACAGACAGAGGGACAAGAGATGGCACCACATCCTTTACGTCACCTTATGGCATCACTGGCCTTGTACAGTCACCAGCTGCTGGTCAGAACAACCTGACAATCTTTTTGCATCAAAAAACCCCATTCTGGCTATTAATGTGTGCATATACTTAAAGATATGCAAAGCAGGTACTTTCTGGAAGGGGGGCATTCCCCAATTAACTAAAAATGTGCATTTAGAAATATAAAAATGTCCATACCACCTATCACACTGGTGATTGCAGGAATGTGGTGATCTCTGCATCTCACCAGGCCACAGAGGGCTGCTCTTGCAGCCTTCTGTTTGGGTTATGAAAAAGAACACAAGAATAGGGAAATACAGAGATGTAGCATTCCCTGGTTTCACCCCATGAACACAAAGGCATTTGTTCACTGCAAATGGCAAGTATCTTGTGGGCACTATGGCTGCAGAGCTCCTGTTCAGCCTGAAGACAAGGTCTTTGCAAGAAATTAGGTGACTACCTGCTCCTCTGTTTGCATACGGAAATCCCTCATTTGTGTGCAGAAATGTGGCTGGTTTGTGTAACTGTTTGCTCACGCAAAATTTACCTCTTGAAGTTTGTCCTGAAGAGACCTGCTGAGGAGTTACAAACCAGTGGCATGTTGTGGGAAATGTGGTGCACAGTCCAGACCAAAACAAAAACGCAGCTCTCGCTCTGAAGCACGTTGATATTTCATGTTCTGGTCCCCATTTAGCAAACATGAAAGAGACAGAAACCATGAGACATTTGATACAAAGGGTGTAAAATAAGGCTCAGAGGGGGAGACAGAAGAAAAAAGTCTTGTTTGACTAAATGTCTTCAATCTTTCAGTCAACAAAATGCCCTTCAAACATATGCAGGCTACTTCAAAACTTCCCCGTCTCCCCTCCACAACATTTAAACTGTAAGGGTTTGAAGCCCTGGCTGATATAATAATTTTCTGCATTCCCCAGCTACGTACTCATCCACTTCAAAGTAGCTTGGTGGGTGACAAGTTATTTTCTTAATCTCCCCATTTTCAGCTCTCTGATAAATCAGTTTTCTCATTTTCTACGCACGGGCTGCTTTTCCCCTGTGCTGAATGCAAATAGCTTCGTAACTTAGGACTTGTTGAACAAGTGTATTTAAGTTATTACAACTCTTGGAGAAGTAACATAATATGCAATGAAAATAAACAGGACACCACATAAAACTTGTGTTATCTTCCATGTCAGCAATACTTAGGAAGGGAATTATTTGGATAGAAAATGTTAGTTTGCATTAGGTAGCATAATGTGTGACTGAAGAAGAGTCAAATAGCCATTTTAGAGACTTGGATGTATTTCACATATCCAAGAGAAACAGAGTTCTGAATAACAAACCACCGTGTTGATCAGCCCCGCTCCCACAGGAGCTTCAGCACTGCAGGGCAGCCACTGACTCTTGTGAGTAGAGCTAAGGGTGTGATTGATAACCTGCTGAACTGGGACACTGGTTTCCATCACTGGAGGAGGCTTTCTGGCAGGAAGGACAGATTTTGCCGTCCTCCTTGCAGCATTAAAACTTGGAGAGAAGCTGTCACATCTGGGTGATAGGCACTTAGGCCACTCCTCTCCACAGGGGTCCCGGGGCACAAACACCACCTGGAGCAGCTGGAAGCAAAACCAGAGTGTGGACCCCAGCCCCTGACTTAGCTGTGTCTTAAGCCAGGTTTTCCCCTGATGGGGGAGTGATTCTAAATAAACTTCCAGCACTCTCTGCTTTAAGATACTTTATTAAGTCTTATCAGAGAAGTAAAGTCACTAGCCTGACCCAGACACAGCACATACCAGAGAATGCAGCAGAATGCCCCCTTATCAAGATAACATGGCCTTCTTAAAGGTAAATCATCCAATTAAAGCTTAAAACGAAAGATATTTTCACTTTTCTACCAATGTTAGACAAATGCTCTTGTCACATATGCAGGAACTGCGAAATTTTTCATCCAATAATTTTTAGACTACTTCTACTGCAGAATATGGCATACTAGAAGAAGAAGAAGAAGGTTTAGAAACCACAACAATCCTCTATATTGGAGTTTTTGCTTTTTATCTAATTACTACATTAATAAACCCCAAACCTTTAGATTTTTCACCCTGTGATAACCTTACATAACATTCTATCATTTAGTTCACACTGAAATAGATTCTAGTTCTTCCCAAAGAGTTGGCAGTTTTCTCCATGGATAAAGGTCAAAAATGGTGTTGTCCAGGGGGGTAGAACCCTTCAAAACAGGCAGGGAAATATTCTCTGCATTCCGGGCTCCCACACCAGAGGAGCCCAGACCTTGTGTCAGCCCCAGCTTTGGAGGTTCTCCAGTGATGGATCACGCTGGGCATCGCTGCTGGCCAAGGAGGTGCCTCTCTGCCTGCAGGACTTTGGTGGGGAAACACTGAGCTCGTGATCCTCTGCAGAGTTCCTGTGGCACCTGCAATGCCTGACAGGGAGATGGAAGGGAAATACTGGTGAACAATGAGAAATACTGGCAAATGGTTTGGAAAAGAAAGTGGAGTAGGTGTAAGAAAACATAAACCTGATATGTGTGGAGCTGGTGTTCAAATGTGGTGTTTTGAGGATGTTGCTGGGTGTGATGCTTCTTGTCCCTTACCATGAATTTTTCTTTGTTTCAGGTAGGAATGAATTGATAGCCAGATACATCAAACTTAGAACAGGGAAGACACGGACCAGGAAGCAGGTAAAATAACCCAGTGGGGAAGTATGCATGTCAGTGAATGACAAAAAATGGCATTTTTGGCTGCAGTGGCTGTCTGTGCTTCAGCTCTGATGAGATGATGTATTGACTTCACTATTCAGATTAAATACATGCTGTTTAGAGAATATTTAAAACTCTGGGGTTTATGTTGTGGTGGTTTGAGGATCCATCTTTTATTAATCTGTCTGTACATGAAGCTATTATCCCCCCATATTTCATAAAAGAATTCAAAAATTGAAGCAAAACCATAAAGCATTGTGCCTTATTTCTCTATATAATATTATATGATTATTATTTTGAAATAGTAAATAATGGAACTTCTTAAAAGTTAAGAGAATTTGTCTTTATAATAGAGACTATGATTCTTGGATACGAGAGGTAAATAAATAAAAATTATCTAGAAGAACTGATCATAATCTTGCTCTCAGCTATGGCCAGTAGTTGCTACAGGATATAAAAATAATTTTAAAATTTTCCTAAGAGCCTTTGGGCTCCTGGTCTTTGACCATGGTAAGATTTCATTCATCCAAGAGCCAGAATAAACCTTAAAACTGTTTTAAGTTTTTTTCAGATGATTACCACATAACCATTAATTTATCTCATATGACTAAATCCTTTAATTTATAACATTCACAGCGATCAGCAGCCTTGCAGAAGGCACATGATCTGTGTCATTTCTGCAGTGGTTACTACACCTTTTTGCTGTTTAAAAGTGTTTCACAAATGGCAGAGTCCCCTTGCTTTAACGTCGGGCATGAGATTCCCCTTCTCCCCCTGCATGTGAGTGACAAAGGGAAGGCAGAGGCTTGCACACTTGCATGCTCTGCATGTCCTGCAGTGCAGGGAAAGGTGACACTGGGTCACACAAAGCTGCCAGCGCTCGGCTTTGGAGCACTTTGGGTGCTGTTTTGCCCTGGGTGGTGTCCCTTGTCAGTTAGGAAGGAAGCATGTGTGCGAGGGATGAAAACAGGCATCACAAAGGAGGTGAACTGCAGCACGTGGAAAAGGAACAAACCAAAGATTGGCAAAGAAATCACAAACTAAAGACAGAGTCCCCAGTTCTGCCCTGCCTTGCCCATTCGAGCTCCAGGAGCTGGAAATCATGCTGGGGTCATAAAGTTGCCTCAGGAGTCAAAATGCAGAGCTTGGGGTTAGATGCTTGGCCAGCATGTGCCAAGAAAGCAGGAGGGCTGTGATGGCCGTGTGTGGTGATGTCTGCCTCTGTACTTGTACATCCCTCTAGAGCAATTCATAAATCACTTTAGGTTGAGTGCTTAAAAAAGTTTGTTTGTTGCTACTCTGGAGTTTTAACTGAGCAATTAAATGTTACGGTTTTGCTTCTTGTATAACCTTTAACACCACTAATATTCCACTGAAAGCAAAACAAATGAACATGTGTGAAAACTCAGTCTAGGTGTTTGACTGCAAAATTGCTCAGTAAGCAGCAGTGTAACTCTGAATTACTGTAAACGGGTTCCTGAGCTGCTTCTCGAAGGTGGCCTTCAGGGACTGTGTTCATTGATGCATCACTGTTTGCTTCCTTACTAAAATGCAGGCTTTTGGGTGCTATTGTCACAGAATAGTCTTACAGAGGGAGGAAATCATTGTTTCTCCTTTTCTTTGGCATTGTTCTTTCCCAGACAGGAATTGTAACTAATGTAGGAAAAATGCACACCACCTGATCTGGTGTGTCCTGGGTCAAATGAGAATAGGAGATTTCCCTTTAGTGGTTTTTGCCATCACTGCAGGTTTTAAACCTTCACCCAGAAGGCTGAAGGGTGCTGAGCACTACCAAGCGATGCTGGGCAGCATCATTAAACCCTCATCAGCAACAGCATGGATTCAGTATGTCCATGAGTAAACAGGAATAATAATTTGGGCCCAGACCCTTCACTGCACAGGCAGCAACTTCTGACCAGCAACTGGTGTAGTGTTAGGACTGGGTTTGCACAAATTTCGGAGCAAAACAGCCATGAGCCAGACCTGGGCGTCACTCAAGCTGATGTCAGGTTACTGGTCCCCAGTTACACAAATGTTTTGTGGGCAGACTTGATGCTGAGATTACCAAGGAAACCAGCAGGGGATCAGGGACCTGTGTTGTGCCAGTATTTTATAATTTGTGCCAGAATTTAAAGCATTTCGGTGGAGTCAAAATGCAGCCTGAGTCTCCTCATTGGAGCTGTAGAGCACAATAAATAATGGATAAAATTTCTTGGTGCCAAGTTGTGTCTCAAGCCTAGTGGCAAATGGTCAGAGTGGGCATCTGCATCCCCAGCAGATGGGGTAGAAATCCTTTGGGCTCCCCACATGAGAGCTCAGGGCCTGGGCATGGATGGGATCGGTACCAAAGCACGTGGGCTGTGTCCAGCTGTGAGCTGTGTCTTCTATCCTGTAGCTGAATGCACAACCTGGTGGGTTACACTTTTTTTTCCTTTCTCTTTTTTTTTTATTTCCTTAATCAAGTCACTGCAGTGATGACCTGTATTGTTAAGCCTCGGTGCTAAGAGCTTGGTATCTGGCTGGGAATGTGGTATCTTTAACAGCAGAGCTTACTGAAGATGCAAATAACTTCCTCCCCTTGGAAAACTTTCTTTTTTTTTTTTTCCTTTTTTTTTCTTTTTAAAAAAAAAAATAGACATTTAAAATTTGATTTGCTTTTTGTTTTTCTTTTGTTTGTTGTTTTTTTTTTCCCCTATAAACCTGAACAATGTAGGTGTCTAGTCACATACAGGTCTTAGCAAGAAAGAAAGTTCGAGAAATTCAAGCCGCCATTAAGGTACGTTTGGCTTGCCCAGTTGTAGGGGGCTTTTCATCTCCATGGTTACAGGCTTTTCCTTTGTTTCCTCCCTTCCCCTACCCTGCAGGTGTCTAGTCACATTCAGGTTCTTGCCAGAAGGAAATCTCGTGATTTTCATTCCAAGCTGAAGGTATGCGCTTTTCTGCTTTTGGGCTTGTGGTTGCTATGCCTGTCCCTTCCTCCTCCCCGCGGTGATGGGCGAGCGCTGGGGCTGCTGTGCCTGTAACCTCCTTTTCCTGCATGTGGGAGCTGTCTGCGTCTCTTTGTGTTTAATCCCCGGGTTCTGCACTAGCATCCACATTAAAAACGTTGTTTTAACCCTGTCCAAATGCCAAGTGAACTCCTCTTTGTAACAGCTCAGCACCTAAACCTGATTTTTAACCCGTTAGTCCATTTTTTTGTTTTACTTTTTAACAGTTGAGCGCTAGGAGTGTATTTAATTACACAGGGGTTTTGCGCAGTTGTGTAGATGCTTTTTATTTTTTTATTTTTGCTTTTTCCAGAGGTGTAATTGGGGTAATTGTTTTCCATTCCCAAATGCTTTTTGTCTGTGCTTCTGAACTGCCATCAAGAATACTTAAACCAGATCATTTATTCCAAGTGCCAGAGAGCATGGCTTATCCAGATTGCTCTATGGTGTTTCTAGACTACAATCTAGTATCACCTCAAGTTATGCACTATTTACAAGATTCCCTGAAATTTAATTTTTTTAAAAGTAAATTATTGACATTTAATCTTTGGAGAGCCTCAATCAGAGTCCTGTTCAGGGAATATTAAGTACGTTTGCTTAATCTGACATGATGAATTCTACGTGTCCCTCTTTTCTCTGCCTTCCATAAAATATATTCTAAGGCTAAAAAGAACCTCTTGGAAATGCTTAAGAGGGGTTTCTTGGATTACTTGTTTTTTGAAGTTTTCCAGCAGAGATCTTGAGATTTTTCTGCATTTCTTTTTCCACACTATTTAAAACTGGAAGAGGAAGTTTGGCAGTTTTTGCTGTCGATTTCTTTTTTATAAAAAGCGAGAGAACTTGTAAATCTTTTACTTCCCTCCCTCATTTTTTTTCTTTTTTTTTTTTGTAAATGTGAATGGATTTTTTTTCTTTTTCTTCACCCAGATGAGAACAAATCACGTTTTTGTTCTAGCTGGAAAGCAGAACGTTTTGGGAAGTGATTTCCCTGTCTGGAGCGGTGAGCACTGCGGATGCTTACCCCCATCCTTGAACTGCAGCACAGGAATAACAGCCTGGCTTTGTAACAGGCCTCCCTGACAGAAGCACTGGGTTTTTCATGGGCAGCATGCTGGCAAGCTTGTCTGGCTGTTGGTGGCTGGCTTTTTAGCTGCACTGGCTGAGCAGTTGGGGTTCGTAAAGAACGACTAAGACAACTTAAACGTACTGCTTTTTAACCGAGGGTGCAATAATACAGAGATATGTAGCATTTTAAGCTCAAATTGTCAAGCCTTGATGCCTAAACTTAAGTATGTAAGTAGGTGGCCTTACTTTTAGAGGTGCTCAGCACCAGCAGCTCTTGGAGTTTTAGAGGGCTGCAAAAACCAGGAAGCCCACGTAGGTACCAAACACAGGCCTAGGAGCCGAACACAATTATTGGATTTACTGTTCTAAAATATTTCCCTTTATGAATGACCAAAATACCTTAAAATGTGAAGACACTTACAAAGCAAAAAACATTTTTAGTACTGCACCTGCTGTCTGATTTTTATTGAAGCTTTCCAAAGAAGGAAGAGGTAGCCAAACCCTAAGAATATTTCATCTAGTCTAGATGACATTTGCAGTAAATAGAGCTCTGGAAGGAATTTCCATTTTAAGGAGTCGCCTGAAGAAGGGAAGATCTGTTGGGACAACGAAATATTTTGTGAGGGCTTCATACCTTGTTGCCCTATCCCACCTGTCCATGGGCTGCAGCTCCCCAGTGCTGAGCAGAAGGTGGAGCAGCTGCCACTGGGAACTGATGGCTTCAGGACGATTCCCCAGCTCCAGGCCCTGACACTCTGCAGGGGTATTTGCTTCACCTCCCTGTGACACCGCGGTGGGGACAGAATGCACACAGGTGACAGAGGCTTGCTGGCCCCTGGCCTTGCTGACAGAAGCTCCTCCAGCCCTTCCCCAGAGGTTTTGCTGGCCGATGGCTGCTTGTCCTAGCCCTGCCCGAGTCCCCGTGCTGCCTGTAGGATCGGCTCCCTCAGGAGCCCCGACACCTCCCCCAGCCTCAAGAGGGCCCAGGAAGGGGGAAGGAGCCAGGCTCTCCCCACCTCCCTCTTCTTTTCCTTGCCAGTGTTGGTCTCAGGGAACCAGGAGCCGAGGCATGACACTGCCCCCTTGCACTGGTCCCTTCTGGAGAAGGGGCAGCCTCCCACAGGCCTTTTCCTCCCCACATGGAAGAGATGAAACTTGGATGTAAGAAGGTGCCGTAAGAGCCCTGCCTTATGAAGAAGAGAGCTCTTGTTCCTCTTGCCTGCTGCAATTACTCCCTGGAAGTGCTGGTTTTGAACCTGAGATGGAACTTTGCTTCTCCAGACACTTTGTTAGTGCTACTGCCTATTTTTTATTATTCCTGTATCGAGCCATCTGTATGGTCCACTGTCACACAGAATCACTCAGAATCATGGACTAGTTAGGACTGAAAGGGACCTCTGGAGATCTTTTAGTCCAACTCCCCTGTGCTAAACCAGTTTGCAGAGGACTTCAAAAGCTGCCTGAGAAGGACATCACTGGTGCAAAAGGAAGACAAGGTGGATACATTCCAGCACCTCTGAGTGCTCATTGTTTCGACAGCGACCAATTTTGGCAGCAGCCTGAACTGCCCCATCAATATCCTTGGGAAGATGACGGGCTCTTGCTGTCCTGGAGTGGGTGCTGTCTGCATTCCCTGGTGAAGAGGTGACCAAGGAGAAGATAAGGTGCACAGTTTTTTACACAAGTGACTTTTTACATGAGCATGTAGTGACAGGACAAGGGGGAATGGCTTCAAACTCAAAGAAAATAGGTTTGAATTAGATATTAGGAAAAAAAAATTACTGTGAGGGTGGTGAGGCCCTGGCACAGGTTGTCAGAGAAGCTGTGGATGCCTCATCCATGGCAGAGTTCAAGGCCAAGCTGGATGGAGCTTGAAGCAGCCTGGTTTAGTGGGAGGTGACACTTTTTAAAAAGTCCCACTAGCAGTGGGGTTGGAACTAGATGATTTTCAAGGTCCTTTCCAACCCAAACTGTTCTATGATTCTTTGCTTCCCACCCAGGCCAACTCACCCTTTTAACAGTGAGCTGCCTCTGGTAAAACCTGTGAGTGGTGGCATCCGTGGAAGCAGTTACTACTTTAAAAAATCCCACATGCATCTGGTGTCAATTTTCTTTTGAGATGTATCTGATCTGATCTGTCCCACTGGCCCCAGATCCTGGCCTCATAGCCTGACAAAGTGTTTATACAAATAACCCTTGTCCCCCAAGTAGCTGCTGAGTTTATTTTGTACCAAGAAATCTTACTGTCCTGCCTTGGTCTGAAACCTGCTCGTGGAGAGGAGAGGACTTGGGCAAACCGTCTTGTGTTTATCTTCTGCAAAAATCCTCACGGATGGAAGGATTTCAGAGCTATCTGCAGCCATGGCATTGCAAGCTTACCAAAGAGGCTGAAATCTCACCTGCATGCCATAAAATCTGCTTGGTCCAGCAAAGTCCCTTTCCTTCAGTGAGAAGTGCCTGCAGTCACTGTGGATGGATGGATCCTTAGCCTGCAAGAAAGCCAGGTTTCACCCATGAATGCTATTGCTGCTGTTCAAGACCACCAGTAAAGAATGTCCTCTCAGCCCTTCCAGGGATGTCGTACATTTTAATTCTCTTTACAGCAGGAAAATACTCCTATTTTAGAGATCTTAATCTTAATATACTGAGGTTATTAAAATCTTCCTGAAGTTAGAGAAATTTAATCTCCTGAAAACGGGAAGAGAGGCTGAGATAAAGTTGTCCTTGGAGACAGATCTGAAAGGCGGCTCCTCTTCATGGCATTTCCTCTCCTGCAGAGGCTGGAGGAGGCAAAGCAGAATTTTTACACTCCAGAGTTGTGTTTCTGTGTCAAATACACCAATCCATAGCGTCAGGTCACAGCATTTCCCACCTTTGCACTGACAGGGAGCCAAAGTCACCTCTGTCCATTCAGGACAAAAGATGGATTGGAAGCAGTACATAAATAGAGAGTAAAGGTGTTCACAGCAGGATGTACATCTATCACAGGCTTTCATATCAGATTTTTTTCATACTGCAAGATTAATTAGACAGAGACAAAAAAACCCACATTAAAATGCCTCCAGTTCACATGTATTACATGTTTTTAAATCCATTATTCTACATTCCGCATTTGGGGATAAAAAGAAAATATTGTTGTCAATTATAAAATGCTAAAGATAGCTCTATACTTTTTTAAATGAACAATGATAAAAGCCTTGAAAAATTCCCTTTGATGTGAATGGAGTCTTCAGCATTTTGAAATACAATAAGATGGATTAATTGCTACTCATTAGGCAGCAAGTTGGGACAGCTTTGAATGCGCATTCTCTTCTTGGCATTAGCTATTGCCTGGCTGAAATAGCCAGCTTTTGTATTTACTCCTGTCTTCTCTAATAATAAGCAAATTGGAGATCAGGGCTAGAAACACTGAAGTGCTCTCTATCTTTTGTCCAGAACAATTGTATATTGTCATGATTTGTTTATCTTTTTTGAGCTACAGCTAATTATTGTAAAGGTTATTTGAATCAATATGAGATCCGAGCAGAAATAACATCTGCAAAATTGCTTATTAGGAACCTATTTTATGCTAGTGTTACTGTAACATCCATTTTGTGAGCAAATTGCTGTTTCTTATGCTTTTTTTTTTCTTTTCTTACATGAAAAGTTTTGCATTTTAAATACTGGTACAGGTTTTAGGGCTTCTTGAATTTATACTGTTCTGTTGTGCTTACTTTTCCTCATACTGTCTTAGATTTTTTTTTCTCACTAAGTCATAGATAACATGGTATTCAAAGCCCCATTTATCATTCTAGGATAACAGTTTTTATTTTTTGCTTAAGAACTTGTTTGAACTGATTGATTGAATTATTCTTCTGTTTATGTTGGATTAAAAGAAAGTCAAGCACAAATCCTTTTGTGCTTGTCATGTAGAACTCTTGTTTCATGCGGGGCTTTTATAGATATTAAGATTTATAATTGGATGATACTGGGGAATTATTATTATCTAATTTAACTATGTATTTTGCATTCCAAAACGAATTGTGAAAAGCAAACCTCAAGGGCCTGATTCATTAAAAGTTGTAGTCTTCTTGCATTAGATGCTTAGAGCTTATATCTTCCAAAAACAAAATGTGTGCAACTGCAGCCAGAAGCAGTCGGCTAAAACATGAGACACATCTTGATCTCCACTACAGAGATGGTATTTTAGGGTTTTAATGGAACTAGACCAGTTTTCCATTGACAGTACTCTAAATCTACCTTGGTAACATTCATTACTAATTGTGTACCACAGTGCAGAAGACTTCTGTAAGTGGAGGGGAAAGCAGGAGTCTGAGTGCAGCCTGTTGCTCACTTCAGTGTCATTCCTGGGCAGCAGCAATCCCATCTGAGCTCATAAATTAAGTAGGGTCAAACCAGGTCAGGGCCAGATGGGACCTATCCAAGGAATACCTTAGGCTCCAGCAGGATTTAATGATTCAGTAGGAGATGCTGTCCCCCCAAGCCTCTGCTGAACCTCAGCACGGGACTGCAGCACACTGGGCCAAACTTCTATTTTACTACATCAGTGTAAGCCACATTGACCTGAAAGAAATTGTTCCAGATTTACAAATCAGCACAAGTGAGAGCAAAACCAAACCCTTCCTGTCCTGGACAAGATAGGAAATCAAAATCTTAACTCTTTGCAGTCATTAAAAATCCCACAACGTTCCTGTTTTAGAGTAGGGGTGTTAACCCATTTGTCCTGGCCAAATTCCAACCTGGGTAATTACTGTAATCTGCCTGTTTAAATTACCCCTGCCGTTTTAATTGGATATATTACTTCTCTTGCTGCCTAAACTGTGATGTAATACCATTGTGTGTTATTAATCAGTTACCAAGTTCCATCCCAGAAGCGGCTGCCTCGCAGTGATAGGTAGAGACACTCATTCCCTCCTGGTTACGAGTGCTCTCTATTATGGCCTGAAAAACCCCAATATATACTTGTTTTTAAGTGGCAGACAAGGTAATATTGCAATCTAAATAAACAGCTTTAAAATGTGGTTATCCCATTTATTTTTGAAGACCATGAAGTCTGCTTGATTATACAAGCACAGCAACCACCTTGCAGCTCTCCAAAAGTACCTGGAGCTGAAGGTGCTCTTTTGCCAGTGGAGCTCAGGACCTCTTAAGTATCTGTGTTTGACTTTGAATTTGATTTCTGTCATGTTTGAATGTAAAGTTACTTCGAGAACAGCTGATCTTCCCACTGTGCAAAGATTCCTAAGCCTACAAAAGGTGAAATTTCCTGTTGATGTGTGTTGGCCTGAGTGTGTTGATGTCCCAGATCAGATTTGTCACCAGTGGGAAACTCTGGGGGGGTTGTTGAAACTCCTCAAAACTAGCCCCTATTGCAAGGATTGCCTTTCTGAGCTGTCATTCTAAGGGTTTTTAGCTTGCTCTCCATCCTTCTGAAAATGTAATCAGTCAAAGAGGATGAGATGAATGGCCCCACGAAACACAGATCATTCTCGGGTGAAAAGCAGTGGTTGGCAAGAAGGAAGGCACATCCCATTTAATGTCATGAAAGAAAAGATGTTTTCTCCCTCCAAAAATCCCTGTCACTCTTCTTAAAATTCAGGATCATCGCATTCACTGTAATGGTGACTAAGAGCTCCACAGAAGATCTTGAAGGAAGTGTAAATCTTTAAAAATATTTCCTAGTTCATCTTTTAGGCTGGGATTTGCCTGCCAAACTGTTGCTGTGTTGGGTGTCCAGGCTCCTATTCTAGTCCATGGATGGCAATAACATTACAGAAAGTAATGCACTTTAGTTGGTTTCAATGCCTCATCAGGCAGAAATAAATACATCTTCTGCTGGAGCTGCACTAACACTAGCAGAGAATTAGCCAGAGACTTCAGAGGGATACAGCAAGGCAAGATGAACAATTTCATAGACAAATAACCTACCTCAGGCTCACACAACTCCCAGGAATGGACTTCAATATCCTTAAAAAGCTTTTACTTTTAAATTCTCCTTTAGTTTGGATCCATCTAATAGTGGATCCAGAACAGTCTGGGAATGTGGCAGGGCACAGGCACTGGCTGCATCTTCATGTGGTGGCACTGGCATGGCTGGTGGCATCAGGAGGCAGTGCAGGAGAGGAGCCTGTAGAGCCCCAGCACGTCTGGGGAATAACAGCTGGTCACAAAAGCAGCACTCACACAGCTTTAGAGGTTACTAGAACCCAGAGGCACA
This sequence comes from Daphoenositta chrysoptera, assembly GCA_013397915.1. Taxonomy (NCBI): domain Eukaryota; kingdom Metazoa; phylum Chordata; class Aves; order Passeriformes; genus Daphoenositta; species Daphoenositta chrysoptera. Next base: position 57,690 of record VZRO01000323.1, on the reverse strand, counting down.
TGCCTCTTGAATAATTTATTTTACACACAGGATACAGATCCCCCGAATGTTGGTTTTTGTTAGGATTAAGCAGGCAACGTGTGAGACTCTCATGGTTTGGCTTTTCCAAGCCAGCTCTGCTTACCAAAAAAAGGGTGAAACAGAGAAATCTGGTAGGGCTAGATCTCCATATTGCTTAAGGACATATCACTTACATCTTTTCGTGATGCAGGGTCCTTCTTGCTGTGCAAGAGTGCAGAGGGGTCTGGAGATCTGCGTGAATCTCAGGATACTGCCACTTCCTAGCACCCAGCTAAACATCTTTTTAGCCTGGTGGTCTGCAGACATCCAAAGGCAGCCAGTAAAGCCTGCCATGCACAAACCTCCTGTGCACACCCTCCCACCCTGGGGCAGGCAGGGGTGAGAGCCAGGGCTGAGCTCCAGCTCTTAACCAGAGAACTGGTTGTGGTTTGAGCAGAGAGCTGTCCCTTGGGCTCACATCCTGCAGGGTGCAGAGGGAATGATGCTGGAGCTGAGAGGGCTGTCCTTCAGGCTCACACCCTGCAGGGTGCAGAGGGAATGATGCTGGAGCTGAGAGGGCTGTCCTTTGGGCTCCCATCCTGCAGGGTGCAGAGGGAATGATGCTGGAGCTGAGAGGGCTGTTCTTTGGGCTCACATCCTGCAGGGTGCAGAGGGGATGATGCTGGAGCAGCTCCTGCCCTGCTCCACCTGCTGCTCTCCAGGCTGTGTCCCACAGGAGCTCCTTGCACAGCTCAGGGAAACACACTCAGCAACAATCCCTCATTCAGTATCCACAGCTTTCACACAGGGAGCTGGGGGTTGTTTCTCCCCAGGGTTTTGTTGTTATTTTTTTATCCTTTTTTTCCTCCTTTTAATGAATCAGTCCCTGGGTGAAAATAATGCATTTGTTTAAAGCTGATATTTAATGTTGAGCAAACTGCTCTTCCTTTGTCTCTTACTATTTTGTTCATATTTTGCTAAGAGTCTGCTATTCTACACAAGCATTTTAATAAACTGTTTGTTGTTGTATCCAGGTAACAAGCATGGTAAGTATTTTGACTAAACCAAGTATTATGTACCTTAGCTGTGCTTGGCAGAATTTTTTGGCTAGCTTTTCCTGTACTTTCAGCCTGTGCTGTTTCTAAAGGAGCTATTCAAAGGAAGAAACTGCTCACCTATAGTACTACTACATACAAGCTTTAGAGGGAGCATATGTGCAAAGTCATATATCATACATAAGAGCATGCATCTCCTGCCAGCATGCTTGCTACTTTGCTTGTAAAATAAAACCAGAAAAAAAACCCCAAAACATCCTTGCCTAATACTGCTTGTGTTCCTTCATTCTAAGTGATATACCTAAATATTGGTACTTATTAATACAGTACTTCTGGATGAGGAACCCTGCTTTACCAGCGTGTAACAGTCTGTTATTTACTCATTTTCCCTGACCTAAGACATCCCCCTGGTTAACTCTGTTGCATTAAGAGGCTGTCCCTTTCTGTCCTGTGACCATACCTGACTGGCAGTGGCTGGGACTCCAAGCACTGCTCTAATACAAGTAACTGATAACAACCCACCTTTTCCTAAACTTGTTCCTGTGTGCTCGAAAAAAGCAGGAATTTTATGGCTGATAGCTTTCTTTGGGAACACTGTAAACCAGTAAAATGCCACAACTGAAAATTTGAAATGTTGTTTCCATGTTTGTGACCTAACTTTGGAAATGCTTGTCATAAAGCTGAATCCAAAATGTCTGTAAGCCCGTACGCATGAAGAAAACTCTGTCCCTGTTTGCGAGTCAGCCGCAGTTCTGTGTTCTCATTTTACACTGCAATACGAAAGGCAAACTCCTCTTAGATGGAAATGGTAGAGCTCAAATCTCAGTGCTCCCTGTCCTGCAGGCAGACTGAGCCTCAGCAGCACGCCCTGCTTAGTCCAGCCTGGTTTAAAATCGGCAGAATTTGCCCAGATAAACAAGTGGGCAGTAGTTTGCTCTCCCAGAGCTTCCTGCATGTTGGCAGAGCAGACTGTGAGAATTCAGGTCTACCATGCATGTCTGAGAGGAGGTTTTGCCTTGAGGTAGTTAGAGTGTTAGCCTCCGTGCTGTATTTTTTTTTTCCTGCATGGTTTGCTATTTTTGCATTTTCTGTGTGGCTTTTTAAGTTTTTAGTTATGTGCTTGTAGCTGCAGTTATTTAACATCATTTGTTGTGCCAAATGTTTTAAGACTCCGTGTAATTGTCATATTAAAGGATCAGACAGCAAAGGACAAAGCACTCCAGCACATGGCAGCAATGTCATCAGCCCAGATAGTCTCAGCTACTGCTATTCACAACAAGCTGGGCCTGCCAGGAATTCCCCGTCCTACATTTCCTGGGGCACCTGGGGTAAGTCGTTAGCCGAGTCCCAAAAAAATCCCTGTATTCTTTAACAATGTTCATTAGAAAACTAAGTCGGAATGAATGGATTAATGCTTTGACTTGAGTTTGCAAAAGGAATCATGCTTGTTCAAAAATACCCAAAGTCTTTCAACAAAGAGAACAACTGTGGGCCTGTTTGTTTGTTTTTCCTCTTTCAGTTTTGGCCGGGCATGATTCAAACGGGGCAGCCTGGATCCTCACAAGAGTAAGTCTGGAAATTCAAATACATTTCTGTATGCAGTGTGAGCGTGGCTTGTGCATTCTGTGATATCAGGGAAGCAGGAACTTGCAAATTTTCCCTAAAAGGAGGTAAAGATAGTTTTAGGGAAAGAGTCTTTACAGTGATGTGAACTCGCATTCAAAAAGTTATAAGGGATACCAAACCTCAAAACTGAGGCTGAATACTGGATGGGCAGCCTCCTTTGTGTCCCTGTAGTTCAGTGTCCCTGTAGTTCAGTGTCCCCTGGGGTTCCTGGGGGTCCCAGCAGTGCCATCCCTGGCTGCTGTGGCTCTTGCAGCAGTGGGTCAGGTTTCCTGCTGCATGACTGAGCGCTGCTGAGCTCCTGGCTTTAGGATGCTGGGTGTGATTCTCATCCCCTCTATTCCCTCTGTGCTGTCTGCCTGTTAAATGTGCTCTGTGAGGAACAGATATGTTTGTGGGTAAAGGTCATTAGCCACCCATTTTCCTATACTGTGAGAGTCTGATGGAATTTCCTGTGCATGGCACGGTGTATGATTTTTGTGTTCCCCTCTATTCCAGCGTAAAGCCATTTGTTCAGCAGGCCTATCCTATACAGCCATCAGTCACAGCTCCCATTTCAGGTAATTCTCCCATTTATCCTCGCCCTTAAAAATACTTGAATTTTGTACTGAATGTGATGTATTAGTTTCTAACATGGTCAGAGCCATGACTCCGGATCTCGTGTTCCCTCCAGCCAAAGGAAACACCAATCCCACTGTCCTATTATCTGATTATATCTTAGGGAAAATCGTTGAGTTTGGGGGTTTTTTTTAGGTAGGAAGCACTAATACACATGCAAGGAATTGTAATGTGTGATTTTCAGTCAGCATTCCAGATTGTAGGAATTACTGTAAAAAGCGAGTAATAGGATGAATGTTTCTTTTATAATAGCTATTTAACAAGAATACACCTTAATTTATTTTAAACTGAGCCTAAAACCCCTTCCAAAATCATGTATGTTTAACCTTAAGTGTAAAACTTCTCAATGTATCAGGTTGTTTATAACTCATCCCCTCCTGAAGGTCCTGCTTTGCCTGCTACCACTTTGAAAAGTACTTAATGTTTATTCTGAATTCCGTTGATCAAATTGGTCAAGCCCTTCCCATGGCTACTTCCCTGCACCTTTTCCCAGGTTCCTTTTTCAGGAAAGGTCATTATTTCTTTGCAGATGATTTCTCACGTTACGTCTCCCTAGCCAAATGACCCCAATGCTTATGACTCTATTTGTGCTGCAAGTTTTGACTCTTACCCAGTTCTTTATAATTTTATAACTTGCTGCTATTTAGTGCTTTAAACTAAAGCTGTTTTTCTGCATTCATGAGAATGCCTTTTTCTTGACATCCCTAATTTATACCATTATTTTCTAAGACAAGTATTTTCTGTAGTCTCCTTTTATTCTTCCATGTTTTCTCTCACAATAGGAATATTAGTATTTTTAAATCGGCCAAAACTCATGCATGAGTTTTTGCTTCATTAGAATTCCTGTCCATGCCTAGCCAGTGACATTTGTAATTCCCTGTTTTGTACAAACCTCACACCTTCATTGCCTAAATTTGAGGGTTGGGATCAGGTACCACATTCCCTTTATGGGATATGGACACACACTACCTGTGACCTCTCCCTGCTTCTCAGACTACTTCAGGATAATTGTTCTCTCACCTTTGGTGCCTCTCCCCTGCCTTCCTTGTGCCTGTTTCTATCCCAAGATGAGTTTTGCCTTTGAGCTGCTGCCTTTTCCTCTTCCTTTACAGTTTTCTTTCCTTCTCATCTAATTTTCTACAATGAGGACCAGGAGATAGCATTTATTCCTTCTCTTGAGGTGAATTAGAGAGGGTGGTTAACATCCCTTCTCCATCTAGATCATGTCATTCTCTCTTTATTATCAATTTAAAACCTTTTTTTTTTTCTTTTTAGGGTATGATTCAGCTCTCTACAGTAATTATTTATTATTAGCTGTAGCATAATGATGCCTAAAAGCTCCAAAAGAAGTCAAGACCCAGTGTGCAAATACGTAGTAAGAGACAGTCCCTGCCTTGGAAACCTGGTACTCTAAATAGGAGAGGGGAATTGAGAGTGGCAGAAGAAAGGCAAAAAGAGGGGTGATTTACTTGTAACATGTGGCACATTAGGAGCCAGAAATGGAGGCCAGTTCTCGTGACTCCCAAGGCAGTAATGTCTCCTGTGAGTCTTGATGCCAGTTTCCAAGGAAGGGTCAGCTAGAAGTCTAGGTGAAGTCTCTATAAATCTCTATAATCTAGTATATAATTTAAACAAAAATTCTACAGTGAGTTACAGCCCCAAGGAAACAAAGTAGTAGATCTTTTCTTTCCACCGTTATTAGACTGCTGGGTTGGGACCTCTTTTTCTACATATTGCTCTGAGTTTTTCCAATTTTAACTCATCCTGAATTAATTAGTTGCTAAAATTAATATAAATATCCAAGGGCTACATGCATAATTCCCAATTATATTTAATTGAGAAAATATAAACTGAGGAAGTGTCAGCTTCCCCATGAAACTGTTTCCTTTATTCCAGGCTTTGAGCCCACATCAGCCCCAGCTCCCTCAGTCCCTGCGTGGCAGGGCCGATCCATTGGTACGACCAAGCTCAGGCTGGTGGAGTTTTCAGCTTTCCTCGAGCAGCAGAGGGATCCTGAATCAGTAAGTATTTATTGCCCTTGTGTCCACGGATCCTCAGCTTTGCTCCTCTACTCCTGGTCTTCAGCTTTGCTCCTTTGCTCCCCACCCTCTGGGCATGCCTTGCAAATTTAAGTCTGATGGAATACCCGCGGTGTCTCTGCGTTCACTGCTGCTCTGGGCAATATTCCTTTCACCCTAGGACTGTCTTTTCCTTTCTTGCCCTCTTTTTCCCCATTTGCAGCAGCGAGAGGCCTCTGTGAAAGCAGGCGGGGTTTGCTCTGGCGCCTGTCTCACTGCTGACCTAGTTTAGCAGGTGTACCAAATTGCATTGTGTTCTTGGCAAGAATTCACTGCTTGAACTCTAAGTTAAAGCCTAATCTATTTCCTAACCAAAACAAAATTAAGGACTTGCACAGAAAGTGTGCATATTGCATGTTGGATTTTTTTTTCTAATGAACTTTTAAATTTTCTTTTGATTTTTAGTCTGCATACTATACCTGCAAGGGTAATTTCTGAAGCTGGCTGTAATGTTTCATTTACTCCAGTAAGCCTTGAACCTTGACATTAATCACCATATATTTACTAAGAACATTTGTCAGTAGCCTAGCACTGATTCTACTGCATCACAAATAAATTGAAAGAACTTCTTTCAGCTCAAACCTGAGAATTTTTTCTGAGATAATTTCTGAAAAGCAAATACTGTCCTGAATGGGTGATATGGACAGGCCATTCTTGTTCAGATTCCTGATAAAATACAGTAGCCTGGAGAAGAGAGAAGCTATCATTTTCTCTCTATAATCCAGCACTGGAAACCATAGCATTTATGGGCTCTGGCCAGGGGTGTTATCCAAGGAGTGTTTACCCTGCACAATGGGGATTGGAGACATAGCCCAGAAACCTTACAACAGAGGAATGCTCCTGGCAGAGAAACGTCCCAGGGAAAATACACCATATCTCAGCTATTCATGTACCAACCACGTGGCAGTGTGTTGGTTTGCTAAATGCCACCCTTTGCCAGGCTGAATTAGCTTTGAGGTGCAGCAAATGTTTGGCAGCAGGTACGGTTCTCTCAGCACTTACCTGACTGCTGGGCATTCTTGGTTTCCCTGGAATCCCTTTGCCTTCCCATGGTCTCGTGGCAATCCTGGCTCTGGTGGGCTTCACCTTAGGGTCCTCCAGGCCACTCTGGAGTGCCTCCTACACCCCAAGCCCCGAGTTCATGCCAGCAGCAGTTTGTATTTTGGCTGCCGAAGCACAGCATCCAGGTTTTCCCATCAGTCACCCTTATCCATGCCCAGATTTCCCAGCCCTCGGCTTGCTGACCCCGTGTAAGGTGTCCTGCTGATTTATGGGCTCTGCCATCTCCAGCCTGCTCCACGCCAGGATGTGTGTGTGTGCCTCCAGGTTACTGGGAAAACAGGATGTGGCCACGTGACGCTCAGCCTTGCTGTCTGTGCGTGAATGAAATCACATTTCAGTGCAGTCTGATTGAATGTTTTGCCACTATGGCACCTAATTATCCCTTTTCCATAGGTCTTTATAACATAAATCTCTATGCAAGACCCGTGGGCTAATATGGTGTAGTGCCTCTCTATCTGTGGGGTTTTAGTAGAAGGGAGCAAACAGGGGCTGAGCAGCTGAGTAGCTTTGGCAGTGCAGGGAGAGAGTGGAGGTCTGAACAGAAGCGTGGTTACCCAGGATGGCCCCACAAGTACTTCTTTGGAGTAAACTAATATTATTTGGAATTCCTGAGGGTGCAGAGGCCCACTGGATCTTGTCCCAGCTTGCAAGAAGGCTGCTGAGAAACCCACCTTTTAAACACATTTGTGCGGGAGCTTTGCAGGACAAACAACAGCATCAAACCACCCAGACTTGTTCTAAAAAAAGCAACTACTCATGTGCTGTAACACTGCAAAAATGAGCCTCTAGGAAAAGTCAATTCCCAATTTACTTCATTCTGGCATCCAAGTGGGGCAGTGCAGGGACAGCCTGCACCATCCAGGCAGGTGCCATGGGGAGCCAAAGGGTGAGCCCCCGTGGCAGCGTGTCAGCACCACTGCCTGGAAAGGGGACTCAGGAGAAGGGGAGGTGTTGCTTAGATCCAGTTAAGTCAATTTGATTATTTGGCATTGAAAGGGCATTGAAAAAAAGCCCCAAGGCAGTGTGACCAGTTCCCAGGGCAAAGGGAGAAGGATGTTTGCTGGAGGGACACTGGGCAGAGGCACTGGTGGGCAGGGACAGCTCTGTGCCTCCTGTCTCCAGTGCACAGACCTCTCCAACAAGCACTGAGAGCTCTCCTTGGAGGTGAGAGCAAACCCCAGCCTCAGGTAGTGCCATTGCAGAAAACGTGAATTCTGTCTGCAGCTTTGCACACCTTTCTTTGTGTGGGTGAGATGTTTTATTGCAGGTACGGTTTGCACAGCATAGAAAGGATGGGGTTTTATTACTTTTCAAATAAAATCAGCAAGGCAGGTGATGTGTGTGCTTGCACAATGTGCACGTGAAGTTGTGTAGGCACGTGCTGTGATTGCAGCATCTCCTTTGTGCCTTTGCTGACCTCAGAAATGAATGTATTTATGTGCTGCTACAGGAGAGATGTGTAGGAGTTCTCATGTATCTTCTGGAAAAGGACAGTTATGTATTCATTACATTGCTGACTTTTCACAGAAAATGACATAAAATATTATCTTGATCAAATGTCCTTCCTACATTTTATTTAAAAAAGTGACCCTTCCTCCCTCTCTCCCTCCCCCAACACAAAATCAGGCCAGAAAGCTTCATAGTAGTGGGGACAAATAGATCAATTCCACTTTAAAATGTAACCTGGAAATTTAGTGAGAAAGGTTTATTTAACATAGCATCTGGGGACAGGACTTGATCGTGGCAGGCCCCTTGCAGTCCATATTCCTGTACTGAAAGTAGAAATTGAGGTTTGTCAGCCATGGTGACTCCCAGTGCCTGTAGTGGGGCTGTGCATGGGCACAAAGGTCCCCCCGCAGGGGATTCCTTGCAGGAGTGGGACCTTCAGCATTTCTGTGGCTCTTCCAATGGCAATTGGTGCTTAAAAGTGCAAAAGCTGCTCAATGCCAGGCGGTTTTTGTTAGTTTAGAGTGGCCATTCTGGAGGGCTGGAAATCTGCTCCACAGAGTCCTCTCACTTGTGGAAGGCTGTTGATCTTTCTCCTCGTCTAGACACAAAATTGTTCCATTTACAAAAGAGAAAAATATGGAAAGGAAACAATAAACAACCCTCACTGCAACTCTGCATGGCAGAAGATAGTCTGGGGAACACAGGATGGCACAGTCGCAGAATATTGGAATACTGACTCTGCAGCTGAGGATGGGTAAAATTGCTCCTCCTTTCACATGAAAATCAATTCAGTTTACAAATGTCAAGCTGTATTTTCCTTTTGTGGCATTTTGTGCTTAAGTACAATTCCTAAATGGTGCACAGAGGTTTCCCTCGCAGGTCCAAGCAGCAGCATTTCAGTTACCTTTGATGGTTGCCTGCCCTGTATAACTCTGTTCTCAGCAGATGAACAGTTCATGTGCCCACCTGTTGCTTCCAAGACAGGTTTTCCTTAATGGGGGCTTTCCATTTTGATTGTAGTGGTTCTGTGGAAGTTCAGGACAAATGCTTGAACCAAGTAATCCCATGTTCCCTAACAAATATAAACTGAGTGTGCAAGCAGCTTATGAAGGATCTAAGCAATTGACTGCTACACAAGTAGATATAAAACTCAAAGACTATAACTGAAATGAGAATAATTCAAATTCATATATCTATATCTATCTATCTATCTATCTATCTATTGATATATATTCAAGCTTGATTTTCAATCAGAGAAGAAAACCGTATCACCACCCAACACCACCCAACAAAAAAAGCCTTTTTCTCTCTTCCTTTTCAAGGTTTCTCTCTCTTGCTGTCACATTTATTTAAATTGTGAGCACTTCAGACAGCTTTACATTTAAAATATCTATATAGGGCCATAAAGAACATGGGTGATGGACATTTTCAGTATTAGTCCACCCATCCAAACTGTCAGATTGTGTTAGGTCCAAATTTCAAAATGTATTTTAAAAAGCGGTGAAGAAATAAAACATTCTTTATGTTTTAATTCAGGTTTTATTGTTGTTGTAAAAGGACTTTGTGAGCCCGGGGAGAATTGTGCCTGAGAACCAGAAAGGGAAAGCAATTGCTCAAGGGCCATAAAAACAGCCTGCCATCATTAGCCAAATGCAGTAAAATTCACCAAAGTTAATCAAGCCACCTAAGTGATGAAAAATAAATGAGATCTTTTCAAAAGAAGCCCTCCATCCTTGAACAATATCCATTGTTGCAAGGATTGTTTATCCTTTCTGTACTCCCTGTAAACAGTATAAAAAGCAGTTCAGCATTTCACTCACAAGGAAGTCCTTGCTTTAGTGTCTTTGTGATGTGAAGGGACAAGAAAGCAAACTCGCGTTAGGATGAATGTCTCAGAGCCACAGACTCGGGATTTGAGCTCATTTTAATCTGGAATCAGAAAAAGTTTTGCTACACACAAGGCTCATTTAATTTGCAGTGCTGGAGAGCTGCATGTTGGCCCTGGGATGCAAATGTCATACTCCGTGAAATGTTCATTTTCGAGCGTCCATAGTGATAAGTGCCAAGAAAGCACTTTAAAGAGGTCTGGGATTGACACAGGCTCCAGCCATGAAACTGTGGCATGGCAGCAGACTTCCCATCCAGCAGGATTCCTGGGGGACCCCATGCAGACATGATGGAAACCCCAGGCCAGCTTCCCCAGCCCAGGAGTGCCGGGACATGGACGTCCCGGGTGTGTTGGGAGACCAGCACCATTCATCCCCCAAAGTCAGCCCACGGGTGGAAAGCTGCTGGGGCCTGCCTGTGCTCACTGCTGCCTTCATGCAGCTCTCTTCCTTTTCTCAAATCCCACCGCTGCTGGGGGAATTTCCCAGCAAAATGGAAAGCGCAGGGGACACGTGGGGTGGGCTGTGGCTGTGGTGGGCTGTGGCTGTCAATTCCCCATTCTGCCTGCCCCAGGCACCCGTCCTGGCTCACCCCAAGGATTTGCACCTGCCTGTGCCTCTGCCCAGCATCTCCCCAACTCGTCCAACAGCTTCCCTCACCCCCACACCCACCCCAAAACCGCTCAGCCAGGCTGCAGAGCCAGGCTCTCCGAAGTTGGGAAATAACCCCCGCGTCTGCTCTGCAGAGAGCAGATAATGACATGCTCACATGTTTATTTGTTCCTCTGCCGCATTCAGTGGAGATGTAGATGGCCCTTCTTTGATAAGCAACTATTCAGTAGTTTGTTTTCTTCTGCTGTTGAAATTCGTGGCCCCGTGCCCTGCTCGCTGTGCACTGTCTAACCTCCCTTCCAAATGGAATTAATAATTCCCTCCATTTGCATTTCACAGATGCACTAGTGCAGTTGCTCTAGATGAAGGAGCATTATTACTCACAATTGAAAAACCAAGAAGTTCAGGTGCAAAAGAATGAATGGGCCACTGATTTTGAGGGTCCCCTTTGATTTGTCATGAGCCTGATTTTGCAGAATACTTAACATTATTGAGAGCTTCCTATAGTCAGGCATAATTTTCCCATCTGAGCACTCAGTACTTGTGGAACTGGGACCACAGGGTCTTAAATCAGACAGGCCAGAACTGAAGGATGCATCTTCACAGTTGCAGAAAAGCTGATGGAAATGTTGTGTAAGCACCTTGCCCAACCAGCAATTCCCAGTTTCACACTGGGACTGCTGTGGCACCAGCTGAGAAATGCTGAGAAATACATTGAGGTATCAGGGAACTGCCCTCCCTCATCACTAACTCTCCATTTCTGCAACCATAAAGTCACCCAAAATCCCCTTTTACTTCGCATTTCTGATTCAATCCCCACACAGATCCAAGCAGGAGGCTGAACGCGTGGAGGTCCATGATAGACCAGGTTGCCCATGCAGCACAGAAAATTCAATTAACATTGCACAGGAAAGTGTTAAAAACCTTAACAACAGGAGTTGGTACAGACTCCAGTTATAGCACTAAAATGTCGTGTTTATAACTCCCAATCTGCTTCAGTGGAGGACAACAGCAGCAGGAATTAAATATTCAGTTACTAGTGTTTTGGTAGAAATAAGAAAACTTGTTGGCAGACCAAGTGATTTTCTTACATCAGCAGGAAATTAAAGAGTTTCAGATTTACGAGATACAGCGAGGCAGCCGGGCTGAGGCTGGGCAGGGTGCGGGTTAGAGCCACACACAGACTGCTGATACACCAGGGCCTGGGTCCCAGGCAGCCCACCCCACCTGGCTCCTGTTCCCCCAGAAGCACAATCACTGCTCAGGCAGGTGACTCCCAGCTGTGTCAGTAGGATTTGGGATTTGGGATTTGGGTTCAATCACGGCGGGGTGCAGCAGGAGGGTGCAGCACCCTTGCACTCGGGGTGCTGTGCCCATGATCAAGATCATTCCCACAGAAGCAGCTGCGCCCTCTCAGGCCACCTGCCTTCCACCTTGCTCAGCATCTACATCACCCTGTGGATGGGGAGCCATTCACCCCTCCACGTGCTGGTCTGTATGGTTGTGTCAGAATATAAGTGCAAAATTGGTCAGGAGCTGTTACAAATATACGTGCTGGCTGATAAAGCAGATGTAGGTGGTTTGTCTTTGTTCTGCACCAGCTTAAATGCTTGCATCCCCTGCCATTGGCAATTTGTCTTGGTTCTTTTAGATTCCTAAGTGGATTATAATTTTTCTCGTGGTATTATTTGACAACAGTCATATTTCATGGCTTTACTGCATTCTTTGGATAGTTAGAATTTTTTTAAGGGAAGGAGCTCAGCTTTAAGAGGCGGCCATCTCCAGGGCATGTCGTGTAATGCAGACCCAGAAGAGAGAGCTGAAAGTGTTCCTCCTATTTTTGTGTACTTGTGTACTTAGAAAATACAGGATTTAAGTTGTGGAGGTTTATGGCATCTAAAGCACATTATTGCCCTGATGCCAGATGCAAATCCTTTAAATGCTGTAGCATGAGTAAATTCCTCAGCAACTAATGTACTTCAATGACTCTGGAATACTCAGTCTAAATCAACAGTGAATTCTCAGTATAATGAGGATGTTTTTAAGCTTTTCAGACACTAATGGGCTCAAAAATATAGGCATAAAACTTTGCTCCTTTGCCTTTATCTATGCATCAGTTCCTGCCATGGAGTGTGTTTGTCTAAAAACGATAGGGATCATTTCAGTATCCATTTACCCTGCTCCAATATTGCATTATCGTTTGTTAGTTCGCAGAAATATGCCATGTCTAATTAGCTTAGTAATGATTGTACTTAGCATAGGAATTGCAGCAACATAAGGAGAAAATAATCACACATTGCAATATCAAAATAAACATTTCTGTCCTAAGAATGTTGTCAGGTGATGTCATACCATCTGTCCTACTGTACCCGCTCAGAAATTTTGCTGCAGCAGCATCTGGTGCTTTGGCGAGCTCTGCAGACAACTGTGGCAGCTTTGCAGCTGCCTCCAACTTTGCTTTTATATTTAAAGAGTATTAAGACTTCACGCTCCATGTCCCTATAAATGTGTTTGCTGTTACTGAAGTTTGGATACTGAGCGATTTGTATATTTGCCTGGCTTGCAGAATAAGGTACAGTGTGTGAATTGTCTTGGGAGTTGGCAGTGGCCAAACTGTAAAATACAGCTCTCCCTTCCCCCTTCCCTCCACAGCCATCTTTGGGCTGGGAGAGAGACACCCTTTTGGGGAGGAGGGGAATTTACAGGAGAATCTGAGCCCTCAATTCTGTTTCCATAAAAATGTGGTTATTTGTACAACCTGGAACGACTCCAGCAGACAAGACTAAGAGGAAACAATCCCCAAATTTTTTTGCTTGTGCAAATGCCTTAATAAGATGTTATGCTTTCCTTTTTCCTTCCACAAAATTAAAAAAGAAATAAAACCCTGCAAAAAACCACAGGCTGTATCTCATTTTTGGCCCCATACCCAGATGAGTGTTCTCTGGTTCTAAATTCAGATTTCACTGTGCTAGATGATTTTTTAATAGATTTCAATTTCATTTCCTAAGTGCAGAAATCTAGCCAGTCCATTTCCTTTTCCCCAGAGTTTTGGACATCTGCTAGGGAAGACTCTGCTCACACCGAAGGAAGGCTCTGAGTGGTTGCCCAATTCATTTAGATTTGTCACTTCAATTTGTTCATTCAGCAGGTACATTGTAAACAAAATAGCTTAAATGAGGTTTGCTTTGGGGTTTTAAATATTTTATTTGTGCCTAGCTTTTGGGAATTGCCCCTTATATACAGCATCTGTTCAGTGTGACAGGGTTTTCTAGTGTTCATTGACTGCATATCAGCTTTCCCTTAACTGAGTTAGCAAAATGTTTTGTGATCTGCATGGTGAAAACCCCCAGTGTTTAATGCTGCTGCTCTGGAGCTCCTTCACTCTGCTCTCATGACCCTGGGAGGTGCTGATTGACTGGTGTTCATCCTTCCACTTCCATTTCGGGTGCTGAAAGTTTCTCTTGGAGGAATGGCAGCCCCTAAAAGATCATGTTGGACTCCTTTGGAGTGGATTTCACCGGGCCAAGGATTTCCCCCAGACAGGAAAGGCACTGCCGAGGTGATTCCTGTGATTGTGATGAGGTGTGATGGGATGAAGCTAAGAAACAGGAAATTGAAGCTGAATGTGTTTTAGCAGGGATGGTCATCTACAGAGCTGGCTCCCGAGGGAAGGGGGAAAAGTTGGGCTCTTTAATATTACATGGGTCGAAATACAGGAGGACACGCAGTGAGGACAATGTCTGTAGGAACAGCAACACAGAGTAACTGGCCTTGTTACTGTCATCCTGCATTAAAAGGAAATCCCTTCCATCTCTTTTTGCTGAGATGTGATACAGATAGAGGTTTGGGGCTTTTTAATAGACAAGCAGGTGGTGTGCATGAGTGGGTTCTGTGGCACGAGCAGAAATTCAAGCTCTGAGGACACTGGACATTAAAAGGCACTGTCTAAAGGAGCAGAAATAGGCTTTCCTCCTGAGGACATTCATCTTTTTATGCTCAGTGAAGGGCTCTTTATCACCGTGCTGCCACTGGGCCTTGCAGTGTAAATTACCCCCTTGCAGAGGCCCGTGCTTTGGGGTTTGCAGTGGGGACACAGGTTTTTTTGATGCTGACCCTTGTTCACAAGGGTCTGTGACTCAATCAGCGAAGTTGTTCATGGAAACCGTACTGCAGAAAATCCCAGTCCCAGGAGCGATGTGCGAGTCATTTAATCCATCAAAGCCCAGCCCCCTGCCACAACAACCCTCTGGCCTTCTCCTGCAGCACTGATTTTCCTGTTTCTTCCTTGCAGTACAATAAACACCTCTTCGTGCACATTGGACACGCCAACCATTCTTACAGCGACCCGCTGCTCGAGTCGGTGGACATTCGTCAGATTTATGACAAATTTCCCGAAAAGAAGGGCGGTCTGAAGGAACTCTTTGGGAAGGGGCCTCAAAACGCTTTCTTCCTCGTAAAATTCTGGGTGAGTAAGACGCGGAGGAGCTCTCCTGTGGACGAGGGCTGTGTGTGGTGCCCAGCACCCCTGGGGTGCCTGATCCTTCCACCTGTGTTTCCGTGGAAAGCTGTTCACCCTCCAGGTGGGACGCTGGCCCACGGCAGCCGGAGCAGCAGAGGCAGAGGTGCCTCAGCTCTGCCTGGCTCTGCAGCTGCTGGGCAGGAGCCAACAGGTACCGAGAGACCCCGTTTGGAGATGGGGAACTGCCATCTAGTGGTCCAAGGAAAAGCAGGGAAGGCACGGGAATAGAGCCTGCTTTTGAGTGTTGCCGAGGTGCCACTTCTGCCAAGTGCAGATAGGGCAAGGATGAGTCCTGCCATCAGCCCGTGCTTGTGCAGAGAGGACCAAGCAGGGTGGGAACTGAGACAACTGTGAGGGTGCCTGAGGTTTTCCTGAAGCACGTTTCTCCTCGCCTTTTTGTTAGCCAGCCATAGGACTCTGCTCCAAAACTTATCATACCAGTGCAAGGGTGAAAAAAATAGTAAGAACGGAGGGCTGGGATGCTGCCTATTGATCTAGCTGTGATAAATTTCACTGATAACATCAGGTTTTTCTTATTGTATTTACAAAATCTCCTGTTACTGATATAATCATAAAATAATAAAATCATTTCGGTTGGAAAAGGCCTCTAGGATCATTGAGTCCAACCATTAGCCAAGTCCACTACTAAACTGCTAAACGGTTCACCCAAAAGGATCAGCAAATCCGCAGGCTCAACCTCATGCACTTACTAAAGCTTTTTATACTCACTAATTCCTTAGGGTACTCTTTTTGTGGTATACTCTTTTTCATAGCAGCAGTTATCATCTAAGCATTTTAAATTTTTCTTTTAAAATCTCAGTAAAAGGGGCATATTCAGGGTTTAATTACAGGGTGGACAGGTTGAGGCTGAAACCAGAAACGGTTGATCTGGAACCACTGCTTATAATCAGATTTCCTGGCGTTTATCTATGGGATTTGAAATACTCTGCACCTTGTAAATCCCCCAGGCTTCATATCTTTCCAAGAGTTTCTGTGCCACCAGATTTAATAGTGGAAACTGGAATGAGGGAAACTCTTTTATTCTCAAATCTGGATGTAGAAGAACTAAGCCACTGAGCAGGAGCTGTGCTGGACTGCAAAAGAAACCCATTGAGAAATTCATGGAGCTTAAAACTGGGTCTGGGAGCTGTAGACCAAGTATTTGAGGGCTGGCTGAGCAAAGAGGCCAGAAAGAGGAAACAGCAGAGGAGTGGGAGCTGAAACACAGTGGGCACCAGTGGCCTGAAAGAGCAAGGTGAGAATGTGGGGTCAAAAAGATGGAGGCAGTGGGAAGAGGGAGCACTTGGGATAAGGAGCCTGCAGGGAAACACAGGGATGAAGTACAGCAAAAAAGGTTTCTGAGACGTGGGAACAGGACAAATGTAACAGCAGAGAAATCTGGCTGCAGAGGAACAGAGCTCGGAGTTAAGGGTCTGTGACCACTAAATACATTTCCTTGGGAAGTTTGGCTTGAGCTGGGGACCATCATCTCTCCAATCCACTCTGCATAATAAATACTTGCAAAACCTACTGGTAAAAATGAATATCACCTCACATGCCTGTTCTCATTTCCCACAGAGAATGATAAGCCTCAGACTTTATACTAGACATGGACGCAGCAGAGATTTGTGATATGGTAATTGATGTATTGTATGTTCTGCTTTTTCTCCGTGTGGAAATTGATTTTCAGGCATGCTGAATGCTCAGAGATATACCTAAAGCCAGCAGAGACGTTCTTTGGATCACTGATTCTATGTTATACTCCTGACTTTGAAAATTCGAGTGCCAGCCTCCTGTGCTTTGTCACCTCCAAGCAGTGCCCACCTTTAACACTCCTGTCTCAGTCCCACATCTGTAATGTGGGGCTGAAACCACCCCTTCACCCCAGGTGGTCACTGACAAATCAGACTCATGGCTGTTTATAAGGTCTCAAGGTGATGCCATGAAAAAAGCCTCTATAAAATATCTAATTCTGTGTTCAGCACAGGTTCTGAGTAGCGTTCAGGAAACAGGGACTGGGCCACAGCGAACAGCAAAGACAAAGAAATGTTGTGCAGCTGCTCAGAGGGTGAGTGTGCAGTTGTGTAGCTGAAGCCTGTGACATGATACAGTTCAGCAGTCAGGATGTGCAGGCAACTTCAATCCAACATTTCCTAACCTCACCGTGCCTTCCAACATAATGGCCTTTTAATACAATTTTGTACTGTATTAGCTTAGAGATTAAAAAACATACAGTGCTAACATCCTTCTGAGTTATACGTTAAAAATGTGGTGAGAACACTTTCCCGAGCCGTGGTCTTAAAATAGACCAGTGGATTTTCTCTCTCATCAAGTGAGTGAGGCAGAGAGAGGGTGCCTGGGGTAGTGTTTGAGTGTTGCAAGAGTCATGATGAATACTCTTCTAGGAATAAACTTCACACCAATGGCCCCCAGTCCTAAACATATGTAGGAATATGCATAGGAGAAACAGAAGATAGCTGTCTAATTAGTCATGAGAATTAGACTAAACTGTCAGCTCACTGTCCTTAATTTCTTTCATCCCAATGGGGTGTTTCTTCAGGAAAAAAGGATGCTGTACCCATTTTTATGGGGAGCCTTGAAAAACTGTTTTAAACAGCCATAATATCATAATATCAGAGAGGGTAAAGCCAGCACAGGCTGCTGACAACGTTTTTGACCCTATAAGTAACCTCAAGTTTATTCATAGGAGAACAGATTTATTTTGGTTGAATCAAATATCCAGTTCTGAAAAAGTATTTACTCTCTCATCATCTGCTACCTCCTCCTACTCTGTAAGTTCACCTCCTCCAGGTTCTGTTCATGATGTGTGGTTATTGCTTAGTCCCAATATTCTGTCTCACCATTTATTTTCCTATTTCCCCTTTCCCATCCTTTCTGTTGCCTTCCTCCTTCGTTATCATGCAGCCATTGATCATTTGCTCAGCACTGTAAGCTGCTGCATCCTAGGTGACAGTGGCAGTCCTTGTTTTGGTGGGTAGAAGAGGAAAGTGAATTTTGGTTGGGCAAGTAAGTCCAGGTGTGAAAGCACTCTGAGGAGAACCAGTGAAAGAAAAGCAGGGTCTGAGTGAAAGAAGTCAAGGCAAACCAGAGAAGGGAAGCAGGAGTGTCATGACGTGAGAAGCTTGAAAGTGAAGGTGAGGATTTGATGCCAGAAGAGATGGTGACCCTGCAAATGGATTTAAGGGAAGTCAGCATGTCAGTGGAGGCAGCACAAAGGGTATTTTGTTTAGACATTAAATGTGCTGTGGAATGGATATATGGGAAGCAGGAAGACCACAGATGAGTGCTTGTACTGAGGATGACTAAGGCAGAAGGCAGCTGAGCTCTGCTAGCTGGAAAGAATACTCCTCTGGCTCTTTCCCACTTAGTTCAGCTTCAGGCTGCTCAGCAGCACAGATTTCCCTGTTGTCCTGGTTTCGGTAATAAGGTTTGATTACAAAAAACGTGGGAGGGAAAGGTCTGAGATCTTGCAAGAAGACATTTGGCAGTTGTGGAGTTGACTTAGCAAGGCAGCACCAGGATGGAGTACAAAGCAAAGTTTGCTTTGCTTTGCAGAGCTTTATTGGTTCATGCAGATTGTATCTCATGGGAAACACAACCTGATGCTGGGAATGGATGAGCTGCTGGCCCCGGTCCTGGTGACACATCTGGATGTCACACTTTTGGGCCTCTTCCTACCTAACAGCACAGGAGGTACAAAAGGAAGAGACTCCTCCTGCTACACCACCTCCAACCCTACAGCCCTCCATGCAATTCCCTGGTCCTTGTCTTGCACCCTGAATGCAGCGACTCTGTTCCTCTGCTTTATCCCAGGCTGTCACTGGGAACCAAGAGAGTTCAGGGAAATTGCCACAGAAGACAGACTTTTATAATAATAGAGGGAGTTTTACTTGGTATGTTGTAAATAAGGAACAACATCCTAATGGTGTGGCACTGGAAGCTGGTGTGACAGGGATATGAGACTGGAGATTACAGGGCTATAGAATTAAAACAGAAATAAATGGTCCTAAATAAATGTAAAAGCTGTCCTAGAACACTGATGCAGAATTCCGGGAAGGCTGGAGAATATCTGCAGAGGAAACCTTTCCCTGGCTGCAGGCTGAGTGCACAACCCTGCTTCTCTGACTTTATGGGGCTAAGCCCAATCTATGTAAAACAACCAGGTATGATTCGTGCCATCTAACCTTAATCTGAGTAGGGCCAATGTTCCTGGTGGTTAGTTTGTATTTAAACTGGTTTTGTGACTTGGGAATAGCCCCAAAGTTTTCTGCTCTTTGAAGTTCCAGTCAGCCTGTCCAAAAGCTAAGTCAACACAGGGTGCCTGTACTGGTTTCTTTTATTGGTTGAAGTTCTACTCGTGTTCATATCTAATGCTTCTCCCACTGATTGATTGCTCACTACTATTCTTAAATTCTGTAATTCTAAACAGTACACTTAGGCTGCCTGAACTAAATTCTGCTGCTGTAGGTTTGTTATTTCTCTCTCAGGTTTTACCTCAACCCCCAACTGTAAATTTTGAGGCAAATTTTGCATGACTTTTCCATGTAACCTACAGCACTGTGCAGTGGGTCCTGCCTCCACTGGGATCCTTAATGCTGGTGTAAGCACACCTTGCAATAACATGCTGGGATTTTGTGTCTCACACTGCCAAATGCCCTGTGCCAACCTGAACTGATTTCTGCGGCTACAGGGGCAGATTTGGGAAAAAAATATTTCTGAAAGGAAGAGGGATGTTTTCTCGGTAGTGACATAGGAAAAAAACAACTGATATAAGTTTAAGTTGGCCTGTCGGGCTTTCTGTGGATCTGATCCACTGGCTTAATTTTAAATGTTTGCAGTAGCTTGAACTATTCTTCTAACTGAGAAAAGCTTAGTCAGAGCTCACTGCAACTCTGAAACAAAGACCCAAACTCATCTGAAGATGCGTGGATGATATTAATTGATGTTTAAAATGAATGCCTCTATTTGCAGGAATCTGCAATGCAAACTAGGAGTTTTAGAAAGTAATGCATATTATAATTAGGGCAAGCTTTTAAAGATGCTTTGAAGTCCTAAACATTTTTGAAATTCAAATGCGGGATGGAAATAAAGGAATCTACACAATAAAGGGGCATTAAATTATGTCTCCCAAAATTTCACTGTTTTATAGATGTAAATATATGCCATAATTAGTGGTAAGTAACATGAGGAGGATAGTTAAGTTTATTCCTATTCTTATTCAAAACAGCTGTGGCATGAAAAATAATGCTCCTTCTCTTTGTGATACACTGGAACAAACAATTTACCCATGTAATCAGTGTTCAGAAATGGCTTGTGCCTGTGGTCTCCTCCCACCCCCTCCTGAATTTATCCCCGTGTGCCTCCAGCCCTCTTAAAAGGTGCAGAGATTCTTTGTGCCCTTCATTCACACACACACAATTGCGGCTACTGCCTTTTTTTTTGCTGTTGTTTTTCTTCCTATTTTTACATGTAATTTATATTGCATAATCCAGAATCTTGGAGTTCCCTCCACACACACACTCACACTCACCAGCTTGACTGGCGAATGATCTGCAGCTCACAAATGGGACCCGCAATGTGAACGGCTCTATGGCCAGCATGCAAATGGATGCAAAACAAATTAGGTATGGAAGAAAGCAGACATCCATTTGCTTTTCCCCACCACAGCCCTCTGGGCACAGGGGGCTCACATGGTTCTGGGGAGGACCCCTGTGCAGGCTGATGTGGGGCTGGATAGTGAATGGAAGGGGCTGGGAAGCCGGAGCAGCTTGGCCTGTCCATCAGGAGCCCAACCATGTGGCAGACCTGGATGCAATTCCTGAGCTGCTCAGCAACGTGCCAGCGGCCCAGATGCTCCCGTTGGAAAAAATTGCTTCACAATTTGGAATCCCTGCTCTTTGGTGGCGCTGTGCAGAGGAGGAGGGGAGGCACGGCCTGTGAGTAACGCACCTCCCCGCAGTCAGCGCTTGCTCAAAGCTGTGTCTTGTTAATAAGTGACCTTATGTGCTTAATGTTAACTGCTGAGTGCCAGAGCAAGCTGTTCTGGCCCTCCCCAAATCCCACTGTTTCCAGTAGGTGCTGTTTTCCTTCTACTCAGCAGGATGGATTTAGACTCTTCTCAGCAATTTTTGCTGGAGTTGCTTTTTTGGTAGCCAAAGCTGTTATTATTACACAAGCGCTCTACCCTCTGCCCCTGCCTGTAGCACAGAGCCCAAGAGCTCTTGGGAAAGGAATGGGAAGATGGTTTTTTAATTTATTTTTACTCTTTATTTTGGTTGCAGCCAGCTCTGTTTAGGTGTTTCCTCCAGCACACTGGCAGAGGCTTCTCCATTCAGTGTATCAAATACTTGGTGCTCTTAATATGTAATATTTCCAGTGCTACCCATTGACAAGCTCTGCTTTATTAATGAATTAATTATGCTCTTACACTGGAGAATAGGGTGCCAGAAAGCTGGGTGCCTCTCCTGCCTCCAAGTGCATTCAGCTAATATAAAACTCAGTGCTCAGAAAAAAATCTAAATTAGAGTTCTACTCTTGAAAGTAAAGAAAAAAAATTTTAAAATTCCATTTGTGGTTTGGTATTTTCTTCTTCCTAAATTGTATTAATCTTTAAAACTCAGTGAGTAAATGGACTCCTGTTCATCACACGTGATCATCCCATTATGTTTGAAGTACCATAATATTTGAACTCATGCCAATATATTTGAAGTCACCATTCAAAAAGTTATTTATCTGTACAGGCAGCAAGAGTGCTCCCCAATCCCAAGGCCTGAAGCCCAGAGCACAGCTGCCTGAGAAGCTGTACAGAAGGGAAAGCTGTTTTACAGCTCAGGGAGCCTTGCAACCTGTGTCTGCATTCAGGAGAACAGCTGGCAACAGAGCACCATGGAAATAATGCACCAGAGCTGGTAGCAGCACTCCAAAGGCTTGGCTGTTGTCGTGTTTTTCACAAGGATCATTGAAATAGGAAATTACAAGGAGAGGACTAATAAGAAATTCCTGTATTTCAATTTTGTTGTTACTATATTTATGTAGTCCTGCCTCTCATGTAACACAGGCAGTGAACCTCACTAAGTAATGTTTGCCTTTGGACAGCACCAAGCCTACTTGAACCAGAGCATCCCTGTCAGATATTTAGTTGGTTAAAAAAGACCCCAGGTAACAGTGATTTCTCCTCATCTGAGAATTATGCCAGCATTCCATTGCCATCAGGGTTACCAGCCCCTGCCTTGTTTCTCGTTTTGCTTTTGCTTAGCTTTAGCTTTCTGCCTTTTAATGTCCTTTTCTGCAAGATTTAATCTAGGAGAAGACTCTTCCCCATGTAGCAACTTGTAGGCTATGACAAGGTTGTGGAAAAACTTTCCTTGGAAAAAGTAAGTAGATGGAGTTTCATTAGTCATTCACTACAAAGGATGTTTTCCAGACCTGAAATCATTCTTGTAACTCTTTGCTGAACACTTTCCAATTTTCCAACATCCCTTCTAAGATGTAGACACAAGCCCTGGAATCAATACAGTAGTAAGAAGCTAAAGCTGAATACCAGGGCATTCATTTATAACACATCTCCTCATTCCCACATCTACAGCTCTCACAGCCACATAGGTAGCCTTCTCTGTTTTGTTTTTTTTTTTTTTGTCACAACCTTTTGGAGAAGGAAAAAACCAGCAAAAAATTTATTTTAATTTCATCAGTTCAAGAAATACAATTTAGCTTTTAGCTGTATATGTTCAGACAAATCTCTTACTATTTAGGCCATAATAATACACTTAAGTCCTTGAGACAAAATTGTTACAGTACTAAAAAAGTCTTTGGTGAAGCCTTCATTTAAGAGCATTTGCTTGCCAACTCCTATGATTTTTTAATGTTGGTGTTAGACTTTTTTGAAGAGTCTTAAAGCTTCAGCTCTCAGCAATCTGTAATTAGTTGAACATGAAAACTGTTTATAAAGAGAGTTCTGTCCTTCCTTGAAAACAGCTTTATTGTGTGCTAGACTCAAAAAAAAAAAAAAAAAAAAAAATTGCAGCACAAACAAGTAAATAAAGATAATTCTCATCTATATGATCATCATGGGACTTTTGCAACCATGTTGTGATTGCATCAGAGTAAATCATGACAACTGAGTGATAGTTTCAAGTGCTCCTCATTGAAACATCAGGCCCCAGCCTGGATGTTTTGTGTACACAGGCCTCCCAGTGATTTCAGCAAGAGCTGGAAGAGCTGTGGGAGTGAACAACAGGGTGCCAGATGGCCACATGTGTTACTTTTCCAGGTTAAATGTCAGCATGTAAATACAACAGTTAGGTATTTTTTTCAGTGGGCTTCAAAATCAGAAGGCAGCAGATAAAAAGTTATCCTTTTTTAACTCTCTAAACATTTGTTATTTCGGTTTCACAAGCAAGGTCTGTGCAGCTGCCTTTTGACAACGTGAAATTGTGAGGGGTGGTTTAGTTATGATTTCCTAAATATTTTGCTCATATCTGCAAGGAGAGAAAATGTTTTGCTAGTAACACTGCAATTGTGGTAGCAGCAGGAACAATTGCATTTCAAGACATTACTTCTATTATTATTATCATTAATTACAGCAGTGCGATTGTTTTATCAGAAATCCCAATTCTCCAGAATTTCTGGTGGAGCAGTGGTGGCGTGGCCGACGGCTGCTGCAGTTTGCTGTGTTTAGGTGTTTGCCATGTTTCGATTGCAGGCCAGCTGTGATGGCAAATTGCTTATTTACTGCCAGCTCTGAACAATTCCTTACAGCTCCCTGTGACAGCCCTGCTTTAGGTGCACATTAAACATTAACTGCTGACCTCATGCAAAGCAGGTGCAAGAAACAAGGTGCAACAGCGATAGGATTTCTTCCTCTTATGCAAAATACCTGACTGTGGGGCTGTTTGTGTTACTGAGTGCAAACCTCAGGAGGCTGCTCCACTGATTAATTTACAAAGCCAGCCCCAAGTAATCTTAGACCTGTGTCTTCTCTGTACCACAGACTAGCTCAGTGTGTGCTATTATCAGAATATTGCCTCAGAAGGCCGTACCACAAATAAGGACTGCAGACACTAAGGAGGATTAATGAGTTCTTGCCAAGTTAAAAATTAAATAGCAGTTACAAGTGACCTGAACTATGGTGAGTGCTGCACACTAGAATCATAGAAGGGTTTGGTCATAAGGAGCCTTAGACATCATCTATTTCCAACTCTCTTGTCATGGGGACCTGATTGCTCAAAGCCCCATCCACCCTGGCCTTGAGCACTTCTAGGGATGGGGCATAGGTAAGCACACCTGTAAATAAGGTTTTTAAAAAGTCTAAGGGTAAACATGAAGGTATCTGTCAAGTATTTTGTGTTCCACTTCTGCATTAGGAATAGAACCAAGCAGAGCTAGACTTGCAAGTGAAACAGCTGCAGAAGTGCATTTCCCTGCTAAAATGCTCACCTCGGCATAACTTTCAAATTCAGGTGGTTCTTAGCTGTCATGCTGCAGTAGCTGATCAGCTATTTCCACATAAAAGGAAAACCCTGCCCACTCTCTCCTTGGGCATCAAAGATGTCAGCAGAGCTAATGCCTGAATCAACAAGTCCAGCTGTGCACGTCCCCAGCCTCTGCCTGTATCCATATTAGCGTGCTTTTAAGTGGAGGGCTTTTGAAAACGGATCTGTGATGTCAAAGAGCAGAGTGGCAGAACAGCTCCAGCCCTGCTGCAGGCCCGGGGAGGCCGGATTCAGCAGGTGACCTGTGTGGTTGCTTTGTAGCCAAATTAATCCTGCTGTGCACACGACTTGGATTTGGACATGAATAATTGAAGGTAGCGCTGTTCCTCACTTGATCCTGTGAGTCCCGGTCTCTGATGCTGCCTATCAAAGGCAGCTGGATGGTTACTGAGGCTGCAGGGAAATGCTGGAAGGCAGCAAATCCTTCCAGCAGTGTTTGCTGCTGGTGGGCACGGCTCTGTGCACACGGGAAGCCTGGGGCTGGCGTCAGGCTGCTCCATGGAGTCGAGTATTCTGCTGAATCAATGCCATATGGCCCAGCAAAGTCTTATCAGAGATCGATCCCGTGTTGCCCAGCTGTCTCCCTCTGCCATGGGGATTTCATTGCTTTAAGAAAGGAAAAGGAGAAAGTGAGCTGTGGCCTCTCTGGAGTGGGGTGGCTCGGTTGAATTTGAGACAGGTTCATTTCAGAGGGGTTGGCTCTGGAGCCAGGCTGCTCACAGGTGATCATTCCTTTGCTCCAGGGATTTCATCAGCTATCTACCAGACCAGAACGTCACCTGTAGCCCACAGAAATACTGGGTCATCTTTTATTGTTTAAAGTTTGAATAAATTGCTGATTTCCTAAGGTTTTTACTGTGACAATTAGGCAGCTACTTCCCAACAGACTTTTTCCACTGTCACTGTCATCACCATTAAGCTCTCCCCCTTATTTCTGAAAAGAATGGTGAGCAAATGACAGCTTATGCTATTCACACTGTCAAATGAAAAATTGAATCTTCACCATCCATTCCTTTTTCCCCACAGGCTGACTTAAACTGCAACATCCAAGATGATACAGGAGCGTTTTACGGAGTCACCAGTCAGTACGAGAGCTCAGAAAACATGACAATCACCTGTTCCACCAAAGTCTGCTCATTTGGAAAGCAAGTAGTAGAAAAAGTAGAGGTGGGTATTGTGATGGGATACATGTCTTTATTTTATTTTTACCTTTCCTAAACACAGACCTGCATGGCGTGGTCAGGTCTCTGGTTGGTTTGTTTTACAATGATACTGCAGTTGGGGACAAGCCCCACATCTGTCATGTACAAAACAGTTTTTGTGGGGGAGTTCTAGCCTAGAGTTGAAGGTTGAGCCTTTACAGATGTCTGGTCACTGTTTATGTCCTTCTTATACTAAATACGTTTTCTAACCATGGTGACTGTAAAAAAAAAGGTTTTAATAATTTCCATTATTACAAGCTTAGAGAAAGCCAAAAATCCTCATAAACCACTGAGTAGCTCATCTGAGAATTGGTAGCTGGACAGCAGAAGTCCGAGAGTCACAGCCTTACTTCCTTCAGCACTCTCAGTCAGTCTGATTTTCTTCAAGCTGTAGTGCTGCATCTTTCTGTAGTTCATAAATTGCCTATTAAACCATGCAGTAACGTATCTAGGTTTGTATGTGCACACTTAAGCATAAATATATCAACTTACTTTTGCTCTCCCTTTGCAGACAGGTGCCTCAAAACTCCTATAAAATCATCTTACCACAGTTTTTTGGCTTAATTTATTTTTACTCAATTTGGGACTTTATAATCCTCATCTGTTCAGTTTATTAATTTGCGGGTTAGAGAACAAGTAGTGATAGTATAATTTTTGATAATTAAAGGCCCCTGAATTTTTAGCAAGGCATTGCATAGCTCGGGCAGGGAGTCAGCAAACAGGCGAGTGTGTGTCTGAGCCACTTTCTCTTTTTCCTGTCTACACCAAAAAAAAAAAGAGAAAAACAGATTTACCAGATTTACTTTTTTGCTGTGTCTGAATTTTCACATTCTAAGTGGTTTTTATTCCTTTTTTTAGACTGAATATGCAAGGTTTGAGAATGGCCGGTTCGTGTACAGGATAAACCGCTCTCCAATGTGTGAATATATGATCAACTTCATACACAAGCTGAAGCATTTACCAGAGAAATACATGATGAACAGTGTCTTGGAAAACTTCACTATTTTATTGGTATGGACTGGCTTTTTATTTTTCCACTTCTAAGATACTCTCGGGCTTTTTTGTATGGCTTGCTCAGCTTGTGATGTTGGGAACCAGTTTCCAAATCCCTTAGTCATGTTGCTTACCAAACAAACCGTCCCACTGACTTCAGAATAATTCTCTCGGAATTGGACGCTGTAGACACTCAGGATGAAAAGGCTCAGCTGGCTGTGAGCGTGAACAAACATCTTTGTTATTTTCCACAAGTTTCAGCTTACTTCTCCCTTTTTTCCATTCAAGTCTGGGGTTTGTAGAGAGCCTGAGGCAGTGACTTTGAACCATCGCGTTCATCTGCTGTGTCCTTACTGGGGCTCGGTTGCAGTGCTGCAGATGCTGGTGGCCTTAATTAGTTCTTGGGCAGGGAAAACAGGCAGCAAACGCCCAACAGGTGACCTAAAGCACAGAGAATGGTCCATGCAGTGGCCTTTGAGCCAGTTTCATCCAGTGACCCAGCTTGCTTTCCCTGTTGCTCTGTGGTGGCACCTCGGCCAAGCTCTTAGAGCCCTGTGCTGCTGCAGGGTTGGGGCAGGACTGAGGTGACACAGGCCACTTCTTGTTCCAGCCCTGCTTTTCCAGGTGTGTAATGCTCCTTCTGCCTCTTCCTTCCCCTGCACAGGTGGTGACAAACAGGGATACACAAGAAACCCTGCTCTGCATGGCTTGTGTATTTGAAGTGTCGAACAGCGAACACGGAGCACAGCATCACATCTACAGGCTTGTAAAGGACTGAGCAGTTATTTATATATACACTTCATTTCACTTCTTTATCAAAACACAGACTGTAAACCTCAACACTAAGTGGCAGTGCCTCTGGCCCAACTTTCACCCACATTTTTCTAAATCCTGTTTTAGTGAAGTCATTTTTAATGTGTTCATATATAATTGTAGCTGTGAAATTCTGGTACAGTTGTAAAAATTATTTCTAAAACTAAGTGTTCTTCAAATTTGTAAACCACAGTTCTTTGGGAAGACTGTATTTAAGAACCTAATACCTCTGTCTCTGGAGGCCTATTTTTAATTCTGATAGAAAAATGTATGACAGAGCATTTGCCATGGGGAAAAACTGACAGCATTTATAAGAATTTATTTTGGATTTTTTTCCAACATGAAATACTTGTTTTACAATGCAAGTGAAATTGAAATGAATCTTTAGCTATAACTGTAAATGAGTACACAAAGTTAATAATCTTTATAGAATTATCTTTGTAACTAATTAGGGTGGAAGATATGGACGAATGTAATTCACTAAATTATTTTTTAAAATGAAACATTTTTCTGTTTGAAACCAAATGAAAAATATAGCCTTAAGAAATGCCTGATAGAAACAGACAGGTCCTAAAATTAGGCAAATTTTGTATTTTTTTCTCAACGCTAAAACTAATCTTCTAATCCATTAAACTTTCAAACAGGTATTGCAGAGAAAGAAAACATCATCCCTTACCCCTAACATATCTAGTGTATTTTAAAAGATTATAAAGTTGTATTGTACTAATATGAAAATTTGATTATTTAATGAAAAAGATGGCTCATTTTGCAATAAGTAGGTAAATACTGAAGATTTAGACTTGCATTATATGTAGTCTCGTGTGTGCGGTTATATTTTATACGGACAACTACGTTTTCTAATAAGTTGAGCAAAAAACTTGCAACTCTGAAATTAAGAGATGAACGGAAACAACTGACACGGCGACAGCATCGAGTCATTCGCAAACAGAAAGCGAAACACTGATGTGTTTGAAAGAAGAGTGTGCACACCTCTGAAAGGATCAGCAGCTTTAATATCTGTGAGACGCTAGAAAATCACAACCAACATCAGGCAAAGATTGGAAAGTGGAGAATTTTTTTTTTTTTTCTCCTTTTCCTCTTAATTATGGTGCTCTTACACCTCTCCCAGTTGTCTCTGCAGGTCTGGCAAAGACCTTACCCGAAACAAACACACGCCTACCACGTAGGGTCTGCTGTCCTCTTGGATGGGGTAGTATTCCTCCTTCTGATAAATTCAGGGAAGACTCCAGGAAGTGAAGTACAGCTGGAGATATTTTAATACTGTAGGGCGTCGACCCACGGTGTGAGTGATTGTCTGAGGTCCGCACCCGTGCGAGCAGCAGTCTCACCCCTCCGTTCAGGACAGAGGGCGTTGCTCGGTTCCCTCCTGCCGCTGCCCCTCGTTGCCCAAGCAGAAGTTGTTTGGACAGGTGCTGGGCCAGCACAGGGTTCTCAGGCAAAACATTTGTCTGAAAGGCTGAGGGCTGCCTGACCAAGCACAAGCCACCTTAAAGAGCAGTGACGAGTGATCAGCAAAGAGGGTTCTTAGGAAAGTCTTTGGCAGTCCTGAATCAAAGTTCGCGTTTAGCAGG
Organism: Daphoenositta chrysoptera; assembly: GCA_013397915.1. Taxonomy (NCBI): domain Eukaryota; kingdom Metazoa; phylum Chordata; class Aves; order Passeriformes; genus Daphoenositta; species Daphoenositta chrysoptera. The sequence goes on along the minus strand of VZRO01000323.1, from coordinate 28,676 downwards.
CCCCTCCTCCCTGCCCTTGGCGATGCGCTCCCATGCACAATTTAAGCGTAGAATTTACTCCCAGGCACAGTGCTGTAGTCTTCAAACAAGCAAGTCTTATTTTCTTCTTTAAATTATATCCCTGCATAGTCCTTTCTGTGAGAATTGCCCAGTGTTGGAATGTCTAGACTAGAACAGAGCCGAGGTGAGGGAGTGGGTCAGACCGTGATCATCCCTAGCGCTGGTGAGGTCTCGGGTTCCAGGAGAGTGCAAACATCACCGAGGGGAAGGGAGGCTGCTTTAGCCCCTCAGCCTGATCTGACTCCCTCAGGTGGATGGCTGCTGTGATGTCTAGCTGTGGATATTAGGGCTGATGATCTTTCAGTTTATGCTCTGCGAAGTGAACAGAGAAATGTGTCCATGGCAAGGTCTCTTTTAACGCTCATTTTTAACACTAACAATCACATCAGGAAAAGCACTGCATTGTAACAGCCTAACGGTAGCCCTTTATTCTAAGCACTTGGTGTTACAAGTCAAAAACTACTTTTTGTTTTTTGTTCTAAAGTTGTCTTTTATTTAGGGTTTGAATTGTGGGTTTGGTGATTTTATTTTTTTTTTAATTTTTTTGTTTAATAACAAGCAAACTCTTTAAGGCATATAAAGTATGTGAGTCAATTTGCAAAACCAGGTACAGTTTTTTTTTAATAGGATCTGGCACACTACATATGCCATAACTATAGGGTATAAACAGTCACAATGTTTATTGGTGTTCACATATGTAATATTAGGGAAACTACTTCCATCGTCTTTTCTTTACACTTCTGTAAATGATCCATACCCTGTATATGTTAATTCTTAAAAGCCTTAATCCTTCAACTGTTGAGTGTGGGGTGTGTAGTCCAACAGGCTGCCTGTAAACTGTGAGCTCTTTTGTAAGCTGGAAGTACTTATCTTGTTACTGTTACTTTTTTGTAGGAACCTTTTAATTGAGAGCTGCCAAAGCATTACAATATGCAGTGCCTTAGCATTATATTAGAAGTACCTTTAGCCTCTTAACATTAAATTTTATACATTGTTTTATTAATTGGTTCCATTTTTAAAATATCCGTATTTTTCCCCACAGAAACGCTCTTTGACTGCTTGGTCTAAACCAGCTGTCTGTACAAGTCAGTCCCATTGCAGTGAAATGCCTATACCAAAAGGAAAGGTTACAGATTCCTAGTTCTCCCTGAAAAGTGAATTGTATTAATGAATGCTGCCTTTTTAAATTTCATGACCAAATAATTAATTGTGACTCTTCTGCACTCTAGCATGAAAGTGCCTTTGGTTTGAAATTCCAGCTTAGAAAAGTGCTGCCATAATAATGACAATTTGTAGAGAGACCAAAAATATTTAGTTATCACCGTAATGCCTTTGGTTTATTGGAATAAGTTGAATCTACAGGCCTCCATTCACAAAAGAGCACCATTCATAGCAAAGGGATTTTGCTAATGATCAGCCTGCTGAAGAAAAATCTACTGTTTGCCATTTCTGACAGCATTGCAAACCATTAACTGATTCGTCTGTGATATAAAAATGAAAATATTCACATTTATATTCTCTTCATCCAGTCATGCATCTGCATAATGAGAGATCCGTATCCTACAGAATTTCAGTGGACAAACATGGCTTCATTGATCTCCTCTAATAATATTTTGGTATCTGTGAAGATTCTTTGTTTAGACAGAAGATTTTGTTTACAAAGTTGTGCACGCTGAAGGTCAGATGCATAAAACAAGACGAACATGGAGAACTGAGCATAGCGAGGGTAAATGCAATTGTGTGGGTTTAAGCATTGAAATGTTGAGTGTGAGCGTTGTGGATGAAGGTGCTGGTAGAGAAACTCTGGCCAGCACGACTCAAAACACAGGGTTGTTTTGTTTTCCTCCCAGATGATGTCTTGGAAAAAACAAAAAAAAAAATTAGCTCCTCTTAATAATATGTCTGTATTTGATACCTTCTGTGAACGGGGGCCATACTCTCCACTACAACTGAAATCGATGGGAGGAGGAGCAACATTTTAACAATTTTAGAAAGAACAAATATCAGCAAAACCAAAAGCTGTCAGAGGGATTATATAGTTGTGAATACAATTTTAACTTGATTTTTAAAGTATTTGATGAAAACGAAGATTAACTTTTTATATAGAGAAATATTGTGACACTGTGTGGTAAATATTGTGATAATTCAAATTCCCTTTCTCTAAAATATTATTTTTGGTATTCCTTCAAGATCTAAATCTCATTTACCTCTATAAGACAAGTAATCCTGTTGAACTCAATGAGACTGAGGTAGGGCAAAGACACTTTTGGCCCACAAGCAGAACACAATTTTTCAGTTACTGCCAAACATTTCAGCTGTGCTAGTCAACGTTTGTGATAAACTACACCTCTGTCTCATTCAAACAAGCATAATGGTACCATTTGGGGCTGTTAAAAATTACTACTAACAAATGTAGTTTTACGTACTTGAATTCCAAACTGATTTTGTTTAGGTACTGCACCACTATTTTGAAGGAATTGCAGATCTGTTTCTCGCTTTCCCTCTCCACCGCGGCTACAGCTCGGTTTGGCAGTAGCTCCCGCGTGGAACGCCACGGGGCGGGCTGTTGGGAATAATGAAGGGTGTACATGAATGTTGAATGTGAGGAGCTGGCCAGCCCGAGGCAGACACCACATTTGACGTGCTAATCCGTATCTATTTATTTTCCCACCGCGGGTCCCGGGGCGTGCCTGCCGTCTGGAGCAGCTGCCCTGGGAGCTTTCCTGGGGCGCTCAGTCTCTCACACTGAGAGCCCTGGTGTTGTCCCCCCTTTTCCTTTTCCCATGAGGATCCCCGTGTGCGGAGTAGAGCCCGGCGTTGTCCTTTGCTCAGGATGATCTCCTTTCCCCCTCTTCTCTTTCATAACGAGATGTTTAGCCCCCTAAGAAAGATTGAGGCTGGATAAGTCAAAGTACAAGAAACACTCTGGACGTCTTCATCCTTTAACTTTTCAGGTCATTGTTGCTGAGATCATGTAATTAGTTTTAGTGTGTAAATTAAATCTTAAATGCACTCAGTTGACTAAAAGGAGATGGATCCCTGTTACCTCCTTACAGAATATGTGTTTTTGTTTTTGTTTTGTTTTGTTTTATGGGCCTCTGATTCAGGCTCATGACTGCAGACAAAAAATACAATATGTGCCTGAAAAAAAAAAAAAAAGACAAAAGAATTTTATAACATTGAAAACCTGAATAGCCTTTAATTCTTCAGTACATTTTATGTAAAACAGGTTGGGTTTTTGTTTTGTTTTGGGGTTTTTTTGCCATGTGCATTTGTTCACATTTGTAAATGACTTAATGGAATTCTCACTTTATGTTTATTTGTGTAATGTGTATAAAATGGGTTTGTGACTTAAGCATATTCATATATGGTCAGTGGTTACTTTAATATTGTACTGCTGCTGGTAACTTTTGATGTAGAACTTGCCTTTTGATGATAAAGTACCTCTAGGTTAGACAGTGAGGGAAGGCTCTCGGAAAAAACTGAATGTTCTCCAATGTTTTCTTAACATATTTGCAGAAGCTTTCAAAAGGAGTTTCAGTCAAACCTCTTGGCAGTACAGTATTCTTGTATTTGTTATTGTCTGTGTGTAGGTACTGGTACCTTTTTTTTTGTTTAAAATGTTTTAAGTGTTGGCTTTAAAGTGAATTTATCTTTAGTATGATAGTAATATGAAAATTATAGGTTTTGTGTGCAGAGAATTTTTTTATAAAGTGCTTTGTAAAAAAAAAAATGTATTCTAGCTTTCGCGGTACATATGTGTGATAACTTTAATATCCATGACAGTTAAGTGCAATTATTTCATCACTCTAAAAATGCTATTTTTGTGTCGGTTACTGCAGGTGTTTTCATGTCTTTGCAAAGTGACACATTTTGATGCCTTCTTGATAAAGTGGTAGAATTTTTGTAGCTTTCTAGAAACTTTGTATTCATACAGTATCGATTGAAAATAAAGAAAATGAAAGTGTTTTGTGCATTTATCATAATCTCTTACATCAATCTCTTCTTAATGTTGGGTGTAACTTTCAAAACCCTTTTCCAAAACAGCACAAGGCCAGACTTGCAGCAATACCTGTGTACCTTCCTAAAGGTGCAAAGGAGATCCAGCAGGATTTACAGAAACCTGGAGGGATGGCACTCGAGGTGGCACATCTGGAAGCTGTGTTCAATGAAGAGTCCATCATCCTACTTCTTGCTTGTGTGTTTTCCTAAAGAAACAGTGGTGGATTTTATTGAAACATCATTTAAACCACACCATTACAATGGGAAAAGCCACCTATCTCTCTTAATTCCAGAGGTAGGAATGACCTGTTGAAAATATTACAGAATAAATGGTACAAACACATCATTAACTGAGCAACTGGAACTGACTGAGGAGCACAGTAGTTATCTGAGGTCGTTTCTTCCAGGACACCGAGCTCTGTGAGAACTGAGGTCCTAAAAATGTGCTATGTTTTCAAGAGCATCATTTCTTGTTTTTCTTAAACCACCTGCCCCTCAGCTAACAGCTGTACCTGGTATGATGAGAGGATGAAACAGGATCAGTTTGCCTCATGCATTCACAAAGTGAAACCACCTAGGTAGGGGGAAAAAAAAAAAGAATAAGAGAATAAGAGGGATATCCTGGATCAACTGAAATCAATGGGAAAACAACCAGGACTTGGTAGAGGAAAAAAAAAATGTACATCTGGCTCATCTTCTGCTTCCAGGGGGAGCGGTGGCTTTTGAATAAACCACATGCCCCTCCCACACTCCCCAATTCTCCTTTGGGTGGCAGATGTTCCACTGCTATTTTAAAAATGCCAGCAGAGCACCCCCCGTGTGCAAGATGAATGGGGTGAGAACAAGGCACAGATATGGTCTGTTTTGACCCTGTTTTCTCTTCTTTGTTCCCATTAAGTATATGGCTTCAGCTCTTTGAAGTGTGTTAGCTGTTTCAGAAGCAACCTGCTTCTTAATTAAGGTTCTGCTTCGTAATTAATTTAGGTTAAACCCATAAATCTTCCACCTTTGGGAAAATGTCACGCAGCGTTTCAGGCTGGGAGTCCCCACGTAGTGTCACCATCAGTTTATGAAGGAGCTGGTTTCAGTGGGAGCCACAGCCCCTCCCTGAGGAAGCGTGGGATGGTTTGCACGAGCAGGGAACAAAGAAGCCAGACCAGTTAGAGCACAGAATCCATATGTGGTCCATGGATTTTTCTCTGGATTTCAATTTTTTTTTTTTAAGATGTGGCCTATTTGACACCGCAGATCCAGGAGACGTTTCGTGCTCACAGTAAAAGGAGGGCTCAGAGCTCAGCAATGTGCTAGCAGATGTCCTCGGTCCCCACACGCAGCTCTGGCTGTTCATCCCAGCCCTGACCTTTGGCAGCCTCGCTGTTGTTGTGTGGGGCCCCGCGAGCAGGAACAGCTGAACAATCTGTTACCCCAAACAGTGGCAGCCTCGCAATGTTCATTAATAACTACCTGCCTTGCGGGGAGGTGTGACACCCAACGGGTTAATGGCTGTCGATTGTTCCAGCATTGCTGATGTTCCCTGAGAGCTGGAGCTGTGCTGGGGACACTAGAAGGTGGTAAGGGCAGGAGGGAGTGGGTAGAGACACTGTACGAGGGGTGGAGGGAAAAGGAAAATTGTAGAAACCCAGAGTGCTAGTGACTGTGAGCAAATAAGTAGCAGGGTATTGCTTTTCAAAGAAAACTAAAAGCTGAGGACGGGACAAAATAGGAAGAAGGAAGGAAAAGGGTCATTTAAAGACCACCACCATCAAAAAAATGTCCATCAGAAGGCAGGAGAATCAGAGTAAAATATAAACTATGACAAAACAGACAAACATTCACCTAGGTAAATATAATTTGCTGCTTTTTGGTTTGGGGTATTTTTTCCCCTCCTGCATTACTCTTTATTAACCCTTTCTAGTTTGGGCCATATCCTCTTTAAGCTTAAGGGAAAGGGCTGCTGGAGACCTCCATTCTTGTGTGCCTCACTGGGGAGACTCAATAAAGCCCAAAAACCCTCAGCAAGGCACCCTGTAGCTGCCCTGGCAGATAAAGAGATGTCAGCTTCATTTTGGAGAGAGGCAGGGAGAGAAAGCAAAATGAGCAATGGCCAGAAGAGTATCTGAAACAGTCAGCTGAGCAAAGACACCTGAGTGCAAGTGACTGCTCTCAAGTTACCCAGCACTGGGGATTTCTCGAGCCACCTTTTTTCCACAGATGTGTGGCTTTGGGTGCATGCACAGGGTCTATTATAGGTTTAGTTGATGAATTTCAAAAATACTGCTTTCCATGCCCCTCACTCTGTCCTAGAGCTAAGAGCATAACCGTGTAACCTTGATGATATCAAACGGGAGCAGAAAGCCAAAAAAACAAATGTTTTTTTCATAAATCTGCTTCTAAACATCTTTATCAGCTTTTAGAGATGTCCACACACAGGGAACAGGAACAGTTTTGGAGCCCTAGCCATTACAGCTGTCCCCTAACTCTGTTAAAGGCAGTGTCCCACTATGGGTGGTGGCTGGGGCCACCAGAGAAAGAGGTGCAGGAGCTGTGGTTTGTATGTACAAGTCCCTTTTCATTCCTCTTGTACAGGTCAGTGGGAGGATTGGTCCTTGCCTTGCAATGCACCTCAATGCTCTGCCTTCTCCAGCACAGACAGGGAATGGCAGCAGCTTCCAACCTTACCTCTGTTTGAACAGAGCGCTGAGCTGCATCAGCAGCTGACTTTGCCAGGGGGTTAACAAACTACAAACTGATTTTTTCTCCTGCCCCAAGCAGATAAGTTTATTAGCCATATTAAAGATACTTCTCCGATTTTTTTTCTGTTGGCAGAGACCAAAGAATAAGGGTTTCTTTTTTCTAGACTTTAAAAAATTCCTTTCAGCTTAAATCTTATGTTCTCTGCAGTGTTATCAGAGATTTAATTTTTTTTTCCTAGATACCTGTCTTTTCTTATCCTTTCACCTGTGATATTGAACTTCTGAGTGAGCAAATGTTCCTACTTGGCAAAATGGACAAGAACAGCATCCGGGTTATAACCCTTCCCTTTGGTACTTCCTTTTTGACACAGCTTTGTTAGTTGAAGGGGATGAAGGGGAAAATGGGGTCTTCTTATTGTTTGGCCTTTCCATTAGATTTAACATGAACCCACATGAAAAACTCAGGCGATGAAGGACTAGATTCAACCACACTGCACGCATATCCCAGCATTCCACAGCACAGAGGACTTTATGGCTTCTTTGTGAAATATCTCTATTGGTTTTACTATGATTGTATTATGTTTTTACTAGGTTTAATCTAAACTTTATCACCAGAACACCGCGACGGGTGGAAACTCAACGGTGCAGTTCACCTCCAGAGTTAACAGCAATAACGTGGGAGCCAGAACACCAGTCCCAGCAGGGTTCACACTCCCTATCTCCTGCAGTGATCTGCTGCTCGGAGGGAGGTGGTGGTGAGTAATAATGGGGAGGTGCCCTGAGACTCGCCAGAGATAGGCTCTGGATAAGCACGAGGGAACGGGGAGATGTGGGGCAGGAACCAGCAAACTCCAAACTTCCTGCCTTTCCTGGCCTGCTTCCACACATCTCCCAGATAGTCAAGGACAGTGTCCTGGGAGCAGGGAACACAGGACAGGGGTGTCTTGAGATCTTAGCGCCCCCTCATTTTTGCAGAATCTTTCTCTCCAACTGGGCCCTTCTCTGAAAGGCTATTCCTTGATCACCAGGCTCCACAATTCCTCTAGAGGGTATTCCTTGATCACCAGGCTCCACAAGTCCTCTGAAAGGCTATTCCTTGACCACCAGGCTCCACAATTCCTCTGAGAGGCTACTCCTTGATCACCAGGCTCCACAATTCCTCTGAAAAGCTATTCCTTGATCACCAGGCTCCACAATTCCTCTGAAAGTCTATTCCTTGACAACCAGGCTCCACAATTCCTCTGAGAGGCTATTCCTTGATCACCAGGCTCCACAATTCCTCTGAAAGGCTATTCCTTGATCACCAGGCTCCACAATTCCTCTTCACTGCAGGGCATCCAGACCACTCAGACACAGCCATGGCATCAGTTTAGCATTTTTTTTTCCATGCAAGCAAAACATCTTCCCATTAAGAGCATCAGTGCTGGAAGTAGTACAAAGGTAAGAGGAACTCTGAGAGAGCAAGGCTAAGGGCTCAAGAGCCCACTGGGAGGACACACACAGGGGGTCAGGAAGGCTCTCCCTGTGTCCTGCTCTAGGCCAGTGTGGTTTCTCAGCTGGGGAGGAGGTGAGAGGAGAACCCTCTACTCCTGCAACCTGTAGCAGCAAGGGAATAAGTACAAGCACAATGGATTAAATCAGTTTGAAGGTACTGGAATAGTAATGGAAAGCAAGAGTTAGCCATAAGGATGAGCCATGATCTGAAGGTGAAGCTGCTGAAGCAGGAGATAGGGTAAAGGTTGTTCCAGAGAGCTGCAGAGAAGGATTTTCCACCACTTCTGGTCAGACACATAAAAAGGCAGAGCCAAAGTCGGTGTTGGTCAGCTGGAGGCAGCTGGAAATGTATCAAAGAAAGAGGAATGAACCCAGAGGACCTGCCTGAGGAAAGAGTACGGGATGCTCATTATTATGAATTAATATGTGTATGGCCAATGAACTGGTAGGAAACCACTGAGTGGTGGAAGGCGAGAAGAACATCAGATAATACCTGAAATACTGAGAGAACAGGTGCAGAGCTCTCTGTGCTTGAGTGGATGGATAGTTGCAAGTGACCACTGCCAACGTCAGAAGTTTCTGCACAAATTAGGCTTTCTTGGGCGTGTCCGTGCATGGGAAAGCTGTGGATGCAGCAGTAGACAGATTTACAGATAAGAAAGATCTGGGAGGGGGGTGGAGAATTCAAGATCAGGGCTGCCCACAGGTTTCCTGTGGGCAGGGAGATAGATGGGAGGTCGAGGGGAGCAAGGAAATAAAAGCCATGGAGATAGCAGTGCACAGCACAGACTTGTGAAGTGTCTGTCAGCCCCAGCAACCAAGCCCTCCTGACTAGGACAGTGTGTGGTGGCTGCTCCTGTCTGCAGAAGAGGGGGAACAGGGCTGTGGTGAGGCCGACAGCCCTCCAGAGACACACTCGGGGCAGAGGAAATGTCACCTGGAGCTCGTGTTCGGCCGCCTGTTGACAGGACAGACGAGTATTTCTGCGTAAGAGATGGTCACAATTGCAGAGGAGATCTCTGGTTTTGTCACCCTCAGAGTGCCCAAATAACAGGCATGCAGTCAGGCAGTGGGGGTGGGGGTGCCCAGTTCCTTTAACAAATATAAATAGAGGCATTCTTAATAGTATTTTAGCTTTTTTTTTTTTTTAAAAAAGAAAGCACCCCATGAGAAGCAGGAGTTCTGGACTCAGGGCATGTGCTGCTCAGCTCTGCTGAAAACTAGGAAAGAGCCCTGGTGCTGAGAGTGTGCAGAGCCCCACACAGGGGGAAAATATAGGAAATACGTAGGAAAATACAGTATAGGAAATGCTAGGAAAAGAGAGGCCATGGCAGGAGCCAAAGGAGTAGAAACTTCTCTGCCAGCAAGAGAATGAAAAAGGTTAAAAGTCAGACCAAGACTCAAGCCAAAATGTCTTTAAAGGAAACATTCATTCTTCCATCCTTCCATTTCAAATTGTATCAATCCCTGTAATAACTGGATTTATCTCTCCATATGATAACAAAGTCGGGTTTTGTGCTTATATGAAGTACCACTTTGTGATCTGAACATCTGACAAGGTCCTTCAGCCAGGAGCCCAGAGGGCTCCACGTTTTCTCCTCACTGAATAGGCCCAGATTTTTGGGGATCCCCGGGGAAAGGACGTGGCCCAAGACAACAGCTGTGTCCTGGAGGGTTCTGGTGTGAGCTGCTGCACTGCAATGTCAGGTGGGGCACGGGCTGGCAGAGGCTCATCAGGCCTCATTTCATGACTGCAGAGTGTCTCAATCCGTTTACCTGCAAGTACCAGGTATAACCAGGTTAGATAAGAGCATTACCACCACATGTAACCTTTGGACTTTGGCTTGAGGCTTCTACTTTCCCTTCTGGAGAGAACACGTCGTATTTCACTGTCTGCTTTATTTCTTTCTCCTTTATTGCAGTTGTGCTCAGTACCCCACTCAGATTGATTTTCCTGGAGGCACAAACAAGCAGATAGAATCTAGAGGACGTTTAAATAAAGAGAATCATTGCAAATGGTCTTTGAATTAATAAATATATATAAAGATAAATAAGAGATGTAGAGATATATAGGACATATAGATTGTACAAACAAATCATGACCCATCTGTTCGGTGTGCTCTGTTTATGTGTGCCTTCAGTGCTAGGATATCCTGGAAAGCAATAGGGTTTTCTGGAAACACTTGGGATCCCAGCTGGGATACAGGAAATTTGCCACAACATCAAGTGATTGAAGGATGGATCCCAAGATAATCAAGCATGCCCAATAGGAAGAGTTCACCCTAAAAAGAACACCTAAAAGGCACAGTCTACCTTCTCAGCTAACTAAATTCAAGCTGACAGAATATGCACTTCCACTGTAGCCACTACTAATTAGCAGAAGGGAAAAGAAGTACCAATTTAGAGATGCTGCTGACCTGTAGGCAGAGGTGGCCACTGATTTTTAAGAGATCCTTAAGTTCTCACCTTCCTTCCCCACTCCCATATTCCTGCCAGCCACTGACCTTCCTTTGATCTGCTGTAAACCTGGAAGGTTTGTCTCCCCTCTCCTGTCTGGATCTGTGTTCAGAAAGAAGAGCTGCAGCATTCATCATGAATAACTATCACAGCAACTCCTGGGTCTCCTTTGGAGATGGACTTATTCCTTCCTGCCTAATTAAGAGAATATCCAGTAGGACTCTCAACAAAAGGGATTTGGTGAGATGTTTGGTAAGATTTTTTGGACTTCTCAGTCTTCTCTAGTGCACAGTCAATACATAAAGTAGAAATTCATCCATCAACATAAATTAGGCACCAAGATTGGAATGATTCGATTCACCTGAACAAAAATTACAAAAATGCCTGTTTGTCCTCCCCTTTCTTGCTGTCATCTGGCTCAGAAACACAGTTTGGTACTTGGGAACAGCTTGTATCTGCTACCCCAATCTGTATTTTTAGTACAAACAAATGCAATACACTGTCTTTTCCATTCTCTTGCAAAGCTCTCCTCTGCACCATCAGCATCCTCCCTGTCACTTTCTGTTCTAAATTAATTAAACATACAGCTCTGCTGAAAAGAGGGAAAATCAGTTACTATAACATCTCGACTTCTTGACCTCTTCTAATTCTATTTCAGGTCAGTTGCTTATTTCTCTTTATTTCTTCGCTGCCAATACAGTAAACCACACACTCTTTTGGCTTTGATCCAAATCCTCTGTCACCTGGCCTGTGGGATACCCTATGCACATAAAATAACAGAGGCTCTGCCTCTCCTGGAGACCTCTATGAATAAAAAGAAATTTAAAGTGTCAATTTACCTGCAGCTTTATTCCCAGCTACTGGTGAAGGTAGGTCCCTGGAGGAGACTGACCTCAATTTTAGTCAGACTGTCCCTGTACCCCTCCAAGATCAAGGCCAAATGCCACAGAAACTGACCCTGCAAGGGATTCTCAGTGGCTTTGCCAGTCTGGGAATACAGCTGTGCATGAGATGGTTTAAAAGCTGAGTGAGACACCTCAATTGAATTACACAGTTCAAGGGAAACTAGGACTACTAAGCATATAGAAACCATCTGACTCTCCACAGAAAAGTTATTACTCAAAAGGTTTTTGTGCTTACCAAATAATCTGATCTCTGCTCAGTGCACAAGGGTTTTCCTTTCTCTTTGAACTGAATTTCAATGTGTCCTTGCGTGAAGAACATAATGAATTACATGCCTATGGCAAGTGCTGTTTGAAGCACTGTCCTTTATTCCTAGAGCCATTTCCAGGGAAGGTGAAGCACCTCTGGTTTTATCATAGATTCCCTCTGTTGCATCACTTTTTTCCCAGGGGATGACACTTGGGTGGACAGGATTTAGCACAAACACAGCCCGGTGGATCTCCCCTCTCTCAGCCAGGCAGGTGGGGGCTGTGCCTCACTGGAAGACAGGCACGACAGGGTCTGTAACCTGAAGGCAGAGCACAGCCTTTTAGGACAACTGTGAGGCTCAAATCCAAAGATCCATTCCTTCACCTCCCACAGGTGTGCAAAGACAAACACCAAAGAGACAGATCCTGCTGGTTGTGTCAGTGCTGCAGAAAAACAACTGTCCAAGTTAAACCCCAAAATCTCATGGGGACTTGCATGAAAAAAATCCTACCCTCAGGGAAGTGGGGCATTTGAAAGTGATTATCAGGCATGCAGCTCATTTTCAGTGGCTGGCAACTCACCCTGGGCATTTCTTATGCAGCCCAAACACGGCCTCACAAGCAAAACATAAAATGTCATTTTGGCTCTTTTTGGGGTTCCATCCAGGAAAGGCCCCTCATGTTCACACCTTCCAAATTCCTGACTGGTTAGATGCAGAAAGCTTTCCAGGCCCAGTGCTACCAGGCCACTCAGGGCAGGGTGGCAGCAGCATGAGCAGCCTGTGCAAGGGGCCAGGCTCTTACCAGCATCCCTTTGTCACTAAATGTCTGAGCTCTGCCACTCCACCCTGAGGCCCAGGGAAGCATCGCTATTTTTCCAGCTCTGCCTTTACTGAGTAACTCAGCTAATAGCATCAGATGAAGCAGTGATTTTCTGATGTTTGGCCAAGCTGTTAACATTGTCATTCTAACACATTTTAACAAGTACGGGCAGGTCTGGGCATTAGTCATATTTCTACAAACACGGTGGTGGTTATTTTGCTCTTTTTCTTTTGTATCTGAGGCATTTTACTGGGCTTGAAAGCCGTCAGTGGAAACAGATGTGTGAACGTTATAAAATTATGCTGCTGCATCAGGGGTTTTTTTATGGCTTTGTATAAGTTGTATGTCAAAAGACACTTCAGGCCAGAGGGCCAAGTGCTTTGCATTGAGAGAAGTTAGTGTAAGGGATTACAGTCTGTGAAATGAGCACCTAGTCTTACCCAGATTAAAAAAAAAAACAAACAAAACAACAAAATAGAATAAAATAGAATAGAATAGAATAGAATAAAATAAAATAAAATAAAATAAAATAAAATAAAATAAAATAAAATAAAATAAAATAAATACTAAAATACAACTCTCTACCCTGACCAATTTCAGTTCCATGTATACATACACTGTTCCATCGTCTCCAAATGGATGCTATGGGGTTGGTGGTACATCTGAAAGAGCATGCTTTCAGTACTTTATCACATCCTCACTGCTCAACAGGTGGCCCTGGTACCATTAACTACACCCTGGAGAAGGCCTCTGTGGGGTGTGAATCCTTCAGGAGCAGGTATTTATTTTCCTGGGGCTCCTCTGAGCAGCAGCTCAGCCTGCAATCCCCAGCAAGGCCGTGTCACTCAAAGGCTTGTTTGAGTGCAGTTCTCAGTGCAGACACTTTTTATGCCTCCTAGGCTTGAACTGAAGGGTGGTACACACTGGTTTTCCGCAGCAAGTCTTGCAGTGAGCCCTGCTTTTGGGCAAAATATCGCACCACTCCTTTAGCTCACTTCTATCAGCTGTTTGTGTAGGATGCGCTTCAAGTAGCGCAAGGAAAGATCCCATTCCTTCCCGTTGTGCCTGTTAAAAACTCAAGTACCTCAAAATAACTGTTAAAAACGAAGTCTAGTCACCTGCTAAATTTAAAGGTTTTTAATAAAGAAGAACAATAAGGGACAAAAGATAGAGCAAAAGGATTACAGCATCCAGGTGATGCTGGGTACCCTTGGCACAGAGCCAAGAGCACAACTGCCTTAGTGAGACACTTTCTTTATATACATTTCTATTGCATCAGCCTGTTACATAGTCATAGGCAAATATGTATATTCATATTCTTTCCTGAAAAACATATGGCCTTTAAGATATGCGAGGAATTCTTCTGTATGTTGATTCTTAGAAGATTTGTAGGTAGAGATGTCCGGTAACAGGAATCTGTTACATCGTGCTTATCTGAGATTGTCACTTTTGTGTTTATTTGAGATTGTCCTAGGGCTGGAGTTATCACTTCTGTGTTTCCTGGCGCTGGAGTTACTACTTCTGTGTTTATCGGAGGTTGTCCTTGGGGTTTGGAGTTATTACTTCCTAAAGCTGAAGTCATCACATCTGTGCTTATCTAGTTAAGCTTATAGTTTGTTAGTTGCATTTCAACATATTTTTGGTTAGCTATTTTTCAACTATCTCTAGGGTAAAACAAAAGATTAAGCATTTAATAATGGTTACATTTCTACAACGTAAGGGTTAATATTATACACATAACATTTATTATTTGCGAAAAGCCAACGCTAGAATATGTATTTATAACATGCCAGTCCGAGAGACTCGCTGGGCCGTGCTGGAGATGCACGAAGCGAACACAAAGCTCCTTCAGGCGCGGGCAGGACGAGTTCCGGGCGGCGGCCGAGCACCGCAGCCCCCGAGCCGGGCACGGCCCCGCCGCGCCCCGCCCGCTCCTCTGCGGCCCCGCGGCTGCGGAACC
>VZRO01000323.1:0-13967 GCA_013397915.1 Daphoenositta chrysoptera | reverse complement strand
CGCTCGGCGCTGCCCGCACCGGGCCCGGCGCCAGCCGCGCTCCCCGCTCCGGCCGCCCGGCGCTCCCGGCCCGCCCTGCTGCTGCCTGTGCCGAGCAGATTCGTGCTCCTCCGGCTCTGCCCGCGAGCCACGCTGAGAAATGGGTTTCACTTAAAAACGAGACGGAGGCGGGCTCCTGTTTTAACTCCTCTGCATTCAGCTCTCTACATAACACCACAGCCTGAAATAAACCGTTTATAGAACTGTTTACTTTTTCATTAAAACCTTTCAATAGTTTTCAATAGTTTCTCGCTATTAATGATATAAACAGAAAACTAGATAGTGATAAATAGTGATGTGTATATTATTTTTTCAACTCTTTTAAGCAAAAGTTTAAATTGAAGTTATAAAGGGCAAAACAAAATGATGATTTCCTGGCAGTGGGACAGAGACAAAATGGAAAAGAGGTTCTATAAGCCTGGTCATGCAGGAAAAAAACATGAGGGGAGGTTTTGAAATCCCAGCATGGGTTGCAGCTGTGCTCACCTGTGCAGAGCCATGAGATGAGCAGACACAGGGAACTACAGCACCAGGCTGGGGCTGAGATACAGAGATCTGCTCTTATCTCTGCCACTGACCACCTGTGTGACCACAAAAACCCCTTCAGCCCAACATGCCTCAGAAATAAAGACATGATACTCCTCCCAGGGCATTGTTTTGCAAAGGTCTGCTGGCTGAGGAGCAGAGGACAACCTTACAACACTGAATCCTTTCACGTGGGCCACAGGAGCCTCATCAAACAGGAACAGCACCCACCAAGCCGAGGACACGAGGGTCAAAATCTTTGCATCTTATTTTCTATAGCTGGCACCATCAGCCTTTGCTCGCTTGTCATTTTATGTGTTTCCATGGTGAAGAGGAATCCAAGTCCACATAGATTTAAAACACTTTGCATACAGACACAGAGTCAGGGGCCAAGCAACCAAAGCCAGAGGAAAACAAAGTGCCACCTCCTGCCATGGGATGGGAACTGATACTGGTTCTGCCCTCTGCAGATTTCTGGTTGAGCAGAGCCCAAGAGGTAGAGCCAGACGGGGACAAGGAGCTGGCAGCCACCACCACCTCCCCTAAGAGAGCAGCCTGAGAGCTGCCCAGCTGAGAGCAGTTTTCTTTGCTTTCTGCTCCTTTTGCTTTTTAAGAGCTAGTGAAGCAAACACATTGCTCTGAACGGGGGCTGTGGAGTAGCCAGACTTTAAGTCAAGGGACACAAAGCAAGTTGCTACCACCGTGTTGTAGAAGCAAGAGGCAAAGGAGAAACCACGAGGCTGCCCAGAGATCCCCAGAGGGCTGAGCTGTGCTGACTCTGTGATCCCCAAACTGATTTGTCACTCTGCCCCTCGGTGGGTCTCCGAGTTGCTGTATTTCCACGCAGAAATTCGAGCACATGCGGTAGGTCTGAGTAGCTCTGACTGCATCATATTTGCTGGGCGAGCTCCAGCCATCTGCGCAGCAACTGTCCAGCACAGCCAAGGCTGCTCCAGACCCTCTGGACCTGCACTGTGCTGGTGCTCACATTTGCAGTGCTCAGCCAGTACCTCTGGCTGACTGGCTCATCGCTCAAAACTGCTTTCACCCACTCCTTTGTAGCAAAATCCCACACAAGCAACCTCAAACTTGGCCCGGAAAACAGTCGTGTGGGGAACAAGACAAGATATATTCGGAGAAAACTGGATTTTCGGTAGTCCCGTCTCTGTGACATTGAGAACAGCCTGACAGGGAAAGGGTGTACGGAGGGAGAGCTTTACCTTGAGACTGGCTCCCTCTGCAGCCTGATCGTCAGCACCCCGAACATGGCATGTCTTTTTAGACATTTAACTGCTGCTCACAGCCGGAAAACCTTCTGGGAATGAATGGGCTAAGCACGGGAAATCCGTGCTCCCCATCCATCCTCATCAGGTTATTAGTTTGCCTTATGCTTTACGATACCACAGGGATGATGGATAAACTACCCCAGTGAAAAAGCAGACCGACTTTCCAGTTAAAATTACACCACCGGCAAAAATACCACATCAAAATCTCCTGACCAGGTGGTAAACAAAGCGGCGATTTCGGAGTTTCCTGGGAAAGCGCAGAGCAGAACCTGGCTCCAACAAAGGGACCGTGCAAACTCACGGCACCGCTTCCCAATTGTTGAAACACTTCCCTCTGGACTCTTGTCCAGCGCGGGGCAGGACAGTGACACCGCGCGGGGACAGGGACAGACCCCAGCCCTACCCACTGCTGCCGAGTCCTCGGGAGAGCTGCCACCTCTGGAAGAGTGGGAATTGCCACCAGACACATCTCTGACAGGCGTGTTCTCGCTGGCATCGAGGGGTGAGCACGAGGCAGGAGTTAAGCCAGGGAAATTCCGCAGTTTATATTATGCAGGAAATCAGATTAGATTATCGCTGGGGATGATACGGGGCTTAAAGCTGTGAATCAGCTGGCAGGTGAATGGCTCCTCTATCTCTCCTCACGGGAGTGAACCCTCCCAGCGTGGCCGACACACCTGTTTTGGAGCGCTCATTTCTTTATTACACAACAGCCCGTGCCCGCCGGCCACCCTGCTCAGTCCTCACCCACCTGGCACGAACTGCAGGGTGAGGAGAGGACCTGACAAACTCCCTCCGTGTGTGGCAGTGCTTTGTCCATCAGGTCAGCAGGCTGGACACGTGTCCCTGTGTCCTTTCTGCCCCCAAAGCCATCACATCCAGTAGCCTCACCCGTGCTGAGCAGAAGCTGCAGCCGCCGTGGGATGGGGCCAGTGCAAGGCATTTGCCGAGCCAGCGAGCCCAGAGCACACGGAGGAGCACTGTGCTGCTAAATCTGTGCTGCATCAGTGCACAATGGAGCTCAGAGCTGCAGGCACTGCCAAGGCAGGCTCTGCCTTTACCACAGTTTCACTGAAAACAGATGAGTGAAGTATTGTCAACTTCAGCCCGCCAGAAACCATCTCACGCACCCCAAAAAACATGTGGTAGAATTTTTCAGAAGAGCAATTCCAACGAAAACTCTGCTTTTACCTTTTGGTGCTTCCAACCCACTGTACTCCAGAATGGAAACCATCCCATTTTACTTTTATAACCATACGACCTCTACACATCCCACACAGTGTCCCAGGCCTGGCTCTTTGGCCAGTGCTAAATATTGAGCCATATCATAAAACTGTGGGAATTGTCAGCACTGAATAGAGCGCCCATTTATGGAGACAAATAACCCCATGCAGGCAGACACAAACAGCCCCCTTTCTTTGCTGGGCAGCAGCCAGTTCATTGGCGAGTGCCTCTTCCAAGCTCTAGACTCAGTGTTGAGAGCCCGAAAAACCATCAGCCCAGAGCAATAGTCAGTACAGTGTGTCAGTGCAAGCAGGACAGCTACAGCACTTAAAAGGAGATGCCACATTTATTTGGCTGTGTGAAGAGTTCAGGGCTCATCTATTCATGCAATAAAGAGCTTATTTTCCCCTGTTTACTCTGCTCAGGATTTGTGTCTGGCTATTTCAACAGCCACTCGTGGCAGCTGGAAGGATGGATAGTTATTATATATAGAAAACTTTAGCTAGCTAAGAGTCAGAAGAAAACCCGAGTAATGGTTCTGAATGTTCAAAACACTGCCCACGGAGTGAAAAGGCTGCCTCATGTCCCCACAAATGGAAAAAAAGTCCTGCTTGAGAGCAAAAATTGCTTGTTTGTTGTAGAAAAAAAAAAAAAAATCCAAACTGGTATAATACAAAGCCTAATTCCGAACACATCACCTCTTTATCTGCTGCCAACTATCAGTATTGTAAATTGGCTTTTGCATTTACACCTCTCATCTGTGTTTCTTCTGTAGACACACTTATTAAAGCCAGGTGAAAAAAGCCAGGCCCTCTCAGTGCCTCCCACTGGAGTAAAAGCTCATTAGCAGTATTGTGACAAGAGCAGTTTGCACAGACCACCTTTTCCAGGTACAGAGCAAGGTGCAGGAGGGCTAAGGAACCAGCTGAGTTTTGACACCAAGCTGCAAATTGGCACCAGCAAGCCCAAAGTGTCCTGTCTGAGCTTGGCAGCTAAAACCTGCTAATGGACAGTCAGAAGATTCCAGTGTAGGCTTCCTATGTTGCAGCTACTTGCCAGAAGACCCCATTCTCCTTCAGTCCACCTTCAAAGGACAGCTGGAAGGAGGCCTGACCATCTGGAGAAATTGTTCATGATGTTCTGTGGCACTGAAAAATAAAGCAAACAGCCTGGCAGAGCATAAACCTGCTATCATGCTAATTCCCACTTGTTTTCCCTCTTGTCCCTTGTGGAGCTGCATGTGAGCCTCCAGAAACGTTGGGATAAAGCTGCAAGTTTGGCTCCTCCAGCCCGGCCATCCCCAGCTACAGGTGGCCAGCTGGGAATTCGCAGCCACCTGGCTTCAGTGCAGGGACAATCCCATCTGCTGGCCTTGGTGGCAGCCTCCCCCTGCCACGGTGGCCTCGTCTCCAGCACACACAGAACAGACACCTGGGCTGGCAGCACCTCTGGGACCCTCCAGGCAGCTCCACCAAGCAACACAAAATAGGAGACTTAACTACATCACAAACCTAACTGCACTGTGGTACAGACTGAAAGGTAGAAGCTAAATATGTATGTTTGTAAGCAATTTAAATTCTAACGTCATGAAAAAGTAATCTACCCCTTTGAGGCTTTTGCAGGAGTTCCATGGAATGATCTCAGGTAAGGGTCTTACCATGTGGATGGCAGAATTCAAACCAGCTTGTACTTAAAAAAAAGCATTCTCTTCACTGAGTTGAAGATTTATGTCCTTCCCTGCTCACAGGTGAGCATGGGATTACACTTCTGTTAACAGGGATCTCAACCTGTCAATACTTCGGAGTGCATCTGTGAAATAGAATTACATCCAGAAGCTGCAGGGACCAAAGTTTTCAGGTTTCTTGCTGTTTTCATTGTTTCCTTCTTCTTTATTATCCCAGCCTCATTCTTTGAAGTTTATATATCCTCTATTGCTTGTGGATCTTTTGAAGGGATCCTCCTGTTCTGCAAACAATTTATTTCCATGCAGAGAGAGCAGTGGACCACCTTCAACAGAGAACGTACACTCACTCTTCTAAACATATCAATAACTGGTTTATTATCTTAATACAGAGAGAGATTCAAATAAAATTATTAGGTTTGGGCTTCAAAAGTGCATCATAGCTCTGCTGTTCTCTAGAGTGGGCTAAATCCAGACATGGACACAAACATGCAAGCAATCTCACTTTTGAGTCTGAAGTTTGCTATTTCAATTTCAGGTGTGTTATGATTTGGAATTTTGATGTGCTTTGGAATAAATTGAACTGCTGGATGAAAAACACTCTAAGCCAAACCAGAAGACTAAACAATCCCCTGAATAAACTTCATGAGTGAATCCTAAATGTATTTTTAGGAACTGTTCCACTGGTTGTAGCCATGCCCTTCAGTGTACCACAAATAAGAATGATCACGAGTATTTTTTCCCCATGAGAATGTGCTAAAAAATAGAGAAAAAATTCAGCAAGTATGACTTTAGACTGAGACCTGTGATGCGAATTTATATATCCAAATCAGTTTCCTGCCAGGACCTACTAAATCAAAATAGAGCTGACAGAGTGGAGCTGTGGTTAATGGAAAAGACACTCAGCACTTGAATGAAAATTGCAAAAAAAGCTCCAAAAGAAAAAGGAGGGAACAGTAGGGCATCAATCTCTTGCCTTTCCCCAGGGCTTCTTTGCATGTGCTGATTTTATTGATACTATCATCTCCTTCTGTGTTCTTAAAGCTCAGCTGTGGTGTCAGGCAGGTTCCTCAGCAATGCCAATCCAGTGAACTAAACTGATCACTTCTTGCAGGGTTGGCCCGGGGCCACTGATTTCAATGGGAGCTGCTGGGTGCCCAGCATGACTGACAGTTAGGCTCTTTGTGGATCAAAAATCAGAATAATTTTGTTCCATCTGGCATTTTTCATGATCCCTGCTGTGCCCAATATTGCAGTCACAACACCTCGCTTTTTAAAAATCACCACTCAGCCAAAGGCATAAAATGTAACAAGCACTTGAACAAGTGAAATAGTGGCAACAACAAAATTCTTGCATATTACCATTACAGCAATGGCACTTAGTAAGTGGTTGGAAACTCCTTAAACAAACTTAATTTGTCAGGGAGGGAATGCTTCCACTGCTCTTTGAGGTACTTCGTTATTAACCCCCACATGACTGGCAACTACAAAATGTAGATGGGTGTCAAGCTGATAACACCTTTCCTAGGTCTTTTCTAGGTCTCACAGTAAAGATTTACTGCAGGCCAAAAAATTAATCTCTGAAGAGGACCTAAAGGAAGTAGAAAATAGCAGAGGTAGTTAGGGTGGCAAAGAACATGGCCTGATACATGGAAAAACTGAAGAGACTGATTGAAACAGCATGAGACAGAGAGAAAAGAAGCTGAGTTGAAGGAAGTGAAGTTTTAGACTAGAAACATAAGAATTGCTGGACTTTACAGCAGGGTACAGCCCAGTATCCTCTCTCAGCAGGGCTGAATGGCAGATGGAAGAGTGAAAAACAGAAGTTTATGTGCTTTTTCCCTGACAAACTCTTTCTGTTTTAAGACACATAGGGTAAAAATTCCAGAGCCAGAGATGGTAACAAGTGTGTTTAACAGCTTTTGGTGGAGCTTACTTCTGTGAATGGGTCTAGTCTGAATCCAGGTAAACTTTTGGCCTTGACAAGACCCTCTGGCAGGAATGCTCACAAGTGTACCTACACTGCATTTGAAAAAGTGTGTCTTAATTTTTTTTCAGGTTTGCCATGTATTTCTCAAAGTATGAGAAATGGTAAATGATGCTTTTCTAATCACATTCTCTACTCCATTCTTGGTTTTTATACTATTTTAGCTCATCCCCATTCTGTTGTTTTTTCCTAAGGTAAAAAATTCGTGTAGTGTCAACACAGAAAGGGGGCCATATCTTTTACTGCTCTATCTGCCTTTATCCTTCCTAGCTCTACAATCTCTCTTTGGAGGTGTAATCATATCAATAACACAGCAGTAGAGGTAAAGGAACCTCAATTTATTTCCTCAAATTCCTCTGAATTCTTCTGAAAAGCAATTCCTTGAAACCAAATAGTAGAAGATTTAGTAAATCACTGCACTTTTGTGTTTCTGGAAGTGTTTTCAGAAGCACAATGACCTCCTCCCCATCCCACATACAAAGTGGGAGCCTAGGATAAGCATCAGGTCCCAGAATGTATAAACAAAAGCATGGATGTCAACCCAGAAATGATCTTATTGTGGGCTGCCTTATGGCATATGAACATTGTACAATGCAGGGAGCACTGTGGAGTGCACATTGCACAAACACTGTTCTCTCAGGGGTGTGAAGTTAGAGTTTTTATTAGCTCTAAATTACATGGGGCAAACAACAAGCCCTATCAAGGTTGTTGTGTGGCTTAAAAAAGAGCAAATTGGTGGTATTTCCAAGCTGCAAGGAAAATACTGAAAATTCAGAAATAGACAAAAGTGGGAAGAGTCTGGAAAAAAGAAAACGATCTCCAGATGGAGGACAGGGGAATGCCAAAAGTCTTGAAGACGTTTTATTTTAATCCCAATTCCCTAAACATTGGATGTTGTTTATAACACAAAATTGCTTGTATTGTTTGTATGTTACTGCTTGATTTCTAAAGCGATGAAACAAGCTGTGGAAGCCACAGCAGGGTTCCCTTTTAAACATTAAATCAATGCACTACATCTGTTGAAATCCTGGAGAGCCCAAGGCAGCAATGCCAAATTCCGGAGTCTGTGCTCAGCAGGAGCCGTGTGGTAAACGTCTGCATTTGGGTTCCAAGTTTGGCCTATTCGCTGTCATCCTCCGAAAACTCTTTGGAGGCTCTTCAGTCGAAGTGCTGGAACTGGGAGTTCTTCCCTCCCACCTCCAGCAGCTTTTCTGATACAGCTGAGCCCTGAACCACGCAGGGGAGGACAGTGAGGGCAGCTGGGCTGAGCCCCGGGGTTACTTCATGGCTTGATGAAGGCACCATCAAAGATGGTGTTTTAATGTTTTTCCACCTTTTCCTCTGTGCTGAAAGATGGGAAGTTCTCTAAGCTGACCAAAATATACCAACACAGCAGACTTCAATGGAGTCAGGAAGCCATGAAAAGCTCCCAACACCCACATGTAGATATGTCTGGTGTTCAAAAATTTTAAACAAATCCCCAAAAATGAAGAATTTACTGTACTGAACTCTCCAAATGCCTGAGGTCTGTCTGTCCTCCCACTGTTTATGCACACAGGAATCAATCAAGCTGGGAACAGAAATATAAAATACCATGGAAGCCCTGCAGAATGCTGATTTCAGTCTCGTGTGACTGGGGCTGCTCCCACCACTGCCCACTCAGACCTGTCACCAACACACTTCAGCCTATTCATTCCATGGGTCTGCTTAGGTGCAATTAAATCCTCAGGTTTGGCACTCTTGCTAAAACACCCTGTCCCTTCTGCAAATCGCCTGGGTGAGCACCCAGAGAAGGGTTAAAGGGACATTCCTGGCTCCTAACCCTGGGATGCTGCAGGTTTTCAGTGGGCAGCATCCTGGGACATGCTGGAGCCTGCCTATCTACCTCAGTGCCTTTGTTTCCAGAGGGGAAATAATTCCTGCCTGTCAAGCGTGGGCGTTGAAAGAATCTATAGCCAGTCATTGCTCTGTTCTGGGATTTAATGGGAAAAACCACGTCAGAAGGAGTCCTTGCTTAATGACCGTGGGGCAGTATATTTTTTTCTGAGGTGGTGGTGACAGCAGCATGAAGCAGTGAGCACAACATGCACACTCCTGCACTCTGGGCCCTCAGTTTAAAATGACTGTATGGACTGTCAGACATCTCACAAGGCATTGCATTCTCTTACTCTTGAGTGAAATCCTAAATCTGGCCCGAAATGTCAAACAGGACGCGTTCTTCTTTCTTTTTCACAGCAGTTGCCTGCTTATCTGGATGCTTATCTGCTTATCTTCCCTGGTTTGCCAGGCACCTGGCAGAGCTGCCTCTGCAAACTCACACCTGCAGGGGTGAAGCACAGACTGCTCAGGTGCATCTGTCCTGGGCTTTTGGCTCCTCTGCACAGCTCTGCACAGGTCACCTGCTCATGAGCCATTTGCCTGCCTGGCACTGCAGAGGTGTCGTTCCCAGAGCCTCCAAAACCTTTACAGCCAGCATGCCTGAGGTATTACCGAGAAAAAATGGGCTCATAATTAAATCCAATTTAATATTAGGTGTTGGAACATGGTTGTACCACCCAGGAGTTTTACTTGTTGAGTCCAAGTATTATAGACAGTAGATTTCATCCCAAGAAACAGTGAAACTGAAAATCACTTGGGGTGTGATGGGTAATTAAATAAACACAGGCTCTTACATATTTCTTCCACATCAGAAATATGTTACAGTTTTCTTAAGAAAGTATAAACCTTTGGAAAAGCATACCAGCCTTTATGATTTTACCTTGTTACAAATGTTAAATTAAAAACTGGTTGCATTTTCTAATAGCGATGCTGAAGTTCAAAAAACAGATTTCCTAGCAATGGTGATCCCACTCTTTTTCCTAACCTGCACTATCCAGGTGCCCAGGAACAGCTGCCTCACACAGGCAGTCCCAGTTGTGACACCCTGCTGTGGATGTCAGCAGATAGAGCAGGAAACAGGAAGCCCCAACTCCAGCTCTGATGAGGTAAAATGTCACAACAAACACACAGGAAATAGTCTTTTCTTTAGGATAATTAGGTATTTTATGACAAATTTAACTTCTTTTTTTAAGAAGAAAGATGGTAATTTTACACAAGTTTAATTTAGCAGTGTCAAATTTCTATTTAAAACCCCCCCAGTAAACAAAACAGAAAAAGGGATTTATATGAATGTGCAGCAGTACCAGCCACAACAAAATTGTATCTGCTTCAAGGTACAAACTGGGCAATTCACTCCCATGGGAATTATGGTCGCCTGCATGAAGGCAGAATTTGGTTCTCAAGTTAACATTTCACTGCATTAGGATTATTTTTAACATAAAATAATGCCTAATCTACTTCTACTTTCTATAGTATAATTTACTCGTGTTCAAAAATTTTAAACTGCAAAAAAGCACAAAAAGCACAAAAAGCACAAAAGCACACACACACATCCATGCCCTATTCAGCTCTTGGGACCCTGCTGTGTTCTGTGTGCTCTGTTCTCACCTAGTGGGATGTCTGTGATTAATTGGAGCCTGTCATCAAATATATACTGAGACCAAAGATGCCCATCAGGAAGGCACACCCTCAGTCAGTTCTCCTCCTCATCCTCACAAAGCCACTCACTGTCACCTGAACTGAAACCAAAATGTGGCTGCTTCCAAAGGGGAAGCTCTGCCTTTGTAATCCTAACGCAGGGAGCTGAAGAGATGGTTCACCTGTGTGTTTCACACAGCTACATTGGATAAGGGCATGGAATATATTCAGAGTAACAGAATTCCCAAAACAAACACACTTGACTGTTATATTTTTCAACATTTTGGCAGGCTGAGAGAGTTGGGGCTGTTCAAAAGAGGAGGTTGTGTGGAGACCCCCTAGAAACCTTCCACTAGCTGAAGGGGGTCTGCATAAAAGCCAGAGAACTCTTCATCAGGAACTGTAGTGATAGGACAAGGAGTAATGGGTTCAAACTGAAAGAGAGCAGGTTTAGATCAGATATTGGGAAGAAATTCTTTACTGTGAGGGTGCTGAGGCACTGGCAGAGGTTGCCCAGGGCAGCTGTGGATGCCCAATCCCTGGAAGTGTTCAAGGCCAGGCTGGATGGGGCTTGGAGCGACCTGGGCTAGTGGAAGGTGTCCCTGACCATGGTAGGGGGGAGGAACCAGATGATCTTTAAGGTCCTTTTCAACCCAAACCATTCTAGAATTCTATGATTTTGAAATATGCACGTTCTTAATTGCAGATGTAACTTCCAAAACTCATGCTGAAATCTCTTGTTTCTTTGTCATTAAAGAGAGAACCAGCCTTGAAGGACTGTGCTTATTAGACTTTTCTCTGGTGACACCAAACCAATGCAACTTACACTCAGTTTTGTAACCTTTGTGCCTTGAATACCAAGAAAAGGGTGGGTGGCTTTTTTGGCAGAGCAGATTGGTAAACCTGTCATGCAAATATTTTGACTACTTAGTCACTGCAGCTCCTGTTCTAGTGTAGTGTCTAGAAACTGATCCCCATGTCTTGGTGGGTGGGGAGAAGAAGGGGTTGGAAATAGAAAAAAATTAGATTGCTTACCAGTGATATGAATTAATAAACGTTTATAAGGTGCTTTGAGATGAAAATCAGTAAATGAGCCTAAATACTACTAAATACATGAAGCTCTCCAAGTGGGGTGGATCGTGGGATAACAGCAGGGATTTTTGTTGTCTGTGTGTCAATTAACCTTGTTTTGCTTGTATCTGACCACTTGTGAGACAGTAATGAAAAATCACCCAACAGAGTAACCAACAAAAGCAGCGATTAAGAGCTGCTTATAAGGCTGTAGGCTAAGGTGTGGAAGTTCTACATCATGTCCAAAGCTGTTTCAGGTCAAAGATACTGTAAAATTCACAGGAAATAAACACTTGTGCACCAGGGGATTAAATTCTGACCTCGCACTTATGTCAGTTCTTAAAAACTCCATCAGCCTCGAAGTACATCACTGTAAATCTCATTGGAATCTCACTACAGAAATTACCTTCACAACGCCAGGACAGCACCAGCAGTCCCCACAGTTACTTCAGACACCTGTAAAACATCAACAATACCTAGAGCCAAAATTAACAAATCCTCCACAAGAGACTG
This sequence comes from Daphoenositta chrysoptera, assembly GCA_013397915.1. Classification (NCBI taxonomy): domain Eukaryota; kingdom Metazoa; phylum Chordata; class Aves; order Passeriformes; genus Daphoenositta; species Daphoenositta chrysoptera. Next base: position 2,125 of record VZRO01000323.1, on the reverse strand, counting down.
CTCTGAACAATAAACAGTGTGGACTTGTGGGGAAATTCTGTTGCACAAACTTCAGTTCTGCTGGGCTGCAGAATTAGTGGGTGCAGAGAATACAGCAGGCTTGTCATCTGGGGTTTTTATTAAGGCATTTCCTGCAGCAGCTCCCTGTTGTACTCAGTTCAAACTGCCTCAGACACAAGCAGTCAGAGGATGGAAAATTGGCAGAAGCTCTATAAACAAAGGATAATGATCAGCAGGGAAGTGTTAGAGGAGGTGAGAGTCTAATACAGCACAGCAGGGACTGCTAGTGCCTGTCTCAGTTAGAAAATCTAAATAAAATTAATAGAAGTACAAAGCAGGAAAAGGGCCAGTTAAAGGAATTGGCACTCCCTGGCCACGTGGAGTACTACATCTAAATAGTTCCCACAAAATTTGCTCAGTTCTGTGTTTCTCCACAACATATGGAACAAGAGAGGTTAATTTTAGGTGACAGCGAGTCCACTGTCAGGTGTTACACACTACCACAAAATAAGATGGATTTGGAGGCAGATGAAAGTCTGTGTGCAGACAGGAAATTACCTACACCACAGATAATGAATGTGAGAGAAAAATTCCAGTATTTGGGAGAGGTATAAATCTTTAACTGCAGACAGAAAGCCACTTGATACATCTTTGCAGATACCAATTCCTGCCATTTTCTGAGTTAAGACCCTAAGTAAGGTTACTTACAAAGTTGTGTTTGATTTGAAGAAGGAGTAAGAAATGGTAGCAAACCTCACCTGTTCTTAAAAAAATAAAGGTTTTTCTAATTCCTCTCCATTAAACACCTCCAAGAAACCTCCTATCATCACTTTGCTATACCCAGATTTTACACAGAGATACTGTATGAGGGAGAAATCTTCAAAATTCTTTTGAATCTTATTATATAGGACTCCTTAGGGACACCAAGCTTGGAGCTACATAAAAATTATATTCCCTGTGCTAGAGGTAAGAGAGGCTAAGAAGAATGAATAGGAGATCTGATTAAGAGAGTAAAATCACTTCCTTTAACCATCATGAGCTCTAAGAAGACTTTCAACACAGAGAAAACACCTACAGGAGCTGAACAGAAAACCATAAAAATTGGCTTCCTGTCAAAATATTTGACCAAATTTTTAATTTTAAATATGTAATTCACAAATTTCAAGACCCTACTTTGATTTAGAGGTGACGCATTGTTAAGTAAGAATCAGCTTACTCTCAAAGCAGTCTGCAGCTAAACTGATCATCCTCATAGCAAAACACAAGGAAAACTGAGCGAGAAATGGATTTGCCTCACTTCTGTACATTCATGAATAAATTCTCTCTTGCAATCATATTTGCCATACTTCATTACTTTTGCTTTTTATACATTCTATGTAATTTCATTTCATTACCAGTAAAATCTATGCAAATCTCTCTGCTACCAGTGTATGTCTGATGGAGCTGTGGGAAGCTGCAGCTGATTTGCTGGGTGTGGGAAGATCCTGGTTCTGGGATCTGGCAGAGCAGGGCTCCTGTGCCCTAATGACTGTCTTGACCCTTGCTTGTCACATGCAGCAAGTTACCCATCTTTGCAAGGTCTCAAAATAAACTTCTTTGGTGAAGAGGTAAAAGTTTGGATCAAAACGTGCAGACTGTGCTCTTTTAGTTAACTCTTGTGGCAGCTGACAGCTGTTACCTGGTGCCAGAAGATGATGTGGTTCGTGCTCAAGGTTTCTTTTCAGTAATGTGAAGATACATGGAAGACCAAACATAGCTTTCAACTTCCATAGCTTTTTCCAGGCTGGGTTACAGAGGAAAACTCTACCATAGCAGAGAGCCTCCGAGCCAACAGGAACCCTTTTGGGGTGCTGTGATGACACTGGGTTTGGAACTCTCCCAGCACAAGCAGGAGCTGTTCTTGTCAAGTCACCTCTTCCCCTGGCTATCGGCTGGTTCTCTGCCTTTCTCAGCCTTGAAAATGAAATCAGGGAACCAGCATTCTGAAGTTTGGGGAATCTGCTAGGAAAAACTCTTCCTGTCCCACGAGAAAACGACTTTTCCTGTTGCTTTTGTCCAACCTGTGAGTGCTGTAGAGGCTCAGAATGAGACAGACCAACACCTGGGTACATCGATGGGGACATCG
>VZRO01000322.1:177800-208278 GCA_013397915.1 Daphoenositta chrysoptera | reverse complement strand
TGTAAGTGCAGAACAGATCAAGGGCATCTGTCAGTCCTGTGAGGGGAAGTTGAGATATGCCCAGGGAGCAATACTCAGCAAATGGGAACAAACTTCTGTACATTTCAAATGTGCAATCTGGTTGGCTTAAATTACCTTTTACCAGGTAGAGGAAAAAAAAAAAAATTAAGTTTCTAAGTTAGAAGAGGGCAAAAAATGCATTCTAATAATCTGCAGTTAAATTAGAATTCTGTATTCATCATTAAAACTTTATTCTTATAATTAGTCTTTAAATACATAAGAAATGGGCAAGCCCTTTTTAGGACCTTTCAGCATTGTCCAGGCTTGGAAGTCAGCAAAGCTTTCCCTGGAAGAAATTTAGTTTGCAAAACTATTTAAACAGAGACAGCAGCAGTGATTAGCATTATTATAGCATTAACTAGAGGAGAGTACTAAAACAGATGTTTATAAAGTATTGACTTAAATAGCATAAAACATAATAGGTTCAGATTACTTACTCAACATCTAATTTTTATGATAACAAGAATAAGCAGGTTTACCTACCTGCAGGTTAACAGGTTTACCTATATTTTAAAATGTACCTGTGAATTATAGTAAGGATTTATGCTCCTCATGCAGAATACAGAATGCTGACATTGGGGAAAAGAAGAATCAATTGGCTACTGTTCTAACCATTAGTAACAACACTTGAAAGGCCAAAAAGACTACAACGTTTCATAACAAGAACGTGGCCAAAAGCCATCCTCACCTTGTAGCACTGAAGCCAAGTTTGCATTTCTGCACAGTGAAGACAGTCCTGAACACTCACGGCAACCCCTCAGCTCAGCTCACCTGAGACGAATTCTCAGGGCTGGGACAGCCACCAGACACGACATTCCAGGAGAGCAAACTGGTGATTTTCTACCTTCCCTGCTCATGTCATTTCTTTGAGAAGATGAGCAGAGATTCCAAGAAATTCTTTGAACATTTTGAAGATGGAGAACAATAGAATGAGATACAAAATTGTGGTGTGGGCTTAAAGATGAAAATTACTTAACGAGGAGTAATTTGTTAGACAGTTGGACTATGGTAGAACCAAGTTATTTAATGATAACAAAATCTACTACAACTTTGGTACAAATTGTTATAAATTCCAATTCTTAAGTCTGAAATACTGTAACATACAATATGGCATTTGCACTACTATGATTATTTTGATATTACACTTTATTATCAAATAAAAATACACATCTACTATTGATAAGCAAGAATAATGCCTAACCTACACCACAATGATGAAAAATGCAACTTCAAGCTATAAGTTGAAGCTTACAGGATTAAGCTAGCTTTTCCTGTTGACAGTACACAGTATGAAAGACAAAATTAGAATGTTTATTTAATTTCTACTAAGAGTTCAAAACTGCAATTTCCGAAGTAATTGATGGAGAATGTCTTTTTTGAAAATGGATTTGCCTTAACCTTTTGACAGTCTTCCTAACTGACTTGGTTTGAAGAGTGCCTAACATCTGCAGTGACATGTACTATCCCTGTTTCTAGTCCTCACAAAGTTTTCTCACTGGGATGATGCTGCATGTCAGTAGCTTTTCCTTCAGAAGTTTTCTTCAATAAAACAATAAATACATGCCAGTTTGAGATCTGCTTTTGCTCACAAGACAACTGAAAGGCTTCAAGCTTTAGTTTTGTGCTTACCCTGAGGCTACATGAAATGGAGGAACTTGAATGTGTCAAGTTTTCCTGTTAAATATTCAAAGCTCTTTGCTAAATCTTCCTGGTGACTTCAGTTCTCTGCAACTGCCTTTGAGTACCTTTAAATAAGCAAGTCCCAAAACCATATTTCAGTCTTACTGCTCTCACACAGAAGTGTGGGTTCCCTTTTTAACAGTTAAAAGTGTACAGCATTTTTCACTGGGTGAAGCCTTGGATATGCAGGTTTCATTTGTGAACAATTTTAAGGCATCTTAAAAAAATAAAATACTCCCACTTTCTTCAAATACCTTATTAAATGCAAACCCTTCCTGTGCAATATGTGCAGTATGCTGTGCCAAGACAATGTCATCTCCAGTGTCAAACAACACACACTTACCCAGACCAAGTTTTTTTTGTTACTGATATTGTTTTTTAAAAAGTTGGGACAAATGCTTTAATTAAATGAATAAAGTTTAATCTCTTACCAACTATGATTAAGTAGAGTTCCTATAACTGTAATCTGAACATCTTTTTGCCATCATTGCCCAGCAGCTACAGCTTCAAGGGACACAGGATACAGAGAATTCTGTTGCACATTATACTTTAACCAAGAACATCATGCAGAACATCAAGCATAATGCATTTTCATGTTTAGCCCAGTGAACAAGCCTTTTATCCCAAGACTGAGAAGTTAGCCTTTAACTACAGCAACCCAAGGCAAATGGATTATGAGAAATATATTGGCATTTCCAATGGGCTTTAAAGCAATCTAACTAGGTAGCCACATGCTATGTTTTGTGAGGAAACCAGCAGCCTAATAACTGGATTGTCATCAGAAACAAAATGAAAAGCTCATGATAGCAGTGAAACACTACATTTTCCTCTGCTATCTGCATCCTACAAAATCCTGTCAATATCTCATTGGGCTGACGGACTGTCTACCAAACAGCTTAAGAAATACCTGACCTACTTCAGGCTTAGAAAGACAAAGAGAGGCATTCAGGTTTAAGTACCACTTTCCAAAAGAAAACGATTCAACACCTGTTCGATGCAGAATTTCAACTTCACAGTGAAGTAAAATTTTGCATAACATTTATGATGAAATAAAATATGACTCATACTACACAAGATATTAGTCATCCTCACTTAAAACTTGAGGAACGTATTATTACCAAAAAAAGTGTTTGTAGATTTACTAAGTCAGTTACAGGTAGTAGTTTACAACACCATTAAACCACTTTCAGGAAAGTGAACTTAACACATTACCCACAATTACACCCTATGAATGTTAATTCCTTTGTTTTGTACCTTACCCCCTACTACTTCCCTTTTACTTCCTTTCTCAACCATACATCTTACCGACATCCACAAAACAAAACCACTGCAAATAGACAAATGTTCAATTAATGTAATCATTTAACTTATACTGTGCTACAGCACTTTTTTTTCCTTCTCCCAGCTTTCAAAGAACACTGTTTACAGTATGAAAACCTACTTTTCCCTCAAGCACTCTTATTTTAGGAGTGTTTTGTTCTTGTCCAAGTTATTTAAAACTATGTACTTGTTTTCAATTCAGAGCAAAGCTCCCATTGATGCCCTTTCTAATACTGTTATAGTTACCATATAAAGCCCAAGTGCAGCATTGCTTTGTTTCGTCTACTAAATGATGTGCCAGTGTTTGAACAATTTATCCTTAAACCAAGAGCTTCAGATAAACAGCTGCTTAATAGTAAAAAAATAAGTAAAATAAGTAAAAAAAATTAAAAACTATTTAAATACAGTATAGTATTCTAATTAAAAAAAAAGTTCATTTACTGTCTCATTTCTGAGAAAATATATCAGACACAACAGAAAATATAGGGTTGATATCCATTTAAAATATGAAAGACAATCCTTGATTATCAGCATCACATCCAGTCCTTACTTTATTCCCCGGGTCCTAGTAAAAGAACAAAAAGATTTTTCTCCCCTTCCCAGGAAATAGATTAGGTAGGCATGACATTTTCCCACTTCACTGTTGTATGTGGTAATAAGCTTTCCTTTTGTAGCATTTATGAATTCAAACAGTGCTGGGGTTAAGCTGGAGCAAAGCAATTTGGCATGCTTGCATCTGCTTTTATCAGGGAAAGGAAAAGCAATCCATGAGGTCTGGACTGACCTTAAAGCACAAGTATTTATTTGGAGATTCTAAGGGCTTACCAATTGTGTTTGGTAAGAGGGAACTTAAATTTGATCACACTCACACTCAATGTCACCTTAATTCAGGCAATCGCCTTTCAGTTCTTCTGCAGGGCCAATAATGTAATTGGTATTCTGGTACTACAGATATTCTCTCTTTAAAAAGGACACATTAACTACACACTCCCATTCTACCATGCTGCTTTCTACAGGACATACCAGGTTTCCAAAGTCAGCTACTTCCAAATTCAGATAACTTACTTAAAAAAATTAAATCTATGCTGGTCAATGCAATTATATTTTCAAAGTATATCTATATAACCCTCTCATGCCTCTGATATACAACTGTCCCAGAAAAACACTCAAGTCAATCATCTTATGTGTAAACAACTACTAGAGAAAATTGTCTTAAAAATCTCAGACATATGAAGGAGCTGGTTTGGAAAACAGACCTTTGCTGCTTTTACTAAGCAATTTCTCAATTAATCTGCTGAAATACAAATGAATTCAGGGAACACACTTCTTCCCCTAGGAACTGGACACCCCTGTTTTGTTTCAAGGTAAGATTGCTCCAGTTCTTTCATGAAATCTGAGCAACTTTCAGTGTTTCCAACTCTCAGGTTCACAGTAAATTAAAAGAAATGCATTAGAAACAATTAGTGGGGAAGTATTTACTGCCTCTCAATGACAAAGATACTTGATCAAATTTAGATCCACTGCAGTGCAAGCAGTAAAATAATGTGAATACATAGAGTGCTGCTTTGCAAATGGAACATTTCCATCTTTCCACCTAATAAATAGTACCATTATTGCCAGGTAGTGATGTGCCAGTGATTAAGGTTTTACTATTCTTTTTTTCACTTTATTCACTCTTCCTCCATCCTTTAACTACTGGAAAATCTGAGACTATTTTAAAACTGATGGTACATGGAATTAATTCTCAATGACATGATAAGCAAGTCCCACATTTCATACATTCTAGGTACACCAGCATCCTATACTCAAATACAGAATGTGCAGATGTGGCACTTAGGGAAATGGTTTAGTGGCAGTGCTTGGCTAATGGTTGGACTCAATGATCTTAAAGGTCTTTCCAACCTAAACAATTCTAAATATGAATTTCACATTTAAAAAATTACCAACAAGTAGGAGAACTGTTGTAATTCTTAAGTCCTCTGCTGAGTACTTGAACTGAGCCTATGCTCAGTTAGGAGCATAGAAGGAAAGACCCTTCATTCCTTTCTTCTCTAAGTTCCCTTCAGAGCTCCTGTTTTCTTTATCTGGAGCCAGACTAATCTCAGCTCAAACACCAACATGCCCAGAGAATCAGGAATTCAAGCCACACGTTCTCACAAAAAGATAAATTGGTTCAGTTCACCAGGGCTGCTCAGAGCTCAAAAGCAAAGCAATCAGGCTCTCAACGAGACACAGAGATCACCACGTGCAATTCCATTTCAGCCAAGGACAAGGCTCTGCAGTCCAGACGCTTCACTGCCATTTTCTGCTCACCCAGCCCGAGTGCTCAACACCCCACTAACATACTAGGGACAGGCCTAAACTGCCTCTTCAATCCAAAGAAAAGCTCCATGGTTCTCTTTAATTCAACATCAAACCCAGATCAGTAGCTGATGCTAAGGGGCAAATCACAGTAGCTCGAGTTTAACTCAGAGCTAAGGGGTGAGAGAGCAGCTTCAGGATGGAGCTGACCTGTATTCACCAGTTCACAGCAAAGGTGTGGTGAGCTGCTGTCTACATGGACTAGAGCATCAAAGAAATGTGCTCATACTGGGGCAGGATTAGTCACCACCTCCTCTCCAGAGAATTTTCCTCCTGCCAGGATCTCTCCAGGGAAAAGCAAGTCTGACAACTAATGCAGGAAACAGCACCTGACAGCAGCTGTGCAGATGTGCCACCTAAAGGACACAGGTACTGAGAAGGATCGAACAGACATTTTCACTCTGTACCCAAATAAAGAACAGGAGAAAGAACTAGGTGTGTGCATGTGTGAGTATGAAATGGAAGCCAAATCTATCTAAATTAAAGATAATTGTAAGGAGGTTATTTGGTTCAAGGCCACCTATGGCAGGCAACACCAGTTACCATAACTTTAGATAAAAAGATCAGACAGGTACAAACAGCTGCAAACCTACACAGTGGTGGTGCCACAAACAGAACTCCACTTTCTAGCTCCTCTTAAATGTTTTCCTTTTGAAATACTTTTATTTATTAGAAATATTTCCTTGCTTCAATCTCTTTTTAATATATTTTTCTACCTATTAACAGCTCAACTGCCTATATATATTAAAAATTAATGTACCATGTCATAAAAGGCAAACATGATCAGAAGGAAAAAAGCAAACTCACACCACAGCATAGCATACATTTGCTTCTTCTGGGCTATACAAATCTGTTGTTTAACTGGTCTTCAAACAGTTGATCATAGTGATTTACAGTTTAAAACAACACAAATTCATATAAATTTAAATTTCACTGCATAATGTGACTATCTTGAATTTTTACATCTTTCTTTTATGTTGCAGGCTGCTCTAATTATACCGGTTCAACTTTCTGAAAGTGACAACACAAAAATATGAAAATAAAAAGCTGAAGTTGTTGAAACAAATATAAGATTATGGGATATCTGAATCTCAGGAAAATAGCTTATTGATGAAAATGGGTCTCTGTCAGGCTGTCTGATGTAATATCCAACCTCTTTTTAGCAAAAAAACCACTCTGTTTCTACTTTAACTACAAATCAAAGAACAATTAAGTTACACATTTACGAGCAAGTACAGAATGTTGAACTATCTTCAAAGACTAAAGTTATTGTGATATTATACACACAGACACCTACCTAAATTGTAGGTATTTATCCACTTAATACACAGTGAAAAATCCACAGTTATGCAGCCGTATGTGTCTTAATTTCCTGCTTTCCATAGAAATGCTTGATGCATACTACTACATAAGCAAGCCTCATGCAAATTCAGAAGAACCATTAAAAAGTCACTTTCCATTTTCTTGTTTTTCTCACCTGGCATTATTAATCTAGGGAGCAGACGCAGGACCAGTGCATTTATTTTTAAATACACTGACATTAATCTTTGCAAACATAACTACACCAGAACAACTTAACCACTGTGAACAAAGCAGAAGTCAGCACTTATTCTCTAAGATTTGGAGACCCTCAGCATATCAACTTTCTTTACATTTTCCCTCTATCACTCAGCACTTTTGTCTCATAGGGAAGCCAGGTGGCTGAAGAAGTTGTCCTGTCAGCTTTAATCTCTGCACTCAGATTTCTGAAGGTAACACAAAGGGTGTGAGGCAATGTTTGTCACTTCAGTGTAAGAAATACACTTACCTTTAGAGTATCATCTTTGTGTAATTAGAGACTACAAAGGGATAATAAATACATCCATCAATGTTTGGCCCATGCATTAATAATCATGTTTTGTTTGTACAGCTACTACTGTATGAAAAAGGTCTGTACTGATAGATTTGCTTCCCTCTGCTGCTTCAATGACACCATTGTTTGGTCACTAACACTGAACTCATCCAGCACTCCTGTACATGGAGGGGGAGCCAAGGCTGACGCAATTTTGGCCAGCCCCAATTTCCTCTGAAGTTAAAGGGGACTGCCCTGCATGTCAGAGAGACAACTCAACACAGATAAAAGATCAATTCGTACAAACCCAAGTTTAACCTGGAAGATGATTAACAAACAAATAGAACTAAATTCCAAAGGAAGTGGACACTTATCCACCTCAGTGTCTTCAAAGGAAGACAAGCTTTCCAGCAGATCCACTTCTGCCGAGTGTTACCTGCCTCCATCAAGGGAAATGAGTGACATTTACATTCCCCACACAGGAGATCCACGAAACACTTCAGTGATCTCTTCTGATCTCTACTACTATGAACCTCTATCACCCTTGTACCCCTGGGTACAATTTTTCTCTAAGTTTAGCACAAAAAGAGCCACAAATTCTTGCAAAACCAAAATTTTTTCAGTCTTTCCTTCAGTTTTCCTGGAAAAATTGACAGAGAATTGCTTCTTGTCTGCACCTCATTACTGCTCCCAAAAAAACCTCCCACTTCTACCTTCTTCCCTCTTTTAATTTCAGAATTGCATCTAAATTATAATGGTTCTTCAAACTATTTAGACTAGCAAGATCTGGCTACATAAGGAGTAAGATACCCATTACAACAAAAAACAGGTGAAGTCAAGGAACAAAACTGCACAACTTTTAGCTAGGAACTTCAGAGTTAGGAAATAGGACCACCGATTTCAGGTGCTTTTGTCTCCACTACTGCTGAAAATAATTAGAGGGATTTTAAGTGTGCCTGTATACATTATATATGCATGTTTTTATCAGCATGCATTTGGGTTATTCCCTCAGAAATCCCTCTCTCTTGTCCACAGAAAATCTGATTCAGGTTTCAGAGTTTTTACTGGGAAAAGGAAAATAAAATATGAAATACATTTTAGCCTTTATATGTTAAGGGTTTTGTGACAGGAGCAGCAGCTTTCTGCTGTTTGAAAGGTTCCTGTTCACTTACATTTTATTTCTGAGCCTGTTTTGGATATTCTTCATCTGTGACATTGCCATTGATTTATTCTGGTCAGAAATCTTGGGATTTATTTCTGTTGAGCAAACCAGTGGGCTTTCTGAATGGATTATCATCAACTTCTTTTTTTTTTTTTTTTTTTTTTTTTTTTTTTTTTTAAGGAGGCCAACAACTACTGGTTTTCCCAACAAACTGCACTCTGGGAAGTTTATTACACACTTAGTCTTCAAGACCACCGGGAGTCATTCTGGTTCTGTGTCATGCTCTCAATGATTATTTAGTGTATAATGTCTGTAATGACCAGGCGAACCAAATTCAGCTGAACATCTTTATATTATTCTTGAAACCTAGACCATTAGATCCCATTTCATTTTTGTGAGACTTATTTCAAACCTTTTCCAAGCAGGTCCTGGGTACAAAGCTGATGTTTGTCTTTGTTTATTCTTTCCGTAGCTCTCTAAGCCACCCCCAGAACTCACCAGATAGAATGGCACCCGTGGCTGTTGAGCTTTACAGCATTCATATTGATTGGTATCTCCCAAAGGCACATTGTCATCATTTTACCACTGAAGGGGTTATGGGCAGACAGACACTTTGACATTCCCCTTAGATGTGATAAATGCAATCCTCATTTTCTCAGATCTTGTGCAATTCACCACAAATCCATCAATCACCACAGAATGACCCTTTCTGTTCCACTGAAGCTGTGAAAACTAAAGATATAAATATCTTCCTGATTCATACATATGCCATATATTCCATAGTCCTATTTTTCATTAGATTGGGGTGATTCAGCTCATCATTTCCATGATGGAAATATCAATTGGTGTATTCCTTTTGAATGATGTTGTACAGGATCACTTTGAATAAAACATTAACAGGTTTCTCCCCTACTATAATCTATCTCATTTTTAAATACCAGAGAGCATTCCTGACATGTGCCACATGTGAATCATTTTGCTTGTGGACTGCCACAATCATTATTATTTTAACAAACAGAAACCAGTTGGAGGTTGTTACGAGCTGAAGTTTTACTTGGAAAATTTACTCTAGTAAAACCATTTTTTAAACTAGACATAACAGGCTGGAAAAAAATTCTTCCTATGCTTAACACAGGAAAAACCACAAATCAGAATTTACTAAGCATAATGCTTTGTGCATCTTATGCCAGTATTCTCAAAACAAGTAAAAATTGGTCATTGCAACAATACAGCAGCCAAGTCAGCCACACATGAACTTCAAAGAGCAACCTGCACAAACTCAGTGCCCTAATATTGCTCCTATTACAGAACTACAAAGAGCGTAGAGATTATGGCAAGATTTGGCCTAGGGTACAAAATTCTAGATGCACTATTTTGGAAAAATATAATAAAATCTCCATAAAGGTTTGAACACTTTAAATACTAAGCAAGTGCTTGTGATGAAAACAGAGATGCCTGTCACTGCCCTACTGAATGATAGACTGTTCTTAGTTTTGTGTCTTAAATACACAATTAAAAGCTTTCCATCTCTCATTTCAGATAAGGAAATTGCAATCCTTCCTTGGAAATTAACTTTCCATCTAGTTCCAGGACATGTTTTTTTTAATTATTATTTTTGAACCAGAAGCCATTTAATTATTAAATGTGCCTTACATTTACATCTCTGGAAATAGCTTTTTTTTATTCTCTCTTCTTCTAGCATTTCATTTCTGTCCATTCCCAGGGGTGTGAGCAGGTTGCTGACTACGCTGATGGGCAGGGAGCAGGGAGAAGTCCTCGCTCCACATTTCATTCAGATAACAGAAACCTGCAAGCTGCTCGGTGTGACAGATGAGCTCTGTGAGCTAAAGCAGCTTGTTCCGCCTGTCAGGCTGCGAGAGCCCACAGCAGCAAGACGCGATTGCGATGACACCGCCGTCGCCAAAGTGGGTCAGACATACGGTCACTTCAAAACACAATGTCACCCGCACTTTCTACTCCAGGAATTCGATTCAGTGACACTAAAAGCTGTTAGATACCATTAGCGTTGTATCCAGGTTCAAAATGAAACTGTTCCTGTGACAGTATTTGAAGGATCTTCTTGCGGGCCCTACTTTGCCATTCAAGTTCGTAGGAATCACAAACTGTCAAATAATGTCACTGTTGCCCAGAGCTTTATGAGGATAACACTCTTCATGTTGCAACAGGGGAGCTGGGACTTTGGAATAGTGTCACCATTTTAGCCTTTGTGGATTAAATGCATTAAAATCATCAAAGAATTTTAAAGAAAATTACACAGATATAATTTTTTTTTAATCACAGAAATAAAAATAAAAGATACCTGAACTCATGCCTACACCTATTATTTTCTTTAGATCATCATCACATACAAAAATTATTTTTTTTTATTTTTAGTGGAATAAAAGAATTATTACATGAATGTTAGTAAAAAGGTAAAGATAAATGAAAAGTAATATTTAATAAACTGTTCCAATTATTTCCCTCAGTCTTGGAAGATTTACTTCCATCGTACTGTGATGCTGAAATATCCCATGCTATATTTACAAGCATGTACTGTTCAATGATTAAGTAACTGTGGTATACAGATCTAACCACACGCTGGTTCAAGATAAGATTTGGAAAAGCAGATAATGAGATGAAAATAGTTCTGGCCATACTCTGATATTTGATTATCAAAATCTTGCATGTATTAAATGACGAGTAAACCTGTCTTTTTTAACAGAATTACACTATGTGTATGTTTCAGCACGGATAACTTTAGTCCAAAAGTACCAGAAATGCAGAAGAAAACAGTAAAGCTCTGAGATCCAAAAGTAATTTCCTTCTCAATATTTACCAATTTGTGTTGACAGTCTGAGTCAAGCTCAAATCACGGACTCAGGTCAAGTAAAAATCCCCAGCCTATTAGATTCCACAGTTTAATTTAGGTATTTCAATACAGCATAATGAAGACATTTTATATATTTCAAGTTTTGACGTACGTATTTTTCTGGTTTATGTTACATACTTGCCTTTCTACTTCAACACAAAAATTTTCAGGAAAAATATTTTCAAGAAAAACTTCTCCTGGAGCCATTCTGTTAAGATGATTCATATTTTTGTGCAGTTAAAAACTTATATAATTCTTAAAAATAATTGTTGTTTACTTGCTTTGATTTCTAAATGTCTTTGATCTCATTCATTAATATTCATTAGACTTCTGATGTTGGACTAATGAGAATCTTACACATTTATGAGAAGCTATTTAAACAATGCTATCAATTTTTTTCTGACTTATGTTTTTCATCAACACTGACAATACTTAATTCTTTGTATTCTCCAGTTTTTTCTTCAAACTTCCTGAAGACACAGTACACATTCTCCAAAACAAAGGGGAACTCAACAAATACATAACTAATTAAGCCAATTTTGAGCATAGAACCCTAAGCAGATAACGAGAGAAACACATAAAATATATGGACAGAATGTATAATGCTCAAAGGAAGAATCCAGTCCCAACTTTTCAGCCTCAGGAGTTCACAGGCACAAAAGCAGCAGTGCTGTTGCCAGAAGACAAGAGCAGCCACTGGTATTTCCCATCCCAGGTGCATACAGAACATGCAGGAACAGCGAGGCACTTGTGTGCTTTGTATTCCAGAAAACATCAGCTGTGTTCAGACTGAGCTTCCACTGCTTGCAGTCCATACCCACAGGAAGCTGAAAGAAGAGTGTCCCAAAATGCTGCCCAGAATCACCTGCCTTGCACACACGGCATACATGAGAAGCACCCAAGGGAACCCATGCAATCCACCACAACATGGCAACAATCAGACTCAATACAACACATCAAAACTTATATATATATATTTTTTTTTTCAGATAAAGCTACACCAGTTTGAAACCAGCCATTAGAGGAGTCTATCTAGGAATTAACTCCTACACTACAAGAGAAATAGCCATTATAAGCTTCCTAATGATAATAAAATAAATGAGTAAATGCAACAAAGTACATAATTATGCAGTGCCCACTACAGCATAGACACACCTGAACACCAAATTTCCATACACAGAAAGCCCCTGCTCTGGTCTCAGTATCAAATAATAACAAAAGATTTCAAGGACAAAGTATTCCAAATTCTAGGATTTCCAATGTATCTCACAGGATGCTTAGTAACTAATACATCAGAATGTACTACCAACCCCAAACTTTTCAAAAAAGTTTCTTTTGTATATCAAAGTTTAAAAGATCTTTACTGGTACAGATGCTTTATTATGTGTAAAGATAGGAATATGAATACGAATGTGGCTCTATATTACAATACAGTTCTGGAAGAAAATAATAATTTTAGAAGCTTTACATAGCATCTGAAGTTTTTTTATAAGCCAGAATTCTGATTATGTGCAACACCTGCCCTTATATATCACTCCCAAATGTAAGTGTTATTAATCTTCCTCTAAAGAACAATATTTCCACCTTTTCTCCCTTTCTGTTCTTCTCTAATCCCCTGCATTCAGATCCTGATACTTTGTCTGTAACTCTGATTCTCGAGCTTACCTCTCACAAACGTGCCATCATAGCATGCATCATACTGGGATTTTACCCCACTTAAGCAAGTCTTCTCAAAACAAGCCATGCATCAGAATTAACACGACATGACATGAGAAGTGTTCATATCACAATACTAGAAGGCAATTCTTTTTCCCCTGACACCTGGGAAAGTGAAAAATGGGATAATATATTATTTAACAGAAATTTTTCCAAGTAAGTCAAGTATACACAATGCTTGGGAGTTTTTTTTGTTACAAAACATATTCTAATTTCTAATTCAAACATCCTGAAGTTTCCCAATTTTAATTTTTAAAAATTTTCTTCTTAAATCACACTGTCAAGGCCTGACACCTACAGCTTCACTTGCAGCACTGAGAAGGCTACATCTCACAACAAGTATAAAATACTGAAGTTAATTAATGGACTAGGATTCAAACAGCAAAACTGATGAAAAGCTGACACAGAAATCTTTCTCATTGGAAACACTTAGGTAAAGAGAAATGACAGTGCTAGCTACCAACAATAATGAATCAGTGGAGGAAAGCTTACAAATTTTATTAATTAGTAAGAAGCAGACAAGAAAAATAAAAGCCTCAAAGCAGGAGCAGCATCTTGGCAAAACTCCCACCAGCCAAGGCACCCAGTCTAGGCCTCTCCATCTTCTGTGTCTTTCAGAGGAGGCACCCAGCAGTCCCATGTTTGCCCTATGAAATTAGAGCCAACCAGCCTGGGCAAGCACCTCATTTACTACAGCAATTTTTTAAACCAAAAAGAAACCAGTGTGAGCAATCTGTTGCTACTAATGACCAAGCTTGGTTACATCCCCACAGACTGAAGCAACTGCAGGTTAAACACACACTGAACCGATCTTTGGCAAGGCAGACGAGTGCTGTGCTTACAACATCTATTACTTACTACTGAAAGCACCACAACTACCCACACGAGATTTATATTCTTCTACACACAAAAAGAGACTCAGAACAACTTTCTCAATCTCTCATATAACTGCAAAATTTGTCTGTCCTTCCAGTAAATGTGCATTAAAACACGGAGTTTTGTTAAGTTTTAGGGTTCATGTTCATTCAATCAGCATGTGCTGCCTCATTCAGATTCCACCTCCTTAAGTCAGAAAAGAGTATGTCAGAATGATCTCAACAGGAAAATCTGATTTGGTTAAACAGCTCAAGACTTTCCAAGTGAATGTAAACCTTGAAAAAGATACTAATTTTTTTGTGAAAATCATTATTATTGGTTTGAAAATTTCTTCATTCCTACAAGTATCATTAAAAAAAAAAATTGTGTCAAACAATCACAAATATTTCAACCGTTCTAGAGACAGAACTGGAATGTAAGGCAGCTTATATAACAGCCTTTTTTAGGACAAAATTAGGCTTTTACAATGCAGTTTCTTTTGTATTTAATAGAAGCCCATGTCATTGCTAATTGTCATTGGTTCTGTGACCAAAAACTGCAATTAGTTATGCTTCACGACACATACAAGAATCCTTCTGTGGTTATATTATTCAACCTGAACATTAATAGCAGGACTGTTATAAATTCTGCAGGAACTGCATCACCACGCCTATTTGATTAAAACGTTTGTGGCAAGAGACAATTAAACACTGTGTATCGTTTAAATATGTTATTCTAATTGGGAAAATAGTCTACCAGATGAATTAAAGAAGCCAAGAAACCAAAAACCAAGTAAGACTAGTATTTAATTTGTACAAACAGTACTTAATTCTTAAGATCACGTAAATTATGGAAAAAATAAATGCATTACTAATACTGTCTTATTTTCAAATAGACCTCATAGTTACAAACAAGTTTCACTAGAAAAATAAAACTGACAGCAAAACAAAACCAACAAAGGGAAACAAGTTTTTATTAGTTCAAATGAAACTAACCAGGGCTACCAGCAGTAAAAACCTAACTTCTTTCAAATTCCAAAATTAATCTCCTCTCCTGACCTTTATAGAGCTCAAGATGCATACGTACATAGAATAAACAAAATAATTTGAAAGTAAATTCACTGAGTGCACCTGACCTTTGAAGCAGCACAGATAATTTTAATCGGATTTGCACAATGTTAGTCTGTCTTAGGTTCCTTGTAGTAACACAAAAATGACACAACTACTTAAGGAAAAAAAAGAAAACATTTTACCAAAATAAAACAATCTTTAAATATTTTTTTTTTAATAGCCCTAAGACTCTCAGATTCAGAAAAGATTCCTCTGAAATTCTACTCCCTCAATATCCAGCTAAGGTGCTCAATTCAGCTCTAGAGAGTAAAGCCCTTTCTGCGAGTTATGCATGTTTCTGTCTCAGTTAAGTTGAAGAGCTGACACCTAAAAGAAAAAAAAGTAATTTACACGACCATTTTTAAAATCAGGTTGTGTAGTAGTGGCCTGTAGTTGCCTCCTTGACCACCTAGCACGCAGTGGCTGCTTAAAGCTTCTCGGTTACATTGATTATCTTAGATTTTTCAGAGATAATGACAAAAAAAATCAAGATCTGCAGCATAAGTAACCTGACAAGCAGTGCTGACTAGCAAAAAATCTCTAGTTACAAAGAGCAGAAGTTCTCAGAAATATACAGAAATGAGCCTTAGCTGAACTAGATGACAGCACCCTCCTTTGTGGAAGGACAGATGTTACATCAGGAGTTAAACAGCATTTACAGCCACCAAAGCTGACCATTGCTTGTAACGCTCGGAAAAAACAAGGAAAGAAACCTAATACTTTATACAAGCTCCAAAGCAGGTCACTGCAAGTGGTTCCATTACTTGTGCCTGATGAAATGAGAATAATTAGCATGGGGAGCTGAAAGCCCTGTTTAGGTTCATAATGTTCAACCTCCATCAAATTAGACCTTCCATGCCATCAGCAACAAGAGGGCTCTGCCCAAGCTGGAAAAGACAGGAAGAGAATAAAATGTGACTAAACAAAGACACTTAAAAAGCTGAAGTTTGGCTTTGGTACTTTCGAGAAACAACAACAGTAAGCAGGACCAAGATCCTCATTAATTACTTGTCCAGTTGAGAGATGCAATAGGACAACACAGCTTTGTCAAATAATGCACTTTATCTAACAGCACCAGTCCAAATTACTCCTGGCCCAGTTTCTTTTAAAGCTTCACTTCTTAGTATTTACAGAGAGATCTTCAGTTTAATAAACCACTTAGATAATAGAACAGCTGGAAAGGAAACGTAAAGTAAATACTATTAACTACATGAATTTGTAAGTATTCATGGCTCACAAATGAATTTTCTCTATTGGCCGTTTCCTTGTAGAACCAGCACTTCTCTTGTAATTCTTACGAGCAGCAAAGTGAGTCAAATGTGTTTCTAAAGAATTTGGTCCCCTTATCCACACTCAGATCATTGTGAGCAAACCCTGTACTATTTGACATGGCCTCTGAGACAATAAGCAAGAGAACAGCTTTCTGAAAACCAGCTTTGCTGAGAGCCAACACATGTTGAGGTGGGATCACCAACAACAGAGCTTTCTAGAACAGCATTCCTTCATTTGGGTGTCACTGATTCATCCTCTGAAACTGCTGTAGGCCAGCCACCCCTTCAGATTATGGCAACAACCACATTCTTCTGACACTTTCTTTTGGTCTTTTTCTCTCTCCTTTGCTCACAGAGAATTTTACAGCTTGTTTTTTGCAACGGCTATCTGATACCCTCATCTTTTGCTATTAAGGATTTTAATTTATTCAGCTTATCAGGAAGGTTGAGCAGGGAGCTGATCACTGGGTACAGACACTTGCACAGCCTGTCAGTGTGAAGCATTCTGACCTTGCAAACAGAGTCACAGAGGCCCTGGCAACTAGAAATAAATCACACTAAGTGCAGTGGGTGGTTCCTTACAATATTGCCAAATACTATTGATAATTGCATCATTCAGTCTCAACACATACTGTAACAGAACCCGTTACAATGTGAGTGTTGTAATAACTATAAAACATTTAAGAAATAATGTAGAATGATTTTAGCTTTTCTAATGCTGCCTTTGTATTCCTATTTTCGAAATACAATGGATGCTCACACACATGATCAAAAACTAACATTACACTAAGAAAAATAAAGAAAAAACAGCTGCCAAATGGAATAGAACTTTTAGTTTCATATTTTATTTTCAAATTTTAAAGCAATTTTCTATATCTTTAGGCAAACAAAAACCTTTAAAAAACTTGTTTTCCTGAGAAAGTAATTTTAATTTATTTGACTACTCCTATCAAAATATCTATATCAAAATTCACTGTTTTGTCTAAGCTTCGAGTACCTTAAATTGTATCCTGAGTAAGATTCTTTGCACTGTTTTGCTTCAATATCCAACCACCTCTAAATCTTTCCTGACTTAAATCCTACGCCCAGTATCCTCTCATATAACTTCAAACACTACTCCTGATTCTTATTACAAACTTGCAAACAAGTAACTATTCAGCACCCCACGATTATTTACTATCCCACACCGAGCAGTCGCATTGCTACGGTCAGACTGCCAAGACTATTCTCCATATTCTTCCTTTTCCGATTCAGTCCTTAGTAGGACAACTCATGATAAATACGTTTATAAAAACTTCTTATATATGCAATACAAATATTTCACTACCTGTATTTCACTCTAGTTTTTAATAGGCAAATAACCAGTCTTACACCAGTCTATCATGAAAACTGAACCAAACACTTCAGTTGACAATAGTTTGCAGTAGCACACAAACAGGCACAGTAGTTTGACAATCAACACTTCCCAAAAAATAACATCACTGCAGTTTAAATCTAACTCCTATAAAGGCTTGCAGAGCAATGGAAGCTGAAGTCCACGGTCGTAAAACTTTCTAGAGAAATATTAGGTAGACCATTAGGTTTTCATTTGAGCTCTGTTTGCTCTGTTTGCATTTTGGGTTTTCTATGAATATTTTTAAACAAGACTACCCATTTTTTTCAGCAAAACATCTGCCTAATCAAAAATAAGACTTAGAGATTCATAAACCTCAGATTTAGGCAAACTCCCTTCTGTCCCTCCTCACTCTCTTTCTAATAATGAATGTTTTAAAGACAAATTTCACCTGAAAATTTCTCTGCAATGAACCAAATTCTGCTTTTCTGAAATAGCATTCGTCACAACCATATAATTCTTAAATATTTAATAACACAACATGCACTAAAAAGAGACTGAAAGCCTGAAATCATTAGGACATGTCCCAGCACAAGAAATAAAAAGGAGACATACATTTCTCTGCCAGTGTAATTTCAAAATCCTTTCACAGAGGGATCTAAAGACTGTCAGCTTGGTTGCTCTGCTACTGTATATTAAATAACCAAGTAATGAAGCTACTGGTTTTGATTCATGGAAATGCCAAAAAGATCATGGATACAGTATACAAAATTAATGATATTTCCCTTTTTTTTTTTTTTAAGGGGAGTATCAGGAAGGTAGCAAAAGTCAGGTAAAGCATCAAAATGGGAAAAATAGAGACAGCAGAAAACAACAAAATCAAGCATCTTTTCATTTTAGTGACCATTTAGAAAAAAATTACTGCATTAATGCTATTTAAAAGCTATTTCAAAATCCAAAGTCCCTATGAAATACTTTACTTCTTACAGTTTAGGGAATCATTATATAGATTTTACTAACAGAACATTGATTCCTAATACCAGCTAAATGCAAATTTGAGCCTCGTGTGTTACCTTCTGCTTTCTAACAGGCCTTCATTATCTCTTAGTTAAGACTCGTGCACAAATCCAGCAAAACAGTTTAGAAGGTACTTAATTTTCAGTATTTGCATGGTAACACTGGAAAGGATAAATAATATGCATACCTAGTGCCAAGATCAGCACTATGCCAATTTAAAGCCTTATTCTTTAACATTTCAGAAATAATTTTGAAAACAAATTATATATGTATAAAGTATTCCAACAAGTCGGAATGCAATGACTTCTGAACAACAAAGCACCTGCCAAGGCCAATACCTACCAGATACATCAGATTTTTAGTGACTTTAAGAAGACTTAGATTTAGACCTTGCTAAATCTCTGCAAACGTTAATGCTAAAAAACCTTTACCTTCAGAAGAATTGATATAAATGTTTTTGACTATTTGTGCAGTAAGACAGAGCATTATTTCAATAAAGTAACAGACATCACTGCAGTGCCAATACAGAAATTCTGTACTTTGGAGTATCTAGAAATTTGAAGCAGATAAATGCAGCTGTTGTTATGTGTTACAATGCAAATCTGATGAGCTACACTGGGAATATTCAGTATTGCAGTGCAAATTGATGAGAGGAAAAGCACATAGTCTGAATAAAATAAAAAGGTTTATTTAAACCTCACAGTTAGGACATTTTATTTAGTATTGCCTAGAATATTAAAACTAGCTTTTTTTCCTAAGACCTCTTAATAATTTTTCAAGCTTGCTACTAGAATAGCCACACCACTTCCAAAAGGAGCAGGCCTTTAGAAGCACTCAATAAATGTGAAAAATCCTGTGCTGTTACGGTTCCAATCTGCAGGGACCTATGCAAACACCTGCTCCCTCTGCAGGTACCCTCAGCCCAGCCACATCTCCCAGTTCCTAGGGATTACAGCCCTAGGAACCTCCACTGTCACAGCTTGGGATTCCCCCTCACAATGGAAGCACTGGGGGTGAGCTCTTCCAACAACTTTCCAATCTCGTCCTTTTAGGAAGATGGTTAGCAGGCTGTCTTGACATTTTAGGGAAGGGAGGAGGACCTAGTCTTAATTAAGGGCTTCTGCAGAAACTCTTTCAACAGCTGAGTCAGAGGACAAGTGAAATCGAATTGCACAGTCCCAAAAAACTCTGCATGGACACAGAGGGTGTGGGTTAGTCACAAACAGGGCCAGGTCCAGCCCTTTCCAACGGGAATAACATTTAACTACTGCAAGTCCTTTTCACCACTGAAGCTTTCTAAATGCTCATTATAAAACTGCTTTCCTCACACAACACAATTTTATCCTTAGTTTGCATGCACATTATTATGTGGAGAGGTACCTC
The DNA here is from genome assembly GCA_013397915.1 of Daphoenositta chrysoptera. Lineage (NCBI taxonomy): Eukaryota > Metazoa > Chordata > Aves > Passeriformes > Daphoenositta > Daphoenositta chrysoptera. The sequence goes on along the minus strand of VZRO01000322.1, from coordinate 188,311 downwards.
CTTCACTACAAAAACTTGCACGCAAAAGTGAAAGGCTTCAAATTCTGGCACTGACTATTGAGCATGGATACTCAGAATTGTCCTGTAGCTTTAGGGACAATCGTATTTTCCTCCCTGGTTCCCAAAGGAACCTAGCAGGCACTTTATCAGCAAATAAAACAAACAAAGATTTGTTTAGGCCTTTAAAATAAGAAAAAAAAATTAAAAACCAAACAAGTAAACCAAAACCCACAATTACATATGCATTTGAGCACTGTACTCAGAAAACATGAGTTATAAACTACAAGGATGCCCAAGGAACACATTGGACCAAACATATCTGAGTTCTACTTGATAAATTACTGGTGGAGTAGAGAAAGACAAGAAAAATGAACGTAATTTATTAAGACTTTCTTTAAAGCGTCCACCTCCCCCTAGAGCTTATGGAAATAACAAAGCAACAAAACCATGTAGCCCAGTAAGAATGACTTAAAACTAAGTGAGAAAAAAATCTATAGGAAGCCAAAAAAGACATTTGAGATATTATTTTAATAAGGAGAAAATATGGATGATACTGGTCAACTTATATTGATGAACAAAACAAAACATTGCCTACACAGCACCAAAATATTTGAAAGTAATCAATTTGCATTTTTTAATCATTCTCCTATTAGGATCTGAGCTACAGAAGTCATCAACATTTTTCTTGGAGACTTAATATATCAACATTTGGCCCTCTGTAGTAAACATGGCCAATTTTTCTGAAACTGTTTATTTATACACTAAAGACATTCGATACACAAATCAGCTGACAAAGTTGGAAAGTGACAATATTTTTAACCTTTGCAGAAATAGGCAAAATTATAAACACATGAAATAATATAAATAAATGTCATTGACATAATTGAAGCTGCAGACACTGGAGAAGAAAGGATGACTGACATGTATAAAACTGAGTAATTCAATTTACTGCAAATTCACAAAAGGATTCATGTGACAAATGATAAAACGAATATGAGAGGATTATACATTGTAACTATAAAAAGGCAAATCCTATAAAGTACATACACAGTTGTAATATGCAAGACAAGTGGATAATCCCATGTTCAACGTTAAGTTATATGAGTTGACCCATTGTTTCCAATAGCATCTCTATATCCTCCAGTTTTCCCAGCATGTTAAAGTATTAACTTGGTCACTAGCAAAGTCAGTGGAAACTGCAAACATACAGTTCAAAGGCTGTCCAAGTAAAATATTTTACTATCAGCATAGGCTTTGTGTAACACACTATTCTCATTGCACTCTAAGACTGTGACATAAACCATAACAAAGAAAACAAAATTATAAGAAGCTGAACAAAACCATCTGAAAAATGGATTCAAATAAAATAAATGTTTAATAAATAAGTGAATGAAAACAAGTAGGCTCCGCAGCTTTCACATATTGCTGCCTTAATTCTTCTAAGTTTTCTCAACACTACAATACCAATTAAATTAGCATTATTATAACAGCATATTTTGAGGAGATTGAATTAGAACTTGCATTGAAGTGCTATACTTGGAAATGTAACAGCTCCCACTGAATGAAACTACCAACATCTCTGCCCAAATGTCTCACAAGGGAAAAAAAATATGAACAAGCTGAAAGAAATAAACTAAAGGTTTCATAGTAAGTGGTGAAAATGACAAGCAAAGCAAAAGCACTCTGTCAAACACAGGAAGAAAGCAGTGTGTGCCTGTGGAATTTCTTTTCAGCACACACAATATAACTTTTAAAGACAGGAACACTACTCTGCTATCATTCAAAGATTTAAAACTACTCAGAATGTGTAAAAGTGCCTTTGAAGGGAAAAGTGAAAGCAGGTTATGTAATCGGGGGCCCTGCTATTTATTGGAGATAAGAGACATCTTGTCCTGAAGAAAAACGCAAAATATTTAATGCCATTTTTCCATTCCACATTTCAGCAATTCAATTTAAAATTAAGATCTTAGCACATGGTTTGGAATGTCTTACTTTAATCACCAACATCCAACATTCAAAAATTAAATACTTCAAAAACTGCTTACAGGTGACATATTGTGCAATTGTTCTTTGAACCGAACTTTTTTTTTTTCTTCAAGAGTGTTAAATCATTTAAGATTTTCAATTACACTATACCCCATGTTAAAACCTAAAATATTTTGTCTCAAAAACAATTCTCAGCTGAAAATCCCTGAGCTCATATTTTAGATTCCAGCCTAGAGGCAAGAACTAGAGGATTATTTTGGGAAGGAGGTAGGGAGTGGGGCTTTTTGTTGTTCTTCATCTTGATTTCATTAATTTCTTAAATGAGTTACTAGGACTCTGCAATATGAATCTATTCCTTGGACACATGGTACCCCTGGAAAAACATAGGTACCTTTGCCCTGTGTCTGGTGTTGTCACTCAGCCTACCCATGTCCAGCTAAAATAATTTAGGAACTTATATAAAAGCACTTGATCCATCACTTCGACAAAGCTCGTCAGGCATCTAAAATGGCTTTAAGCGTTACTGCCTTCCACAGGAATTTAAACTTTAGCGATTGCTCAGTCTCGGTGATCCAAGCACGGGCTGGTTGTTGCAAAAGCTGCCTCGCGTTTTGCCGGAGCGTGGGAATGAACGATCTGCTGTAACACACGGAATTTCTGCCGCGCACCGAGGGGCCACAGCAGCGCCCGCGGGGGCAAACACAACACTTTTCACTAGAGCCAAACCTCCCCACGAGGGAATTTCGGTATCGGAGGGGAGGGACAGGAGGGTGACGGGGCAGTGAGGACGCGGAGGGCACGGCGGCCGCACCGCCTCGGGGAGAGCACCGCAGCAGCGAGCGGGGGCAGCGCTGCCCCGGGGCGCCCCTCGGCGCCCGCCGCCCGCTCCTCCCGCTGGCACGATCCGCAGCGCAGACAGGGAGAAGGAAGGTAAAATTAACACAAAATGGAGACTTACAGTCCGCTGTGACACGCCTGCGCGGCCCCGCCTGTGGCGACGCAGGGCCGGAAGGCGGGGTCGGCGTTCTACCAAGGGCCCGCCGGACGGTGGCTGTGGTGCGTGAGGGGCTGCGGTGTCCGAGGGACTGTGGTGTCCGAGGGACTGTGGTGCCTGAGGGGCTGTAGCCGATTTTCCTGCCTGGGGCAGATTTTCCTGCTTGTGGCAGATTTTCGTGCCCGTGGCGGGCACAGGAGGATCGTCAGGGAGCGGCTCCGTGGCCGCGGTGGCCGCCCCTCAGGTGCCCGCCGCCCCTCAGGTGCCGGCCTCCCCTCGGGTGCCCGCCGCCCCTCAGGTGCCCGCCGCCCCTCAGGTGCCGGCCGCCCCTCGGGTGCCAGCCTTCCCGGAGATACGGGACACCAGGGAAGTGCAGGAGCACCGTGCCCAGGGCCGGCCGTGCCCGAGCTGAGCCCGCAGGGAAAAGTCTCAGGAATTGTGTGGACGCTTCCCATGGCAGTACGAGTAGCGAACACCATTACAAGTAGGGAAAGTAATGTCACAGTGTGTGCTGTGCTTGTGGAGCTGCGCTGGGTGTCTGGTTTGGACCCCAGTGGGTACAAGAGTGGCGATGCTGCCATCCATTTCACTCTCATGGTGCCTTGCATTTTAGTTCTGTGCAGCAGCAGTGGGACAATCACTCTCTGCCTCAGTGCAGGCAGTGGTGGTCCTGCTGAATTCCCTGGCACAGACACGGATGATTCAGCTCCTTTAGTTCAGTATTGGAGTCACACAGGGCCCTGTGTAGCAGCAGCTTCTTCCAGAGCACCATCATCAGCTTCTGCCATTAAGTATTTCTCCTTCCACCCTTTTCCTAAAGGAAAAAAGCATGGTTAGTGCCTTGCTCTCGTTCAGTTGGACTGAGCTTTTTTTTGGTAAAGACAAGGTCTTACAGGAGAAAGCCAGGTTTCCAATGGGGCTTTGGTTTGTAGAGAGTTCATTTTCAGTTTGGTACTGAAGAAAACTCTCTTACACAGCTACTTTTATGTATATCCAACTGTAGGGGAATGAAGTTGCTGAACATTACTGTAATTCCAGCACTTTGAGCAATCAGAGATGCTGGACTCAAGCCCAAACCTTGAACTTTATCGTATATACTAAAGAATACTGGTATGAAAAACAGGTTTGATACATATGCTAGAGCCAGTACCACTAAGAATTAATGCAAGATGCTCTTACTGCTGTATTCATGAACACTGCCACAAATAATGACCAATACTCCAGTTATCACAGTTTATCCTGGAAACTCATATTGAAGGTATTGTTGTCACCAACCCATGAAGGTGGTATCAAGTGTCTTTATTGCTTAACGCCAAGAGAACGCCAAGATTGCCTTTTGATGCCACGGCTGTGCATAATGTCTCAGTATCTGTACTTCCATAAAGCAAAGTCCCTTGTCTAATCCCAGAAATCACTCCGTGCTGAAGTGACAGCATCAATTCCTCTGCTGTTACACATTTTGTCAGCCCTTTGTGACACTGCACAGCAACAGGTCCCTTGAGACATTTGTCTGCAAAGCTACCCCAGATATGTCCCTTTTACGGTGTGTACACCTGTCTTCCAGGATTATAAAATTGAGAATCCAGTAGTGGCTGCTCCTCCTATATGCAGTTGATCCTGAGAAACATCCTGACCACTCATTTTGTTTACAAAGCAAACACAGTGGGAGCAATTCCCTTATCTAGTACAAGTGAAGTTTTGCCATCGCAGGGTCACTTTTTTTCTTAAGGATCATACTTTTCCCTTCCTGACATGCTTTATTGCCATTAATTGTTAAGGAGACCATATAATTAGTAAAAGCAAAGATCATCAGACTTGTACATGGACAATTTTGCTGCCATTTGCAGATGGAATTCCAAATCAAGGGATACTGTATGAGATGATGTGGCCATCACACTGATGAAAATACACTCCTATCCTTTCGTGTGAGTTGTCCCTTGTTGACTCATATTTTTAAATAGGATTCAAAAACATTTCCTCTTTTAAGGTCAGCAAGAAAAGATAAAAATTTAAGACAGTTTTGTTATCCCAAACACACACTCATGATACTGTGAAAACACTGTACTGAAGTATATGCTGAAAAAGCAGACACTTCAGTAAAACAGAACATCAGAAAATCTGCTTAAATATGTCAGAAAGTTTTAAAACCAACAAAAAACCCGCACCAACAAGCAACCCTGAATGTTATTCAACAGTGTTGAAAACAAACTGCAAATTCTAATCTCTTTGAATAGCTCTAGACATAATTCTCCACTTCTAACTCTGCAACCTCTGTCTGTAACCAGAGATTATGTATTACGTAAGTACTTGTGCAACTGCTAAAATACGAGAGACACACAAAGAGGTGGGCTACTGCTACATCAGAAGCCTTGGCTTACCAAAAAAACAGCTTTAATATTCTATTACTAACAGAGAAATATAATACATAAGCAGAAGTGAAGTGTGTTTCTAGATAATCTGCTTCTAACATTCAGCTGAGCATGAAATCTCCTGAAGAAAAGCCTGATAGAGATCCCAGGAAAACATTCCTTTTAGCTCACTGCTGCTTATTTGTTCGATGGGGCAGTTCACTTTGTTCCTTTATACTGAGCTACTTTATACTTACGAAGAAAGTATTTTTCCTCCCTCTAATCCTAAGAGAAGCACGAGCCCTTAATATCTGGACTTTGCCAATTTCACAGTTTCAGTAAGTCAGTCCTTCTAAAAGGTGTTTTACCCGCAAAACGAGAATAATCTATCATCCTCTGTGATGCATGAGAATTGTATTTCTTTTTCAGTGAATTCTATGGTTTTTAATGTGAAACTATCTTATATGATATTAAATTACAAGCCTTAGAGCTGTGATGTTACACAGCATGTATTTTCAAACAAACTTTTTTTGTCTTTTGCCTCAATATTTGTTGTGTATCCAAGAAGTAGGATAGTAGTTCTGAAGAAGTAAAAATGGTATAAGTAAATTAAAATCCTGCAGTTTTTTCCTGGAACAAGGTGATTCTTCTTATGGTCTCTTTCTGCTGGGTTGTGCAATTTAAAGAGTGTGTTTATTTCTTCTTTTTGTGTGAAGTGATATAATTCACAATCCACAAGCTTTGGTGAGATCTTAGTGTGTAGCCATCAGAAAATCAGCAAACTTTCAAAGGATTTTTTTTAAGAAGTTTTCACTATTTTCTTTCTTTAGTATTCAATTCTAAAGCTATATTTTGCTGGGTTTTTTTAGATGGGATACAGAGACTGTAATGTGTTGGATTAGCACTGTTCTAAGGAGGCTGGGTCTTAGGTGTTCATACACAGTTTCTCTTTCATGGCAACTTCTTCATTACTGTGATGCAGTAATTTCTTCAAGCCACAACATATTTTCCACTGGTCAACTCACCAACTACTTCTTTAAGACCAACTGGCTGTTCCTTCTAACCTGCTTTTAGTCATTTATCTTTTCCTCAAAATCAGGAACAGTATTCATGTTTCTGGCAGAGTAACAGTGATGCTGCATCTAACCAAAACAGCCCCTTCTGTGAAGGCAGTCATTAATTCCTCTCTGGTAGCTTGTCACCATCAAATGTCTGCTGAGTTTACACCCTGTACCTTTCCCATGACTGCACCCACAAGACATCCACAAATGACTCTGAATTTTCAATTATAGCACCACATCCTTTTTTGAACCTTCCTCTTCCCCACCTCAGCAGCTGCAGCTTCCCACAGAGCTGCAGCCTCTCTTTGTGTTAGGTGTTGTTCCTCTCTCAGGAGTGAAGGACTCTACGAACAGCACATGAGTGTAAGATTACTTTTACTTTCAGAATAAGGTTCATCACTCAAGGTTTCAGGAAGTGAGTTTTGCACGGAAAGTAATGAGAAATATTCTACATCCAAAACAGGGAAACATTTCCAGGTTTATATCAACAAGTAAAGTAAAAAATGTTCTGGTTTCCCATAAGAGGCACTGGCAGTGAAGCCTACCCCTGCCAATAATGAAGGAGGACTCAAAGCTCTAGCTGAGCCCGAGGAGTGCAGGCACATTTCCCTCCAGAAATCGGCACTCACTGAACCTGCTCACCAGCAGTAGGTGCAATTAGCTGTGTCCAATTTACGTGTGGAGCACGAGAGACCAGCGTTCACAGCACGCTGAAAACAGCAAACACAAGATGGGGTTTGTGAACACAATGCACACTTTCTCAGTTCAGTGGGAAACTTTACAAAATGTATGGGCAAGGTATAATTACAGCATGCCACAAATAAAATTTCAAAAGGGTAATTGCAACAACACTCATATCTTGGAAAAAGAAGCTGGTTAATTGATGTAGGTTCACAGACATCTGTCACAGCACACAATACAATTAATAAAATATAAACACCAATTTTCAAATCAACACAGCTTGACAATTTGAATTTAAATTTTAAGAACAGCAAAAAAACCCTGAACAACACCACAAGTCTTTCTTTCATCTGTTTCATTTTTCATATTCTCTGTGGCCATTGAGACTAGTAGGAAACCAGCCAATTTAGTCAGAAAACTTTGCAGCATTGCAGGGAGTTTCATTTGTCATCACATGCAATAGCAACTGTCTCCATCAAGAACAAAGTTAATCAGTACAGAGTAAATAAATTAGGTAATTCTTTAGATTGTTAACATTGTACTTTAGAATGAAGACCACTCTTTGTCTCCTGATGCTGGAAAATTTCTCTTTCAAAGAATCCATTTTGTGGTTTGAAACTAAGGGGCAGTGAAATTCCTTAATGTATTTTTTTACCCAAATATTTTTGGTAGCTGAAGATGTTCAGTTTACACAAGGGATACAAAGTGTTAATACTGTCAGAGTAAAAGGCAGAAAAGCAAACAAGTTTAAACACAAAGTCTTTAGTATTTAATTTACTCTTATGATCACTGGTCATTACCTGTTTCTAAAAACAATAAGGATTTTCACTTTGTTTCAGGTTTTATTTTAATTCTTCCTGCAATGCTTGAAAAAAAAGATGGTATATGGTGCCTATTTAACTAAAGGAGCAAGAGCATTTTACTATAAAAATAACTGTATCACAAAAAAAAAAAGCAAGGAAGCTTTCATGTACAACAGAAAACTCATTTAACCTTCAAAATCTGCTAGGCAATTTTGTGAGGAAGCACAGCAACCTAAACATATCTAACAAAAATATAAAAGAAAAGGTTGAGTATCACATATGTTATCTACAGAAGTTATTAAACAATAGCTGGGAATATTAATGCAAAGAATATTCATATTGTTACACTATCGAGGGCATACATCAAAGTGGAGTACATTTTAGCAGAATCAAGGGAAAATTGCTTTTGTTTTGGCACTTGGTTTGACATGGTATGTCAAAAAAAATTATACAACGTTTTCAAGATATACTGAGTATATTACTTAGAAAGTATTGTGCTTTAGTAGGAAGGAAGAAGCGAAAGGCAGGGAAGTTGAAGGACACACACAGCTCTTGAAGCAGCGTGGGTAAGCACAGTTACAATCTTTGGTCTTTGTCACTCTAGGTCTAGTCTTACAGACAAGCTCGGGGTGAGAAATAGGGCTCATATGGATTTACAGAATTTACATAAAATTCAAAATTTTTTACATGAAGGGGTTTCATTTTGATAAGCTTGAAATTCTTTTCTCTCTGAAGATTTCATAACTTGGTTTAGAGCTCTGTTTTACAGAGAAAAAGGGACTAAATTTCTCTTGTAAGCATTTCAAGGGAAGTTACAAAACCAATCACAGGTTTGCTCAAATGTATTTTAAATTGGTTGATGGACTAATGTTGAAGGGCTCAGTACAGCTATGGAGTAATTTTTCTAAAATTTGCATATGTCAGTGACACAATGTCATTTAAGGACTGTTTTTCTAAACCACATAAAAGTGATTTAAACCAGTTATTGTTTTTAATCAAATTCTGCTAACCTATCTTAGAGCTTGTCCTTTGAATCCATAGATTACCCGAAGGAAATTTATCTTGGGAACAGTATGATAAAGTATTGACAAAAATGTAACTTAGCCTTTGACAATTCTTGTGCTTGTGAAAAACATTCAGTGGCTGAAACAGCCATGCCAGCAGCTACTTAAATGCACTTGCACTCTTGCTTAGACCACAGGAGACTGAGAAAGCTGAAGAGTTTCCACACTCATAGCTTGAATGTTTTGTGTTTTCTTTTTATGCTCTATTTTGAGTAGGTAAGGGGTATTCTGATATTTTTAGATTTATTTTTGTATGGTTTCTCTGGAAAATGCTTTTTTCAGGGGGATGAGGGGGCTTAAAACTGACTGTAGGTTTCATAAACTGACAGCTCATACCTCTGTGAGCATCTATGCAGTCAGCAAAGGAGAGGAGCTAGAGAGCACAGGAACAAGTTTTAAACTGTACTAAAATACTCTCTCATAGTAATTTTTATTGCAGCATATTCTGACCTTTAAAGTCATAAGGAACTGATATCATTACTGTACTTTTGGTAAATGGGAATCATCAAACTACTGTTCCTCAAGATCATTCGGAACGGTTGCAAGGACATCTCTGGAGCTGCTGGTGGAGAAGGAGTGCACAGTCCCATCCCTGGTCCCATGCCATGTGCCCGTGTCAGATGGGGCACTGGGCACAAAATGAGAACACTGGTCCTCGCCTTCTCACCTGCCAGGCTGTCCCTATAAATCTCCTGTCACTGCAAAGAGGGCAGAGTGAGCCTCCACAAAGGAAATGCCACAGCACAAATACCCAGTGCAAATTCAGACTTAGTGTAAGTGACTTCTGCAAGAGGAAGCTTCCCACCAGCTATCACAATTATGATTCGGATATTAGGAAACTTGGGTTTGGTGCCATTTCTTAACCAATATAAATCACAAATATGACCTGGAAAATTCTTTATTTGGCAGCTGTAGCCAAACAGTTTTCTCAACTCCTGTTCAGAATGTGTCAAAATTATTACTTTAGGCATTAACTGGATGTCAATATGCTTTTCGTTTGCTGACATTGGTTTAAGATCACTAATAGTTCGGGTAATATGTTTTCTTGTTTATATTTGGAAGTTTTAATGAAGAGCATATGACCCTTACATTTCTTTCAATAAGAAACCCATGGAGTTTTGAATAGGTGTTCCTTGCCTAACAGAAGACCATGAGCAGTTTTCTCTGGCATTAATCTGGGAATATAGTCTGCAAGTAGGAAGGCAGCACTAGAAGCAGGCATGGCCCTGTGCAAAGACTGACAAAAATTCACAGCACTCAATGTCACAGTCTCAGCACAGCCTTGTCACTTTATTCACACCTACATCACTCCTTGGGGTGAAGGAAAGCATTCCAAACTGGGGCAGTGAAGTGCCACTACCTCTGCTTGGAGAGAGGGAGAATCTAAAGAGGTCTGGGTTTATTGATGATTCATAGTAATTAACTAAAGACTGCCACTCTGCTGTCTCCTTCATCTGTACTCTTTGGCCATTGTGGGAAGAGACGGGATGGGGTTGAGCTGTGGGCTGTGGGCCGCTCCTGCAGAAGCACATGGGGGCACAGAGGAGCACATGGGGGCACAGAGGAGCACGTGG
>VZRO01000322.1:127519-177595 GCA_013397915.1 Daphoenositta chrysoptera | reverse complement strand
GGAGCCCCCGGAGAGGAGCCCGCCGGGAGCTGGCAGAGGGGAGCGGCCGCCGTCGCCCACGGAGGGACAGCCAGAAAGCGCTGCTGACCTGGGAACACGGGACAGGGCACGTGGAGAGAATTGCCACGTAAGGAAATACTGTGCCTTGAAAAAGTGTATAAAACCAGCTCATTTCTTTGAATAAACAATTCAGATTCCCCATCGGTCTGGGTCCGTGTCTCAGTCACTACAGGCCATGGCTGCTGTGTGTTCCCTAGCAAGTGTTCAGCAGTGAGCTGAACCAGCTGAGACTCACCTTATAAAGATACAAGCTGCATGAATGAATCAAAAGCTATACTGCTAAATTCCAGGGGAAGACCAAGATATTTGAGGTTTCAAATCAGTCCCTTATAAGCCTCCTAACCAGATTCATTATGAAGCTGCTTGTCTTCTAGAATGTAATAATTCAATAGAGAAACTCAAAGGTCTTTCAATTGTTTTGCTTTCATACTTTTTTTTGTGAAAAAGGTTAGGATACAAAGCAAACCTGCATACCTATCACAAGAAACTTCTAAGCAAAGAAAATCAGCATGAAAAGCAAATAGAGCAATACAGAGAAAAATGGTGCTACTCAAGAAACAGAACTATTAAGATCCCTTAGTTGGCAAGACAGCAAGACTGGAGTGATTGCCAACAGAATGGCAACAAAAACATTCAGATAAATTCCAGTCTCGCAAACATGAGGCCACACAAGAACATTTAAATGCAACGTAGTATGCTTCCCTAAATAAGTGGTGGGAAAAAAACCCTTACTTTGGTAGAGCAGAATTTTATATTTGGTAGAGGATAATTTTATATTTGGTAGAGGAAAATTACTATAAGCTATAGGCAGATTTTTAACCTAGCTTGGCATTCCACTCAGGCAATGAGTAGGCAAAAAGGCTTGACTTAGCTGATGTATTTTATGGCTCCTGTAAGATGGGGAAGGATTCTCTAGTCCTCACTCAGTCTCCAAAATGCACTCTCTGCTTAAAAGCAAAGCAGGATGCAGTTGGAGCTGGTAACACCATAGCACAATACAATGGATAGATTTGGAATAAGATATAGATAGCAGGATATCTAGAAACTCAGTAAAAGACTATTCCATCTTGCAGCTTCAGTGTTCAAAGGAGTGCAATCCTATCCTTGGGCACTGGGGTGAAATTATAACCAACTTACTGTGCTGAAAAAGATGATTGCCATGTGTTTTCCTAATACCTATGTTCTCAGTTCTACCCTTTGCTATGATTTGTCTCCATAGGTAGCAGAATCTGGCTCTGGCTGCTCTAAAATTTTTATGTGATGTCTAATAAATGGTTCTTGGTTTCAGTCTCTTTTCCATAAGACTTCATTTGAATTTTAATATATTTAGCATAAAATGTAAACCCTATCCCTGTGCAGGTATTTTCCCTATTACAAAACTGCAGACATTCCACTTGAATGCTATGGAAGATTATACCTGAAGAATACTAAGATATGTAAATATTTGTACACTGACATCAACTTAAGCAGTACAGAACAAATTTTACTAAATCAAATAGAATCTGATGAAAAATTTCAACATTTAGTGTAAGTTCATATATTCTTACCCTGTCTTCAGTCAAACAAGCCAGTGAAAAAGATATTACTGGAGTCTGAGGGATAAATTTGACCTGAGTTTTCATGTTAAATTCACATTTTGCTTTTTTTGGATTTGTTTTGTACTTAGAATATGAGGAAGCCTTTTAAAGCATGCATTGCAACTCACTTTAGAAAATCTAAAATTTAGAAAATTCTTTCTCTGAAATATCCAACATGGTCACCCATGACTTAGAAAAACCTGAAGAATTTCATGCAGGAAGGAGATTTTCATAATCTTGCACAATAGGAAGCACATTGTGTTCAGTATCTCATGTAACGAGCTGAGTATGTAACACCTCAAGTGCATTGAGGGTTTTAACTTTGAAATCCATGTTCTGTTTCTGTAATCAAACATGAATAGTATTAAATATCAGAGAATGGTTATCATGGTGAAGTTTTCCACTTACATATAAGCATACAATAAATATGGTGCATAATGCAATTTTACTGCAGAGCATAACTTGTATCTGCTTTGTATTTAGTATTCAGTAAGATACGAGTCTGCAAGAGATGGTTTATAAGAATTCACCTCCATCAGTTTCTCCCCTCTTTGCTTAGCAAAACAGCTCCCTTTCTAGACATGTGGAGGGATGTGAGGTGAAGAAATGATGGTCCAGAACCAGAGCACAGTGTTTGACTTGAGGTTTTAAACATCATACTCTGACAAAGACCCTGTGACAGAGGCAGAGGAGCACCCAGTAATGCAGCACCGTTCTGTTTCCACTCCTTCCCCTTTGGGAACAGAGAACCTCTGGCAGCTGCTGGCCTTGAAATTCAACAGTAATGCATTGCCACACTGGAGACAATAGTGGAGTTAAAGCTGCACAACAGTGGAAAAGTAGTGGGGGTTCTGTTCGTTTTTCATACATGTTTATTTGTTAATGATGGGGGCCATATTGGTTGATTTACTTGAATAACACTGCCATTTCGCAACAAGCCTTTAGTAAATATTTAGGAATATTCATTTTGTATTTAGTTGGGCCCAGTAATGTCTGTTTATTACTTTAATTATTCTTGGTATGAAAAGGCTTTTACATACTTAAGAAAGAAGACAAACAAATTGGAAAGTGTCCTGCTGGCACACCAACATTTGGGGAAGGATGAAGACTATGTATCCTTAGATATTTATATTTATTTCCAAACTACAAACTGGCTAAGATAATTTAATCTGTGCAAACACTGGCAAGAGATCAATATAAACAAAATGATCCCAGATGAGCAGCTCCAGCTCATTGTTATGGCCATTTCTCCTGCAACTGCCTTAGCTATTGAACAATTGCTGGTATTTCTGACTTGAAAGTATTAGTTACTTTCCTGTGAAGAATCTTGGAAGTGTGGAGTAAGTGACAGTGGAAAATTGTATACTATGATGATATAAATGATATAAAAAATCATGGGGTTGAGGATAAATCTTTTATTCATAACTATAATTTTCATGCTATTGCATCTCTATTTATCAGCCTTCATTGCATGTCAGTTTTCACATTCATTCTTTTGGCACTACATCTCTGAGCAGCTCTAGCCAATAAGACAGACACTCAAGATCTCTATATAAACTTGCATTTTCTAGAGCGTAAGTTAAAACCAGATGGAATCTGAATTACAAAAGAATTATAGAAAAATAATCTCAATCTATATTAATAACCTGTAAAAACCTTTTTGAATTGTAGTCTCCATATTGTCCTTATATGTAGTGTCTGAAGATCTTGTTTTATTTGTCATTATTGACTCTGAATGAAATAGTTAAGATAGCTTTTACAATAAAAAAGCTACAGCTGGAGCCCTGATATTTGCAACAAACTTTGGCTTTAGTGCAGTTAATATAGTGTCTGTTTCTACCATGCAAACCTTAATTTTTAAGAAATTCAAAATTTCGGTATCAATTGAGTTGGCAGTTAGAAACTGCACAAAGAACTTGGAAGAGTGGGCACTTCCTTGTCATTGCTATAGAGAGACTTCTAATTGCACAACATAAGAAAGCAACTTCCTTAAAAACTCACGATGCAGCTCAAAGAACTACTCACACCCAATAAATTAAAGTCAGATGAGAAAAAGGTGCCTGTATTAATAGACCAGCCTTAAGTGCCAAGCCTTCAGGCACGTAATGTGCCATAGTCCCAGCTCAGCTTTCAGCCCGTGGTGGTGCAGTGTGATCTGAGAAATGCTTGTTAGGCCTTGTCCTTGAAAACAGCACCTGGGCTCAGCTCTGAGCTTACCAAAAAACACTGTCTGTTCCCAGGAACTCCTGACAGGCCTCTGTTTTTCTCATGACCAGCCTTGGAAAACATTTCTCTGGCCTGAATGGCATAACATTCCTATTCTTACACTTTGGAAAGTGCCAACCCGAACCGTGGCCAGGATGGAACATTGTTATGACCGAAGCCCACTCTCTTGTGACCCTATAAACAGCAGTGGGGCCCTTTGGGCTCTCCTGGCCTGCAGGGAGCCTGTCACCAGCAATCTCCCTCGGAGGGGGACTCCTCAGAGCCACCAAACCCTCGGGTTTGCTGTACCTGGGGCATTGCTGAACCACGACGTGTCCTGGGCCAACACCCTCCCTCCTCGAGGCACAATCCTCTGCCCGTTGGGAGATGCAAAAGCATCCAAAGTGAGGATTCTCACTGACTTCTGAGGGACAAATTTTTCCACAGGTACCTTATCTTGCACTATTTCTATCTGTGTGCATACCCTTTGTGCATACACTATAGCAAATCTGGAAGCTAGGTTAAGTTATAGTTATAATTTAGGATAAATGCTGTTACGTGTTACTTCTCTGTTAAATTGTTATAAATTAAGGTGTAAGTTAAGTTATAAATTAAGCTATAAGTTAAGTTATTGTTAAGTTTAAATGTTGCCAAGCTTTAGGCCGCATTCCTTTTCATCCTTGGTTACACTGTCTTTACACACACACACATACACCTAGGTAGTTTTCAATTCATTTATGACTTTTTTTTTTCTGGATTTTGTTTGTTTTGTTGTTGCTTGCTTTCCCTTCTTGAGCCTTAGTTGTCCTTTGTAAGTAGACTGAATCTTGCCAACGAATCTGTTGTGCTTTATAGTTTCATATTAAATCTGACTTTTGTTCATGTTCCTGTTGGTGATTTTTTGGGTGATCTCAAGCACACACGTTTGGGACACAGCCACACTTGCAAACATGTATCAACACCAGCTGCATGTCCTGCAGAATTCCCTACAATAAGAAAACCTCCCCAGGTGCTGAATTTATATGATATTCCAAATATCTACACGATTCAAGTTTTGATTCCGTGGAGTAATCATTGTTTAAAAAACACTTATGTACATACACACCCATACCATGATAGTAGTCATAGCATAGCAGTATTTTTAGGCATTTTGCTTAGACAGTACCCCAAACTTCCAAACATAGCAACCTGTATCAATTCAGATCAACAATAAAAACTGAAGTCCTTCCAGTTTTGAATTAGGGTTGCATAATATCACAATTTAGGGGTGTGTTTATTATTTAATGATAATTAATAAAATATTGTTTCAACTGTTCTTTGAAGAGTTATGTGGATAGAGCACTGGAGAAAAACACTTATGCAAATGGGAGTGTGGTTATATCAGATATTTTTTAATAATACATAGTCCATAAATATTTCGATACTGTTTTTTGAGCAAGTGCATTTGAAGGATTACCTCAAGTTGTTCATTAGCTCTAAAATAGGGCCATATTCATTCTACATGAATTTGTTCACTGTGTGAAAACATTTCTTACCTGAAAAATATTGCCCCAGTACAGCAAGCACTTAGGCAGAGGAATAATGTTACTGTGTTGCAACTTCTGCTAAAGCCATCAGCCTAGTTAGAGGCTTAAAGTTAAAGCTTTGTACAAATGCAGAATCAGAATAAAATCCTAACCCCACTGAAGCCAATGGCAGTATTCCCAGAGGCTACGATGATGCCAGCATTTAATCACAATGTTTTCATATTCAAACACCTGCATCCAACAATCCTCCTTAAACTGCTATTTCTAATTCCAATATTTTAAATTAGCAAAAATGAAGAGGCATTATTCTTATATAGGTGCATATATGACAACTATATGAAGCATATATTTTAATATTTTTATGGGGCAGTCTGCAAGTTCTACATAGAAAATCCCATAGTCATAAATATGGCAACACTGTCCATTTACAAACCCACAGAAGGAAAAGAACACAATAGATGAGAGCTAAAAATACAAGCAGATACATCTGTAATACAGAAATACAAAAATAATGAGGATGGGAGAGGACAAAATAGAATTCAAGTTAATGGAGTAACCTGGGAGAAGAGATGAAGAAAATAAATACACTATGGATAAAAGAAAACAAATATCTCCTAAATCAAAAGGAAGGTCAACTGATACTGGCCAGAGAGAAAAAGGATAGCTCAACATCTACATTTTTTCCCTATGTTTAATGTAAAAGAAAAGGAAAGCATGAAGCTCAGTGAGATAAATATTAATGAGGTTTGGGAATATCTAGCAGCAGAATTAATAAAAAGCAAGTATAAGAATATTTAGATAATTTAAATATTTATTATTCAGAAGATGTAAATAATATTCAACCAAAGGATCTTAAGGAATTGACTGAGATGGATCTGACAGACTTCTTCGAGACCTCACAGAAAAAAGGTTACATACCAAAGGATTGAAGAGGGATAAATCCTAGGAAAAAAAAAAACAAAAAGAAAAAGGTAAAACCCAGAGAATTTCAAGCAAGTTCCCACTTTTTCCTGCCATACAGAATGTGACAGTAAATATGTAATTAATAGTGTATCATTTAATGCACAGCAACATCAGAATACTCTTTTGAGGCTCTAAATTCTGTCTAAATCCATGTCTCTCTACTTCATTAATGTCATTCAGTCTTAGTCATTGCTGAATAAAATCAAAAGTTAATGGCTGTCAAAAAACTCAACCCAGATTAAGATTTGGAAATAAACAGATTATTTGCACAATAAAACAGAATATTTAGCCACAAATTTGTAAAAACTGAAAAGTTAAAGATAAAATTATAAAAAGAAACAATCAAGAGGGGTACAAATAAAATTACTTAGCAAACAAACTACACTTTTGTTTTAAAGCACAGAAGTTCTGGGATGCCAAAGTTCAGCCGCAGTATAACTTGGTAAGATGGAAAGCAATACCAGTTCTCATGCAAAGTGATATAAGATGTGACATATGTCTGAGTTAGTGACTGTCTGTCTGACTTGCGTGACCATGTGACAAGATCATGGGTCAGTCTCTCAGAGGTTAGTTAGTCAGATTACTGTTCAAAATTTATTATTGCACAGAATCACATCTGGGACACAAATGGCTTCCCATCCTGGGAGCTGCCACCACTATCTCCCATCCACAAACTCTCCACATCCTGTATTAGAGACCACTGGATGTTTGACACTTACTTCTTTTGGAAGTTATTCCAGTAAGTCACTCCTCCAATGGCCGAAATCTCCTAATTTTCAGCTAAAACAAATGCATTGCCAATGTGAAATTGCCCATTTTTGGCAATACTTTTAACTTAAATAGTTACCCTCTATGTCAGGTGTTTACCTCTCTTCATTGTTGGCAGACTTTAATCAGAACCTTTCCCAGCCTTTGTTTTTTTGACTAGACAAGTCAAATGCTATACATTTTCTTTAATCACATTAGTAATCCTGTTCTTTCAGCCTGTGATTCTCAATCATATTCAAGATCAGGTCTTACATCACTGTCTAAATGCAATACTGTTTCCCATACCTTCCTGGTACATCCTAAGATGAAATTTTCTCTTCTCTCTTCTATTTTGCATTAGTCCTTACAGTTGTCTTGCAGTGTCATTTTGTAGACTTTCACCAATTAAAAGCATAAATCCTCTTTTTCATCTCTGAACTCATGACTTTGCAGTGTGCAATATCAAATGCCCTTCAATTTGTATTTCTGAGATCATCAAATCATCTAAGTTGACCCACATGTTATTCTAGTCCTCTTCTGCATTGATTATCTCTCCCAGTTTTCTGTTTTGAGGAAATTACTAAATTTTCCTTTCTGTGTCATGCTCATTAATGAAAATATTAAATGAGTCTTTGAAGAACTCCATTAGCATGCTCTGTTCATTGCAATGCTTTGCCTTTAAATTGTTCTCTCCTTTAGATACTTCCTTGCCTACTTTAGATTTCCTCTACTATTCCCTAACTTCTCTTGCTAAACTGGTGATTTCCCAAATGGTATTATATCAAAACCCTTTATGAAGTCCAGATGAATGAGACCTGCTTCATTTCCTTTGTCAAAAAAATCAGTTACTTTATCTGAGAAAAAATGTCATATGTTACTAAAGTTATATTTTGCTGGTGGTTTATTCTATGTTCTGATGAAGCTTACAGTGCTGTGTTCTCAATTTTTAAAAACAACTATATGCTTCACTTATCCACTATTGGCATATTTCTTAAATTTTCATGAGAATTTTTAGTATGCAGAGGCAGTGCTCGTGCTCATTGGCCACATTAACACAATGGCTCTTTTGGAGCCATTACAGTTGATCGTGCCAATGATCCATGGATTATATACTTTTATAAGGTCTGGTGCACTTGCAAACAAAAGGTTTTTTCTTTGTGTTTCTGTTTCTTAAGAGACACTTTGTCTTCCTCCCCAAATCATCCTTTAATATTCATGCAAAGCAGCCAAACAAAGGAAACCAAGCCACAAAAATTCTAGCTAAGATGATGTGATGAATACACTTAATCCTGGAGCAGAAAAGTATTTTGTGTCTGTGATGCAGGTTTTTTGTGGCTGCTTTTCTGTTCTGTGCTTCCGTAGTACAGAGAGGCCCTGACCCACTCTGGGGATCATAAGCACACATGCAAATTCAGTCCCATTTTTAACCATGCATACAAGAGAGAAACTGTTCCCTGAGAAGCACAGTTGTGGTTTTGTCTCTTTTATATCAAATGTTGCCACTTATCTCTGACTCTCCCCATTCCCAAATAAAACTATTCTGAAGCAGGTCCATGTTTGCTTCTGACCCATCCTGGTAGCATTGGCCTCTGGAACAGAGAAACCCCTGGAGACTCAGATCATGTCTAATTATTAATTATTAATCATGCTGATTATTAAAGGTGTTTGGGAATTTTTTCATCCCGCTATTTTCAGACCATGCTCTAAAGTTGGGACAAACCAGGAAGGGAATGCAAGAGGAATGAATGCCATTAGACAGATTTTCATGGCTGTCCTTTCCTAATCCTTTCTGGTGACATCTGTGACTATCTCGGGGAAAGGGTGATTCTAGAACCAACAGAAAGTAATCCTGTGCTGAGTGGAAGGATTCAATTAGCATGAGCTGCACGGCTGTGTTGACTCAGCTCAGTCAAAGCCTCCCCATTTTCCCCACTGTTTACACACTCATTTCTTGCCTAACCCCATCCTGGATAAAACCAATTTATTTGCTGGACAGAGAGACTCTAATATAGACTAAAGGGCAGTGTTACACTGTATAGACTCAGTGTAGGCTGGGATAAGTTTTACTTCTTCCACTCAATACAGAGCTCAGCGGGAACTCAGTCCACACTCACAGTTCATCCCAGATTTAGTGCAGGTACAGCCAGTCTGCACCTGCAGCATTAACTCTGTTCACTGTGTGCACAAGCCTGTTACCTGCTGCACACATGGTGAACAGAGTATTAATGTAACTAAGGACACTGGCCAGCAACAGGGAGACAGGGAACTTTAATAAAAACAAAACAAAACAAAGAACCTGGAATTCAGATAGGGTTCATCATACACAAAACTGAAAAATCCCAAACTAAATGCCAGCTTGATAAAAATGCAGGTACTGAATCTGCAATGATGAGTCTGGAGATGATTAATTAGATCATAGAAGATTCCCATAAAAAGCCCTGCTGTAAGTTGCTTAAAAGAGAAAATGTGATTTAACAAAAGAGCTTTAACATCCTTGCAACTCACAGTTCATAGACTCCTCACCAAAGAGTGAAGGCTTTGGAACATGCCTGTGCTGAAGACCTCCTGCGTGACCACGGGAGAGTATCTTACTTTCCCTGTACCTTTGTTACTTATCTATAAAATGGATTATATATTATTCCTTTCTCCATCCTTTATCTCATCTGTTTAGATGTTAGTTTCTTTAAAGAAAAAAGTTGTCTCTCACAGCAAGGAAGAAAGAGTGCAGGCTCAGTAATAATAACACCGAGACCTAGACACTGTGTGACAAAGTAAAATGATTTCCTCTTTGTCTCCTTGCTCATCAGCCAGGAGTATCAGGATGTGCAACTCTTATGAGTCCGTGGGTATATAATGGAAGGCTGCATAGCTGGGGAACCACAGGGCATTCACAGGCTTTTACCAAGGGATATGAACTGTATTTGAATTAGGAGCAACTGACATTCAGGGTCTCCAACAATACAGGTAATTTGGACTTGTGTAAGGAAGTAGGAAGTACTTATTAAAAAGAGAATTTGTGCAGAATACTGGCCAGAAAAAGAATAGATACAGGCTATTTTCAATAAATACATGGAGTCATCACCCCAGTGAATTGGAAAAAAACCACACGCTTGCAAAACAAATGCATCCATAGAAAGAGGAAAATGCCAACACAGAGAATACTAATTAAAGACATAGTGTATAAAATCTAGTTCCACCTGCAGTATTGCAGTCAGCTTCGATTACCTTATCAGGTATGGGATGCTATCACTCCTGGAAGGGTGCAGTGCAGGAAGTCAGGTGAGTTCCAGATTATGCGTCTTTGATGCAGAGCAATGAGGAATTAGGCTTGTTTTCCCTGATAGATTTCAAGGACACTGTAATAGAATGGAATTCAAGGTGAGACAGGGGTATTAAAGTTACCTTTGTACTCAGCTAGAGACAACCAGACTCCTCTGAGAAGCACATAGCTAATGATCAGAGTCTAAAAGAGGGGCTGAAGGGGAAAAGACTTACTCAGGAGAGCAGTGAACTCATTTTCACTGAGCTGTCCCTCTCTTTTGGGGACCCAGGTGTTTGGTCTCCCCTGGACTGTGTAACTCCATTGGCCACTCCACTGATGAAGGCAGCTCTTATGGAGCATTAAAGTCACTCAAAGCAATTCCCATTATAGAAACAGTACACTGTTAATATATAGAAGTTCTATAGTTTCATAACATCTTTTGTTTTGTTTGCTATATAGAAGCAAGGCCAGGAGACAGAACTGTCACAGAGGCATTTAAAAACCAAGGTATGTGAGGAACAAATAAGAATTATTTTCCTCTACTAAGCAGATAAATTCTGAATGTTAAAAGGTCACCAATGGCCTCTTTTTGTCTATTTATAACAGCCCTCAGCCCAATAGATTTTTTTGTGCCATAATTTCCCATGCTAACAAATGTTTTATTTAATATTATAATCCTCCTTGGCCAGATACGTGTCTTCTCAAATATGTAACCATTACAATTTCATGTGTTTGGTGATTGACATGAAGTTGGTAACAGTAAGAAAATGTGTCCTGCATCCTTGTAGACTTGTCGAGACTCTGGAATGAACATATGCTGCTAAGACTGATTTGTCTGGCAGTCCGAAAACACTCTGATTGTTGTGGCAGGCTCAGACTCAGCACTGAGTTACTTCACCATCCTTGCTCTATCAAACCAACAGATTTAGTAATTGAAGCCTCTTTGAAGGGGGAATACATTTCCATGTTCATTTTTTAAATCACTTTGAAAGGACTATGGACACCAGGTTTCATGGAATGAAAAAAGCTAACACACTGGAGGACTGGATTTGCTGATCAATACCTTAGAATCCCACTTGCACAAATAATTTAACTTTCACAGCTGTAAAAGTCAGTATTGTTTTGTATAGTTTTAACAGACTTCAGACTTTCATTGCTCATTAAAATTACTGCATTTTTTAGTCATTGTTCTAATTATAATATATTAAAAAGTTAAATAATTTATAACTCCCATTCTATAGAATTGAAATTAAAGTGTCCCTCTTTTGTTAACTGGTACAAGTGGAATTATTAGATTTATTAATACATGATTTAGGAAATACACAGAATTATACTTTTTTAGAGACCAAATTTTTCACCTGAGAACAATTCAGTAAAAGCAAGATCTTCTAAAGTGCTTACACTGGCCTTAGACACCTCTTTAGAGGGGACTAAGAGAGAGTTTAGACACTCACACCACATCTAATCCTCAGATTCACTCTTCAGTTGCCACTTGGAGTCTATAACTGTAAAACTTGTCCACCAGTAATTGATCATGATCATAAACAGCCAAGAAGTCATTGATCATGATCACAAATGCCTTTTGCCAGTGCTGAAGAGTTCAGAGTTTGTCTCAATTTTGCTGAAATGTTTCAATACACAAATTGGAGATGTGACAGATCCATATTGAGTGACTTGACCCTGAAAATTCCATCATGTTGTCCTCAAAACCCAATTATTGATTATTCTAAGAGAGAATACTCGTTTCTTGAACTCATAGCACACTGCATGGAAAAGAAATGATTATTAATTGAACATTCAATCTATTTGTATTTAGAGAGAGATAAAAAAAATCACTGCAAATGAAATTTGTCTTTTAACTTGGGAAATGAGGAGTCTTGGACTCTTTCTCCAATGACTTTATATTTTTGACTTAAGTATATTAACTAAATAGAAATTATAACAGTCTAAACTGAGATCAACTCTCAAAATCAACCACCCTGCAGGAAAACAGACGGATGAAGATCTGTCTTAAAACCTGCTGAAGATAAAATGAGATTTGAGTCTGTATTTTTCATATCCTTTCTGCTCTAACCCTCAGTCACCAGATAGAAGGTAGTGTTTCGTCTCATTTTATTTCATGCAAAGGGATCTGAAGCAGAGAGCCAGCCCCTGACATCTGCAATGTTCTGAGGGGGGAAAGTGTCAGAAGAGAATGGAGATTAAGAAATAATTTTTTCTCTCCTTGGCATTTACCGTCAGTTACATTTGGCAGTGTCTTATTCAATAATGTAGCTTTGGAAGATACCTAGTTATTCCCTGACACTGGCATAGGGACACTGGTTATTTCCTCTAGTAGGGAACAAGAAACTCCCACGCTAAGCCAAAAAAATACGTATTGCATGCTGAGCCTAGGTCACCTTTGTGGAAGACTTATTAATTATTTAGTGTTCTGGGGGATTCTACCAGCTTCAGTTGTTCAGATGAATTTTTAATAAGTCACTATTAACATAAATGAAAAGTATAAATTGCTTGCATTATCCTCTATGCAGTGGTAGCAATGAGAGGCTTCTGCACGAAGGTCCAAGATGTGCTGTTTACCTAATAGGAACTGACAGCTGAATGATCCCATACTCCTGGGAGTGTCTTGAAAAATAAAACCAAAATCTTTTCACCATAGAGGAGTTCTATTTTACAGTAGCCAGAAAGCACCTGAAGTTATCTGAAGAACTGAAAAGAAAAAACAATATCTTAGTGATGTGCTCAGAGACTTACCTGGAGATGGAACTATGTTCTAAGAGAAAATTCAGTTGAGCCAAAGCTCAACATCTGGCAAAAAACCAAACTTCTGTTAGGAGAGTGTGTCTTTTCCTGAGGCATATTACTTACTGTAGATATTTTCGTAAATACAATTTGTTGTTCTTGAAAGAGAGGTTTAAAGACCAAAATTGTAATTCAATAATTCATTATTGCTGAGTATTTCCAGTACTTTCTGTTTTCCCAAGAAGTCAGAAAATGTTTAATAGATATTTGCATTAAATTAGGTTGTCTTAACACTTTTTGTGTTTTGACTGTTGCCAGGACAGTGAGTCAACCAAGCACTACAGCTGATCTGCCTAGACCTTCCCAGTGCAGACAGAATGGTTTTAAATTCAGAAAAGCCAACATTTACTTCAAGAAAAACTAGAAATTCAACTTTTTAATTAAATACTGTTTAAAACAGGTGGGGAAGACAGAACTGCATTACAATAATTTGTACGTCACTGCCCCATGTCCCTCTGTCCTTGCAGCAGGTTGGTTGGTCCCAGGTAACTCAATGACTTCCTAAGTCACAGGGCAAATTCTGTCCTCTTGTTCCTTGGAAGGGAACATCTCTTATAAGATTTGCCTGGCTTCACCCTCCTCCTCTCTGCAGTGTCTTTGCATGAGCTTCAAGCCATCATCTTCATTCTGTATCTCTTTTGCTGGCCCCATGAAGCCTGGAATTGTTTCTGTCTCAACACACTTAACAGCTTCCCTGAGGAAGGAGCCTGTACAACCTCTCTGCAAGACTCCACCCAGACAGGCTTCTTGAAAGAACATAAACACAGTTGTGAAGACATAAATAAAACAAATACCATCTGTCATGCCAGCACTGCCCCATATGTGTAACCACCTTTTCTTAGTCTTTTCAACTGATTTTCCAACACACCCAAATACACATTCGGCTTATTAGAGAATTTTAGCACCTTATGGATGCCATTCCCAAACATTCTGAGTGCAGTCCGTGCAAGTATCAAAATATTCTGGATTTTTCTTGTCCAGCTACAGTCATTTCTACTTCCTAGTCAACTGTACAGTTAAGCTTCTTTTATCTGAATTATCTGTGATTGTTTTAGTCCTTTCTGACTTTGTCGATTTTGAGTATACCTTACCCCTCACATAAGACAGAAGTGAATGGGTCAAATTTACTTGACACAATTTTCCTGAAATCACCAGTGTTACAGCCTACATGACTTTTCTGAAATCTTTTTGCTTTGTAGCTACCAAATAAATTTTTAAGACTACTCTTAGTCCTTAACTTTATCAGTCTTCCTATCTTTGTAAAAGTCCTTTTATAGATGAGGTTAATTTTTTTTTGCAACAAAGCATCATTGACTCCTGTTGAGTAGTAACAGAATCACAAACAACAGAAGACAAAAGACAAAATACCATTTGCACCAATAGGTTGCAAAGCTAGGGTGAATGCATGAAGGGTAAATTGGTGTCCCACCACTGTGCTGCAGTCCAGGTGGGCAGAACTGTCAAGGAGATGAACAAGAAAATGAAACTGCTCAGTATTTCCCAGGTGTGGTAACTACTGTAAAAGGCATCAAACTTCCTCAGAGTTGAGTAGTCATGACCTTATTTTCAGGCAAAAGATCTCAGGATGAAATACAGATGAAAAGGCAACTTGAAAACTTGTTGGTTGTGTAGCACAGTGGTTTACAAATGACTATGAAATACAGAAAATTGTCACTGCCACAGATTATTTGTGCAGCCTTGGACAGATCATTTAATCTCATGGAGACCTAGAAGGTCTGACTAGGATGAAGATTCTGCTTTTTGCTCTCTTTTGTCTGTCCTGCTATTTACATTCCAAGTGTCTTTGCTGAAGAGCACAGTGCAGTCTCTCATCAGTGCTGTAATGGAAGTCCATGAATGAAGACAAAAGCTATACTGTCGTTAAGTGTGGATCCTAAGACATTAGAACTTGTCATGCTTAGATATCATTCTTCTTACCATAATCTTATTAACATGATAAACTCCTGATTCTCATGACAGAAGTCCAAGTGGTAACATGGCCTTTCTCTGCATTTTGGCCCTCTGGGACCATAACTGACAGGGCAGCCCTTGCAGCTGACTGACAGCTGTAACTGCAAGATGAACAGCAACAACAAATTAAATGTCTCTTCCTAGAAGGACAAGAAGCCTCCTACTTAATTGGCCACAGGCAGAGAAAAGCTAGAGACTGTGAGGAAAAGTAGATCAACAGGATGATATTTAATTAAAAGAGGTTTAACTTCACCCTTGTTTTTACCAGTGTCACTTGGTCTTAATTCCACAGCGGTGTTGTATCAGTGTTAAACCAGCCAAGAGATGGAAAAGTGAAGTTCACACTCAGTTGCCATGATCAGCAGAAGTGCCAACCTTATTCCCAATTACCACTGAGCAGACATGAGATATTCCCCTTTCTGCCATCCCTCGTGTGGTTTTTCCTATTGTATTCTGATATATTGTACTACTGGCACTAATTTTCTTATTTATTATTGCAGTATCAGAACACATTATAACATCAGATCATAACATGAGGGAATGTTTGTGTCTCTGTCAAGCACAGCCTTGGTACTCTGTAGGGCGGGGCGGGGGCGGAATGACAGTAAATAATAAGGGAAATAAAAACAGATTTAAAAGCATGCAACATTTTGATACGGAATTTTTTTTTTATAGCATGACTTTGGGGAAAATTACTTTTATAGCCAGCTTTTCAACAGGCCTGCACAAATATTCCTGTAGTGTTTGCAGGTGCAACCATATGTATGCGAGACATGACTGTCTAAAGAAAAAGCTTTCAGCAAGCTGAGAGAGTTTCTTTTTTATTCCTACTTGCTTTTAAAACACAGGTCTTCTAGGAAAGAAATAACAACCTCCAGCTGAGCTCCTAAAACTATGTGGTTGGAAGAGTGAGAAAGCCTCAGCATCTTGGGTCTTAAACTTCCCTGAGAAATCCAGTACTGAATTGTTATGAATGTCACATTGGATGCAACTAGGTGCAGAAGATTGAAGAATCTGCCCCGAACATCTAGATCAGTCCATGTAACTTAGTTTTGGTTTCTCTTTCCTGCTCCCCACTCCCCTCTTTACATGCAGACGTGGGCACACACATTCATGTGTGTATCCAGACATGTGGAAGTTGATACTGGGACATGGATAGGCACAGACACACCTACAGAGAGACACACAGACTGTGTATTTCAAAAAATGCAAATCTTTCCTGTTTAATCATAACCTGCCTGCATGTGCTTAATCATGCTAGAAAAGATACAAGTTGATAATTTTATTCAAATGAAGGAATTGAACAGAACTTAGAGGTTAGAAAACCTGAAGGCTGATTGCTAGTGTTGAGAGCATATATTTATAAGCAATTAATGACATGCTTGGGGTTTTTTTCTCCTACACATTTTTTGCCAATGATAAAGTACTCCCTGTATGGTATCAGCCAGCTTTATTATCAAATAGAAAGAAAGAGATGAAAGAAAAAGTCACGAAATCCTGGAATACACTTATTCTCTGCCCACACACAAGTATTCTCTCCTCCTTTTCTCAGTGGGTTGTAATTTCTCCTTACCCTTTGAAAGAAAGCAGAATTATGAGGAAAATTGTAAACATGTTAAAGAATTGGTCACAAAATGCTAATTTATCGCAGTCCTGTTGTGTCACCAAAATGTGTGGTGAATACCTACACATACGTAGTAGCACTAATTATCAGGGACTGACCAAACATGGAGGAAAGCACTCTAATAATTCAGGACTAGACATTTCTGCCTGTAAAAAAGGACAGATAAGCAGGACAGGTTGTTTTTTTTGGTGGTGGGTGGAGGGGCGGTTAAAATGTTACACGGAAATTAAGTCCACAGTTTTTCCTCTTTTTTTTTGCCACACAGAAAACCATAAACCTTCTCCCCATCTGTTGATTGGAAAAAATTTGGGAACAAGACTGTTTCTTGGAAAAGCAGGGTTTTCAAAAGCAAAAGTTTTCACAGGAATGTACCATATTTTTTGACAAGCAAAAAAAAGTCTTACGTTCAGAAATTTCTGGGAAGGGCAGAGGAGAGGAAAGAGACTGGGATTGATCTCAGAATATCCTGAAGGTAGAGTTCTTGCACAGATATGGGAGACCAGTCCAAGAATTCATTTGAAGGAACTTCTAGATTATTCTACCATGAGAGACCCTTCTCCTTAGAGTCTGGTGTAGAGCCCCGTCTTGTGGCATGGGAATATTGACCTGCTCCTAGATTTTCCTTCTTTGGGGTGAAGAATTAATATAGCTAAATATTGTATTAATTCAAGCTCAAGAACTACAATGACTTAAGAAAGAAAGCTGGGATTGAAGAGGATCTCAATAGATCATGTATTCCACCTCCCTGCACTGAGCACAGGGAGTGGACTGGATTATTGAAGTTTGGAGCAGAGACCTGTTTGTGTGGTAGCCCTCTTCTTTCTCTTCTTGGAAGAATAGTGTAACTTGGAGTAGAGAAAAAGAGACGAAAGGAAGATTCTTGTTTGTGTCAACTCTCCAGAATTAATGTTCATGAAATTGAACTCATCGGATTTTTCCCTTAATTGTCTTTAATTTCTCATCAGAACATCTGACAAAAGTATTTTACCAGAAATCCTGAGTGTGTCAAGAAGTGTGCATGAAATTATTGGTGTTTTCCAACCCAAAGCATCCATCAGCAGCAGCGTTCTCTAGTCTTTCAATATCTAAAAGTCTACTCTATCCTTGAAGTTCCCAGATTAGCACTGGGAAGAGACTTGTTAAACTAAACCATCAGAAGTCATCTGATCTCAAAAAGATCCTAATTTCTTCTTGTACCAAATACCTTCCTTAGACATTTGGATTTAGTAGCCAGGTGTGTGTTTTGGCATTGAGGGTTGCTGGCCCCACGTTCTCATACTTTCTGCTTTACCTGTGCAAACACCAGGAAACCATCCAGCTGCAGAACATTCCAGTGCACGTGAGGCTTTTGTCCTGCTCAGCAGCACAGACATCATGCAAGTTCCTTCTCATCGTTCATGTTGGATGGGGAAGTCCAAAGACACAGAAATTTTATGTCACCTCTTGCCTCCATGGGGCTAGTCCTAAAATTCCTGAAACCTGTGCCTCCAGGAATTCTTAACCCGTATCAAAATACCGGTTCCCTCCTAGATGTGTGTTGCTGTGCTGTCATCTAGTGGCAAGGATGAACTGGACGTCACTCAGTGTCACTCAGTGACAGTGGCGACAAGGTATCCCTTTGCTGGAACTAAACACTTGATGTTGGAGAGTTCACAGCTCTGTAGGTACAGCCCCAAGGCGAAGGTCCCTTCCTCGGTTTGTGCTTTGCAGGAAATCACTGAGCCTCTAGAATGGGCTGGGCAAAGGACATCTGGTTGCAGACAGCAGGCTCTACAAAACCATGGCAGCTCCTGCCACATCCTTCCTCTCCATCTCCTGTCATCCATCTTGGCTGTTAACTGTTTGTAGACAAATACTTGAAGCTGAATTTCCTGCAGTGATTGATAGTTTCTTAACTAAAGCCATTCGGAGCAGTGTCAGCAAATCAAATGAGTCATTAAATCAATAATCATCTAAGATCAAGAAGATACTTCTCTCAGCAAAATAGTCCTTCCTCCTGCATTCATTTTTTAATTGACTCTTGGGGAAAAATTAGAAGTGCCACAATGTAGTTTTCCAGGAGAAACCAGACAAAACCAGCTTTCAGAATGACCCACATTTGGTTTGGTGTTAGGCAAGCTGGCTGATGTCAGCAGACAGACTCACTGCCATCGATTTCTGAGGGCTTTCACTAAGATCTGGAATTTCATATGCCATGTGATGTTACACTTGCTTGTGCTCAGTTTGAGTTGGCGACATTATTATGAACACATATAAACATTTACAGTCCTGAGTTTATTTATAAACTTCAAGTGCAATGCTTGATTTAATGTCTTGCATTAATATTAGTAAAACTATTATAAGATTATGTAGAAAGTAATAGAACCTTAACAATTTAACTGGTCACAACGTCTGTAACACGTCTTTGGCATCACCTGCTGAACACTGCTGGGCTTGGCTGGATTAGGTAAAACAGTTGTAGAATATCCTTTGCTCCTTGAAATGCTGATCCCAAAACCATTTCGATAGGAACCCTGACAGCTGCTTTTCAGAACTTACCACCACAACAGAGGGCTCTTCATAGGTATCAGACTCTGGAAAGGAAACTCAAGGAGCAATCCTTACTGCAAAGCACCACTGTCAAAGCAGTATTCTTGTATAAAATCTTTTTTCATTCTTGCTAGTCAAGAAAAAATGCTAAGATTCCTTTTTATGAGGAAATTGGAAGTTGTATTTTTATTTCCCTGTCTTACAGTACAAATTGTGCTCTATCTCTGAATTTAGAATGATTCCTCGGTTCAACCAAGTACAGTAAAAAGATGCCTTAATCCCCGAGCAAAGAGAAGTATGTGCTGATGTTCTTTACTTAAAAGGGACATTTAAACACATTCTTAAATAACTTGACTCTCTGAGAACTTCAGTAGATTCCCAAAAGAGTGAAAGAATGATACTCTATTTGTGACCTTTCTTGTTTTGTCCAAGTCTCAGACCTCTATCCCTATACTAAAGAAATATATTAATGAGCGTAAGATACATTCTGTTTTCCAAATTAATTATAATTTGTCAGAGGTAGTAAATCAATGACCTTTCACATTGGAATATGATAAGACATTTCTTTATAAATTCCAGAAGAGGTTTGGTTTATTTTTGGCTCAGAATTTCATCTTCCTTTGGTGCTCTATAGAAACAAAATTGCATCTTTTTAATTAAGAAATTGAACGACAAGCTGTAACAAGGTCAATCAGGTTGAAATAGCTGCATACTCATTATAATGTAAATGCTTCTTCTATTGACTTATAATATCTTGATATTGTATATTTTATGCATAAAGTGTTAAATAAAAATAGAATTTTTAGGTCAAATACAATGAATGAAAGTGTATGTGCCTGTATAAAAAAAGGAGGGCTAGGCCTTCATACAGAAATAGAAAAAAGTACCAACTCTGTTAGCAAGAGTTAAGAATGATTTAACACATATACATCAAAAAATAAAAGTGGAAAAGATGTCCCACGCATCCCAGTGTCACACTGAAACATTTGGTCATGGCTTCTTGGACAAGGACACTTGAAATAGGATTGGGTTAAAAGCAGTATGTGAAGAAAGGTGAGAGCTGTGCCATTCACTGCCACAGTACCTACAATGCTATTTCACCACGGAATGTTGCTGTCCATGAATGACCATTTGCATGTTTGTTTTACCCTTGTAGCAGCCGTTCTTTTCATGTTCTCATTTCTTTGAGTGGAGGCCCTCTGTGTCGGTTCACAAATCTAGACCATGCTCGCGGTCTGGGTTCGGGTTCTTCACAATCCCTACACAAATCAGCACAGATTGGCAGTTCTGACACTGGGTGGAGGAATGTCTTGTGAGCTGTTATTTTTCTTCACTTGTAAATTTCTAATTTCCTCATCGGAGTGACAGACAAAGGGCAAAAAGAAGCAAGGATATCTCAAGTTTGACTCGATTGTTCCTCCATTTGATTACCTGTGGAAACAAAAGCATAATCATTCCATGTAATATCATAATCCTCTCTCAGCCTCCTACTTGCACATTTCTTTATCTAAGCATGGAAGAAGGCCCATAAAATTCTATCGTTCTGATGATACTTTTGTATTGATAATCCTTGTTTTGACTTAGTTCTTTCTGAAGATGCTCTTAAAATGGAGATCACAGACAGTGTTACTTGCTGTATGAGGCAGCTTTCAAGTTTTCTTTCTGTTTCACCTCTTTCTCAGCATACAGGAGATTTTTTTCCAATTCTTTTCAGTTCCAGAACAGACATTAAAACTTTTTTTTTTTAATATATAAACATATTCAGCTTGGGCTTTACAAACTTTCAAGTCTTTGTCCTACAAGAACATCACCACATAATTTTTCATGCAATTTATGCATTTTGCTACTCTTTAACTCATATAATCGATCTCTTAAAATGTACTCATTATGAGGATGGATTATTTTTTGTACTTGGAAGAAAAAATTATATATATACATACGTGTGTGTGTGTGAAAATACTGTCTACTTCACACAGATGAATTTGGTTAAATTCCAAGAAAACTGAATTTTCATGTATATAGTTTCTTTTATTAGATGAGTGTGCATTTCCTACACCCACAGAGAATCTGTACAAATTCATCTTACGTTCCTTGGGTGTGCAAACAATACCAAAAAATAGTCAAAGTAGCATATTCTATATAAAACACACATTTGCATCTGCTACGCACAACTTCCTACGCTCCTCATCTTTAATTTAGCAATGGCTGGATGATGAAGTCATTGAGTCTTAGGAATTTGCTCAGGTCAGGGTCTGAAGCTTTATACTTCATCCAAATACCATTTGGTTTGGCCCCTTTTACTGAGATGCAATCTATCGTGCTACAGAAGATTTAAGTGAGCACCCTCAATAAATCAAGCCGAAATGAATTTTCCACTATGAATTATGTTGCAGACAGCTGCAAAAGCTACATGACTGGCTTTTTTTTGTAAGTTTGAGGCCAAATCATGAGATTAAGTATTGAGCTAAGGTTTGTGGCTGTAGAACGGAATCCAAAAAGATTTTGCATGCATTAATATCTCTCATGAGAACCGAATCTACACAAATACTTCGTTTCATTGCCTTTGACAATAGCTACAGGAAAGACTCCTCTGTCTCAGCCTATGATTTGTGCATACTTAATGCAAGTCTGTCTTTGTAAGTAACAAGGCTTTTTACTTCAGCGATCGATCTGGGCTGGTTCCACAGCCAGAGTTAATTCTGGTCCCTGCCACCACGAAGGCTGCGCTGTGGGCGACAAAGATGCTATTGCTCCGAAAGGCTGATGAAAATATGGACCAAAATTTTTTACTCAGAGTAATTAAGTGTAGCAGTATTGACTTTTTGAAAGTTATTGTGAGCTACCACAGCCAAGGAAATGGCTCCAACTTTCCATCACATTGTTTTTGTTTTGCAGTGGCCTCCATGACTTTCAGCAGCCTCTTTTCGGTCACTGGAAGAAGACGACAGCATCCAGCATTTCTTATGGAAGCATTTCAGGTTAGACAGTGACAGTGTCTCCCAGTGTATCAAAGAGCCCAGCTTAAATAAATGACCAATATTTCCTGGAAAATGCTGAGAAAAGGACACTGCTTCTGGGTAGAATTCTTTAGAATGCTAATTCCTTCTGGAGTTTTCACCAGGATACAGGGTTTTCTGCATCTTTCTTGGCAAGTCAGGAAGCTGAAAGTAGGGATTTCCATTGCTGCAGCAAGAAAAAAGTAAAAAAGGATTCCAGCTCTTGGTATCAAAGTAACCCAGCACAGGTGGTGTGTTTACTGCCAAATACTCAGAGCTTTACACCATCAACTGGAAGGAACAAATCATTAATGTAGGAACCTTGTGACATGCCAAGAGGTAGACTCAAGGCTGTAAACAGGACAATCAGTTGTGCCACCTTTAAATTTGCAACACAAATTCCTAAGTCAGGGAACTACTTAAGTTTGGAACTTAGAGGCATGTGCTGAAGATAAAGAGGGCATAGTATTAGACACATAAATCATTTGAACATTCCCCCCTTGGACATGAAAACTTATCCATTCTCATAGGGATTACATTTTGGGGTTGGTTGGGTTTTTTTCCAAGCACGTATGGAAATACAGGTCACTGTATCAGGTACCCAGGTTGTGAACACAGCAATTGGATAAGGAAAAGTAACCCACAGACCACGAAGAAGTGGATCAGCTATTGTTTATCTATTGCAATGAAGGCATGTATTTCAACATCAGTCAAAATTTATACTTTCCTGCATTGTCACAGACAACCATTTAGGAGGTATTTGCCAGCAAGTGTGCCTTGCTGATGCAAGATTTAATGGGAATGTAATTGTGTTGTAAAATACATAATCTCAAGTAACCTACTATGACATTTACATTTGATTACCATATCAATGCATGTAGATACCTTTGCATTACAGATATCTTTGGAGGTGTTCTTTGAAAAGTGCACAGACTTAATGCAGTGTGCTGTATTTCAAGCAAAGAATTGTCCACTAGGAAAGAGTTAGGGTGGTAAATGGCTCTCCTGTGCCAACCCTGTTCCACCTGCTTGTACGTGCATTATGATCCTGTAGCATAATTTTTAAATTTTCTTATGGTTTATGTCATGAGATTCATAGTAAGAAAAAACACAGCAGGCAATGTGCAGCTCCATAGGGAATGCTTTTCATTAACCTAGATCACCAGCAATAAAGCTAAATTAGACTTAAATATTTCCTGAAGCACCTTGTGATCATTACTTTGGGGAAAAATTTCATTAAGGGATGTTTCATATCAAATACTTTTAGCCAATCATAAGAGAAGATATCGTTTTCCATGTTTCCTATAAACTATACATTTTGTCCTTCACCTTAATATTGTCCAGAGGTAGCTTCAGACATTTTCAAATTAGTCAATTCACTTTAAGTTATTTTTCCTCAGCAGAACAATTCTCTGAATCTAGTGATATTTCCAGTTCTCTTTACAAATTAATAGTTCTTTTGCATGCAGAAATGCAGTATGCAATGCTGGGATGGAACTTGTGCAAAATCTCTGGATATATATTTGCATCACATAGCTTTTTCAGGAATGTCTTAACTCTGTAGCTTTTATTTCATTGTCATATTTCATAATACTTTGAGTTCTGGAAAACTGCATAAAAAACCCAAACTTCCTTTAATACTATGTGTCTGCTAATGGCAATAACAGAGTGTGAATGCCATATTTAATTGGCAGATCTGCCAAAGTGGAAGAGCCCACAGTGGTGAGCAGCCTCAGGTGACCCTCCATCAGAAGTGTCACTTCCCCTGGATGCAGGGCCTGGCCTTTCCCTGAGGGTTTCAGTGTGGGTTTGGGTTATTTGCTGAAACAAGAACAATTGACCTTTTCATTACAAACTTCTAGAGACCCAAAACATAACGAAAAGGTTGAGATTGGCCCGGTTCTGCTGTTGTAGGGATTCTAAATGATGCAGAAGACCTAATAACTGCTGTAAAACTTTTTTTGTGGAGGATTTCTTCCTATGCAGGCTGACTCACGTGAATTGAAGCAAAATAAATGAGAGTATAAAATTATGAAAGACACAAACCCCTAAGGTCAGCTCAAACTCTGACTTTTCTAATATGCCCCCTTCTTCAGAACAGTCTCTCTCTCATGAAACACAGATGACACTGCTGAATGAATGAATCCCACTGGCAGGAAAGTGCCCAGCTTGATCATTCTTTCCAAAACCTTTCTGGAGCCACACAGCAGCCCACACACACTTGTCAGGTGCCTCACAATGGCTTGGATGATCCCGGGTATTTAATCTAATTGAACTCAACTATGGGTCCATCACAACAAAACCCAAAAGCATCTTTTAAATGTTGTGTGTCTGCAGGATTTGTCTCAAACAGCCAAGCAGCTTCATGAAATCTGCCTTTCTTTCTTTATGTTCTCTCAAAGCCGTGTTACTCAAAAACATCATAGCTCCACATCTACCCAAGATTATTGCTTCATCTTTCAATCCTCAAGAAACTGGAGTCTTATTTTATGCTAGGAATTTCTTCACAGGGACTTGTAGTTACATAGTGCTCTCAAGAGTATTTTTAGAAATCTGAAATTTTAATAAATTCATATCATATATTTAGTGTCTACCTTATGTGGTTTTTATGAGAAAAAAGGCTCACCTGAACAAATTAGGATCTCAGATATACAAAATCTTTTTAATGAGTTTTCTAAACAGATGATCTTGGCATTTAAAAATCATCTGATGAAATGAAGGTTTTTCTTCCTCAGAGGGAGCTGAAATTAGTTCCCAGACCAACTGGTATTTTTTTGCTATGCAGTTAGATACATTTAACCTCTGGCATTCTGACTTGCATCTTTTCCTATAACCAAATGATCATTAAGATATAAGGTCAGTGGCACAGATTTTGCTGTAAATGCATATTAATACAGAAAAAAGAAATTTGTTTTGCAGAGCCCAACATCCAGGCTGTGAGGAGAACCAGTGCACTACATGGTTAATTATTACTGCTGAAACACTTTGTCCAGCTACAATTACCCAGTTCTAAAACTGGAGCAATTAAATCTCTTTAGCCTTCTTGCTGCAGAAGTTCAGGAGCTGTTTGGTTGTGTTCTGTGCTTTGGAAGGACAGTCAGGGTGTGTTTCTGGCTCTGAGTGCCACCACAGTCCCCACCATGGTGTGCCTTGCTCACCAGCATGTTCTGTCTCATTCACCTCCAGGAATACAAGCTTTGCCCAGCATCAGATCCCTGGATTGGGATGCCCTTTGGTTTCTGCTGCCCTCAGAGGGGCTGTATCTCGTGTGCAAGGCCCCCTTTCCCTCTCCATAGTGCATAAGCCTTGCCATTAGTGCAGAACATTACTGTATATCTATAGCTACTTTCATCCAGCCATATAAAAGTACATATAAATGTTAATGTGTTAAACCTAATAACACCCCTAGGAGGGAGATGAGAATTTCACCATACACTTTACTAGTGCCAAAACATATAAAGAACCAACTTCAGATGGTGGTAAAAGGCTGAGCTGATGAACAGAGTGATTTTAGGAGTGACCCTGCATCAGAGGCCCTGTGACTTGCCTGTTTCCTACACTAAGCCAATGATGTGAGCTTTTTTTTTCTTTTCAATTATTAGAGTACTCACACATTCCAAGTGGAAATCAGGACCTCATAGTTTCCATGGTACATGGTAAAGCCTCAACCCTAAAGAACTTAAAGCCTAAGTAAATGAGATATAGAAAGCTTAAAAGAGAAAACAGTAGAAAGAAGTTCACAAAGTTGAGCTGGGAACACAGTCCCTGAGTCCCAGTCCAGGGACCTTGCTGCCAGACATAATTCCTTTCCTATGTATTAGTCAGATGATAACTTGCCCCCCTCTTGAAATTAAACACTTCCATTATTCAGGAAGACAACTCTCCTGATATCTTGTAACATTAGGAAAAGGTTACTTTTAATGTTTTCTGAACTAGAACATGACAAGGAACAACTTGAAAGAATGAAAGGCAAAGTTGAAACCAATAGTTGAAAGGCGAGAATTGCATTAAATCACCTAAACCTAATTCCAAAAATTCGGAAGTGTTTTTTCATATTAGGCTCTTTCTGAAAATTATCATCTGTGAGATAAAGAGAGATTATCTGACTGTGAGGGCAGTCAGCGACCTGTAATCCTATGATGCCTGAGCACGGGTATTTTCCAGTCTGCACCCAAGAGCTGCTGTGTCCACGAGCAGGGCCAAATGCCCTCTCCCTTTGCCCCAGGGCAGTCCCCAGCAGGTCAGGAAGCCGGGCTGCAGCCCAGCTGTGACTTAGCACGACCCCTCCACATCAAATGTTCACCCACAATTCAAGATGTGTGAAACAGCTGCCCGGGAAACAGAAGAGGAAGACCCCACCAGGGATGTGTTTTGGGGTTTAGATGCAGCTCTGAAGGAAACCTTCTGTTNAGTCAGAGAAGTGGGTGTTTGCTTTATTTGGCACCAGGTGTGTGTGGGGCTCTCTCCTCCAAGCACACACTCCAGCACTTCTTACAACACAATATTATGGGTACAATTCATGAATATTCATCACATTCCTTGGGGCAGGAGTGGTTATACAAATTATTTCTTGGAAGTCATTAATATCATTAGCATAGGTGTAATGCATGTGGGGTGTATCCTGGTGGTCGCACTGAGGAAGGCTCCTCTTCTTCATCAGGGGTCTTTCTGATGAAGGCTGGTAGTCTGCCTCACAGTGCACTTTTCACCTTTCTTTCTGGAGCGTGTGTGATCTTTCTTAGAGCGATTCAGCGGTTTCTGAGATGATCCTTGTCCCCTCTATCTTGACAAGATTAGGGCGAATCCAGCTTCTTAGGTTTTGTAATTAACGTTTGCTGTCAAAATTAACATTTTCTGTCTCCTAATAATTAACTGTGCTTACATGAGTTAGCTATTGATCACCCCTTTCTCAATAATAACAATTAATAATAATTGAGAAGTCCTGTGCTAAGGAAATTTATAACCAGTTAATAAAAATGTGGCTGTTGGAGTTAAACGCAATAAAAATTACTCTTTATGCACCAAAGGAAAGGCACATACACATACATAACCATGCTCATGTCAGCCTTGTTTAATGTACAAGCAGTTTTGTGTATATGTGGCTACATTTACTAATAAAATGTAAATGCATTGATCAGAGTTTGTATGATATTACACTAACTAATGTTGCACTAATCTGTTATCAAAGTTGGGCTTCTATGATATTCAAAATTAAACTATAGGAAAGCTGTTGAGTTCTACCCATGTCATGGATCTCTGCCAGCCCTCACCTGTCCAGCTCACTCAGGCTTGCAAGCCTCAAAGAATCCATTAGCTCCGTGAAAAATGAACCTAAGCTAAACTACAAATAATGAGATGCAGCATCTTGTTCAACAATAAAGTCTTCAGACAGATGATACCAAGGCAAAAGGATATGTTGTGACATGGGTTTATGTTATTTCATTGTTTTTGTGCTGAAACAACTAAACTTCGGGAATCTAAAATATATAGACTAACAGAAATCTCTTGGGAGACCCCTCAAGCAGCACATTATTGGAAACAAGAGAAAGATTTTTGCTTTCCATTTTATCCACAGGACCTTATTCATCTTCTTCACCTGAATCTTTATTTCTTAGGAAACAGAGGCCTTTCTTCATCTCATCTGAGGCCTCAACAGCTTCTTAGCATATTAGCATCTTTTCAGATTTAGTACGATTTTCACTTGGGGTTATCTGATTTTTTCCACTTAGCTGAAAAGAGGAATTTGCTTGCATGCTCACAGCAACATCACAGAGAAAATTATTTGGCATTACAATCTGCAGTTATTAACCTTTGGGCATAACTCTGAAAACCAAAAATTCCTTTCTGATTTGTGTCCTGTTAAGTTACAAGTGCAACACTTGCAGCAGATGATTTTCTGGCAGAGAAGCAATAGATTTGAACAGTGGGAATGCTATGGTGTTGGAAGTTAGGATTTTTCCTTTTTTTTTTTTTTTTCCCTTAGGGAATTTTGTCCCGTTTGTTGCCTAAGAGATGATAATGATCAGTACTTAAGAGAGACAAAAGAAGTGGCCAGGGTGGGGAGAAGGGGTGCAGCTGGCTGCAGCCTCTTAGAAGGGGGCTTTTCTCTTGGGAAGGGCTGAGGTGTCTTCCTTGGTAGACACCTGTCCTTTAAACTAGGACATATGGTTAGCTTTTAGCTTAAATTAAAATGGAAAAGAAGTTAGAAAATCAGTACAGCATAGGAAGAACTTGGCATTGTCTTTTAATGGTAATGGTAAAATAATCTGTGGAAGTGATGTTTAGAGTACAGAAAATGTGAATTTCAACATAGTTGAAATACAGGACTTTGTGATAGCATTTTTTTAGGAACTACCTCATCTTGCAGGTTTTTTCTGTGTCAGGAGAGGAAATCTCAGATATAGAAAACTAATATTTTAATCTGATTACTCTCAAAAAGCAGATGATTCAAATAATGACAAAGCCTAAGCAATGGGAACAGCAGGTGTCGGGGGGAATATTAAGGAAAGTGTGGGGAAGACGATGCTTCAATCTTATGGCATCAAAAAAAAAGCTCCTTGTTTCTCAGAAGCACAGGCAAATTTAGCTTTTGGTCTTCTGAAGGAAATTACCAGGACTGAGGAGCAAGAGGACATTTGTGGTCAGTAAGGCAGCCCCTTCTGCTTTCATGGGAGGAGCAGGAGGATGGTGCTGCTGCCATGCCCCACATCCTGCCTGCCCTGTCCTCTGCGGTGGCACCAGAAGGATCTGTCAGTGTGGCTCTGGAGTGAGCACAACAGACATGTCCCACAGCCAAGCCCTGGCAATTTTGACACCAATTATGGTCTGCCACTCAAGATACTTGGGGTTTTTTTGCCCAAGCCCAATGTGGATGGTGCTGTGAGCACTACTGGATACCAGAATAATACAGAGAGAACATGGAAGAGATCTGTGGGCCAAAATAGTAGCCAAAGATCAAAGAAATGAAAGCAAATTCAGGTCTTTGAGAGGAGAAGCAATAATCTCTAAACAGGAACTCAGCAATTCAGACACATTTGGAAAGCAGTGGAAGAGATGCACATACAAAAACAGACACCAGCACACAAATCCACTGTGAGATAACTCTGCATCAGATCAGGGTGTAAGAACATAGACAAATACAGAATAATGTATTCGGCAGAGGTGTTTGGGGGAGAATTATAGAAATCATCAAGAGATGCTGAGACTAGTCTGAGGATTAAAACAATGACACAAACTCTATGAAAGCACTCATAGAGCTGCAGTTCCAGCACTGACTTCCAGCAGGCACACTTCGATCAATCATGTAAGAATCACATAAGAATTAAAAGTGATAATTAAAAAGGGGAAGGTTCAAGGCTGCCAATATGTCAAAGTAGCAGAGGAGAGACAGGAGGAAAATGTGAGTTGCCTACAGCTCTCATAAGCAAAGGCAGTTCTCACTGGTATCAAGGGGTGTAGCTTGCTATCTGAAGGTAGGCTGTGCCCAGGACTCATCGTCTGAAACTGTCAGCTAAGCACCTTTCAAAAGCATTAGATACACATGCTAAGATGTATCCATAGCTGTATGAAGCCACCAAGCATGAACCAAGTGACAGACCCTGGGAATGCTTTGCAAGATCAAAATCTAGACTGCTGTGTCTACATTTTTTCCCATCTGGAGATTAATCCAACAGTGAAAATCACTTCCAAAACACTTAAATTGGGAGAAATGAATTTTTAGTTCTGTGTTAATAACAAATATCTCCATGAGTAACCCAAACTAACATTGCCTGGTTTTCTCTGGAGTATGCTCAGAATGCCTCTGTGTAGTTCCCAATATCTAATAAGGCATGAGATGTAATAGAAGATTTCCCCGCTAAACAGAAGCATTAGGATCACCTCTTTCCATTCACTGCCTACAACTGTGTAGGAGAGTATTAAAGACCTCCATCCCTGTACCCATCCCTACAACTTCATGATTCCAGGAATGCAGTCTGAAACATTTCTTGACCATGTTTTAGACATCACAGTCCTGTGTGCTGGTCAATGGCTTTCCAGTGGACATCTTGCAGTGGTCCCACATTAAGTTACCACATGTCCAGAGCTGCTGCTATTTTAAGAGTTTAAGCACTAGATATTTAAAAATTAAATTTTCAATTGTGATGACCTAGGAAGCATTCCAGGATACCAAGAAAAAGATACAAATTCAGAGAAATCAATTTCACTACAGAATTTATAGGGTTATTCCTTCCTTTTGGTTTTTGATATGTTCATGTCTTTCTCTGTTTTAGTTTTCTAAGTGTTTTCATTGATTTCTTTTTCATTTTCAGCACAAACTGAACACAGTTAATCAGTAGATACAAAATGCATCCTGCAACATCGCCAGTAGCCTAACATAAGTGGATTCAATTGCTGAATTGTCGTAAGATTAGACCTGAGCCACAGTATAAGCTTCATTGATCCAAGCACAGCATGATTTCCATTCAATAATATGTGTTTTAGCAAGGTTTTCCACTTGTAGGAACTTCCAGCAAATTAGCCTTCATCCAATATGTGCTTTAACCACGGTGGATCAAATCTTGTTTCAGTTGGAAGAACACCCCACTCCTCAGGAAGGAAGCAGGGTACCTGGGTGTGTTGTGTAAGCAGAGACACACAGGGAGGGAAGTTCACTGTCAGAGGAGGCTCATCGGTGGAGTGCAAGGATAATGGACACTGGGCTTCCTGATGAGCTCTGGGAGGTCGGGGGATGAAAGAAGGGGTGATGTCCATGAAGCTGTAGGTTCAGTAAAGCTGTTGTTGTTACCAGTGGAGGGTTCTTACATGGAAGCACTTGCAGGGGAGAGGTCACAAAGAGCTGTCTGGCTCTGGTGCCTGTGCAGTGCCACCCCTGTGGTACCTGAGGATCCCTCAGTGCCGCGTGTTCCCTCCCACAGCCCTGCAGTGGGACACTGCTGCTGCCACCCGTGCTCTGGGAAAGGACTGTCCCTGCCCTCACAGCCTTCCCTGTAGCTCTGGCTGTCTCTCCTCACAGCCTTGGTCCCCACCTGTTGACAAGAACAAGAGATTTCGGTTGAAAACAGGGTCTAACACAAGAGATAAATAATGTGGGATTTCAAATTACTCTGGGGTGAGGAAACCAGGGCTATGGGACACCAAGCAGTGCTGCCAATATCACTGACACTTACCTGTGAATACTAAGAGCCCACATAGCCTTCAGCATGGGCACTGCCTGATTCTCTTTGGGCTGGAGCAGAGACAGGTGCCAGTGAGTGATTGAAACAGAACAGACCCCTTGTGACATTAGAAGTTGTTGGGTTCCTCCACACAGGGATCTCTCTGTCAGCAAGACAGGCAAAAACCCCAAATGGCAGAGGTGATCTAAATGCATCCAAGGGCTCGTACTGCTGCTTACAATGTCCGTCACCTGGCACAAGTCATGAAATGACATGGCTGTGATTAGACCACAAATGAAGTGGGGATGCTGATGCCAAGGGAAGAATCTGAATGGCAGATAGAGTTTCAAAATCAAATATCTCTATTGGGAAGATAGTGATTTAATAGCACCTAAGGCTGCTTTTTCATTAGAAGGTTTTCTTTCTTTGGATTTTTCTCAAAGCACAGCTCTTATTCGGTTCCAAATGCCTAAATGTAGACATTTTTTTCAGTCCTTCATCTTAAACACTTAAATGCACAGCATGCAGACTTTGGTATCAGAAAAGACTGACAGCATAATGACTTTGCAAGTATGTGAGGCTTAAAATTACAACCAGTATAGTCTTATTCACTAAATGTTGCTCTTGAAAATAAACTTGGGTACTGGTAAACGCACTCCTGAATACAGTCTCTGCTGTACAAATACCTTGCCATCTTTCCATGTAGATTAAGAAAGCCCTTTATTATATAAAGTCCCCATTTTTTTTCCAATTGGGAACTTACAGCATATATATACGTAATTCTTAGTGTTCCTTGTTGAGGAATGAGTCATCCTTATTTCCACTGAGAATTTCCCCAAACTACTTTACTTGCATGTAGGGAGCTGTATTATTTTGCTAAATTACATAAAGATTCCAGATCACTAAGATTTTGTGTTATTAACACAAACATCAAATGATTTAAGTGAGTTCCTAGAATACCTAAGTGAAAAAATCAAAACAAGTGCCTTAGAGGAACTGCTCCTTAAGTTTTGAAAGTGTGGGCAAATGAAAAAAAAGAATAAGTTAGTAAAGTATTTTTCTCACAGGAAAACTAATAAAGAGAAAGGCACGGATAGCTTCCTTTCAAAGTGAAGCCTCCTGTGGCTAATCTTTCACCTTTTTTTATTTAGCCTAAAACCCCACCCTGCAAAAACATAAACACATCTTTAAATTTATGATCTTGAGAAGTCTACCCACATGAGCTTTTGCAGGATCAAGACCTGAGAGAATGATTTCTGTTCATAAAGCACTTTTAAAGTTTTATGTGCCAAATTTTGAGAACAATCTATTTTCACCCACCCACTCTGACCTTATTTGCTCAGCAGGCACTATTTCTAGAACTGCCAGAAACCTCAACGTGGCCGTACATTTTGCTGTCAACTCTTGGGGAGATAAGGCCAGTGCTTTATGCACTTAGGCAGCTGCTTGAATGGTTCCTCACAGACCTGCTGGGTACAGGGTTTTCCAGTGAATGCAGATTCAGGGAAGCCCTGCATAGGTCTATTAATTCCATTATTACAGTCCTGGGACAGATTTCCTTTGAATGCAAAGTATGGCTTGCCAAGAGTCAAAGTGGGAAAAATGGCCTTAGATAAACTTTAGTAGAGCAGAAACATATGTAGAGCTCATCAGAGGGTGTCTGGTTCCCCCTC
This sequence comes from Daphoenositta chrysoptera, assembly GCA_013397915.1. Lineage (NCBI taxonomy): Eukaryota > Metazoa > Chordata > Aves > Passeriformes > Daphoenositta > Daphoenositta chrysoptera. Next base: position 144,505 of record VZRO01000322.1, on the reverse strand, counting down.
CCTGTCCTCTCTCCAGGAGAACCAGGTGGCTTTTGTCACAGCGAAAATCAATCACACTGTTCCCTGCTCCCACCTAGTCCCTGTGTGTGAAATAAACCCTGTTTCTAGGGCTTAAGTAGGATAATAGGGGAAAACGTAGTTTGCTTCAGCCTATGGATAATACACAAGGTGATAATCTAGAGCAAGATCTAGATTTAAGGAAAAGATCCTAAATATGTGTTTGTCCAAAACTCCCTACTTTTTCTAGGAGTTCCAAGTGTATGAGGCAAGACCCTGGCCTCACACCTCCTTAAACTCTACTATAAGATTTGAAAGGTATCAGTTAATTACAGAGTCGTAGAATATCCTGAGTTGGAAGGGACCCACAAGGATCATCAAAGTACAACTCCTGGCCCTGTACAGGACACCCCAACAATCCCACCGTGGGCCTGAGAGCGTTGTCCCAGTGTTCCCAGAGCTCTGGCAGGATTTGTGCTGTGACCACTGTCCTGGGGAGCCTGATCCAGAGCCTGACAACTCCCTGGGTGAAAAGCCTTTTCCTAGGATCTAACCTAAACCTTCCTCGACACAGCTTCATACACACAGCTTTGCCTTCAACACTTTGTGCTTCATTCTTCAGTATCTTGGGTTTCACACCAGAAAAGTTTCTTAAATATAATTTTGCACTTTGTGGTCAAAAAGAGTAAGAAGTGAGTAACTCCATAATTGGTAGTGGAGTTTACAGGAATGTTCCTTCATCCATGATTGCTTTCTTCTCTTCTTCTCCTGAAAGGTGCATTCACTGCACAAGCTGGTAGATGAATAAGACTGACAGTATTTGATTTGAAATTCAGACTAGTAGCTAGTTATTGAAGATAACAGCTTGTCTGAGCTTCTTAATACAAGAAAACTTTCCTAAAAGCCAACTCTGATAAGCATAATAGTTTCCCTTGCCTTTTAAATTCAGGGGCTCTACATTGTCTTCAATGGTAATTCACTTCAAACAGGACACTACCCAAGCCTCTGTAAAATGAACCATGACATTAATAACATTCAGCTCTTGAAGTTTCCTTTATATGTATCACAAATGCCAAATTAAAAACTAAATTTTGAGCATACAGTCTGTGGGATTATTCCTACAAGTAGTCACTATAGGACTTAGCACATTTCTGGGACATACTGGCAATTACCATATCTGTGACACATAATATTTTGGAAACATCCTTTGTAGACCCTGATGGGGTCACTGGATGCCGTGTGGGAAGGGATGTCTTGTGAGAATTCACTGAGTCTTTTTGTTTCTGAAGCAGGTTAGGAAATCCAGGGAGTGCTGCACAGGGCACAGCACACAGCATGACTACAGGGTAGATCACAACAGGCTCCCGTTTTACAGATCAATCCCAGTTGTACTGTGAAATTTTACAAAGCTTAGGCAGACCCTCTGCGGTGCCCATCCATCCAAATTCATACTTTGGCACTGTGGATACTCAGTCTGGCTACAGTGAGCTGAAATAGCTGCAAGAAAACAGAGAACGTGGATAACTCAGTCAAACTGAGTCAATTCATATGTTGCAAGTAAAATTTTCTCCCATTGGTTTATCCCACAGGAAGTGGGAGTGTTTGGGCTACAGCTGAAAACTGAAAAGAGAAGTACAGAGGATTAGACAAGCTCAGTTTCAAATTCCTGTCTATCTAATTCACCAGCCTAAATTAATTTAAATATTTTAAAACCTGATTTTAAAGTAAAATAAAATATTTATAGATAGTAATTACAGATGACAGAGTTGGTTAGTTCAGACAAAAGTATCAACAGACTGAATTGGGGAGCAAACACCTCCTCTGGGGGTGTATAGCTTGATAAAATATTGATATTGAAAACCCAGAAGCCTTTACTTTGCAACTCCTGGGAACAGATTATTTCCCAGGTGTATCCCACTATAGGGATTGGGCGTTCCTTTAATGTGTAAGTAGCTGAGCAGAAGGTGCTGTGCTAGAAATCTCAGTGCAGTTACAACCCCTCTGCAGGGCAGGACACAGTGAGCCCTTCTGGGAGGACCTGGAGCTGTCAGGTCCTGCCAGCCCTGAGGCCCTGGGGCTGTCCCTGAGAGAGCTGGAGGTTCCCTTGAGGAGCCATCAGCACAGAGCTGCGAGGGGCTGGCAGTGGAGATGGAAGGTGCTGATGCTGGCCTGATGTCACAGTGCTCTGCTCGGAGCCTCTGCATGGGCAGGACTGGGAGGGATCTTTCCTAGGTAAGGCATTTTCACCAGGAAGAACAGCAGGACAGTATTGGTCTCCATCCCTCAGCTGTGAAATACTGATATTTTCAACCATGGAGTTAATCTGTAGGAACCGCTGCTTGCAACTTGTCCAAAGGAAATCTACACCTCTCTTGGTGTAATTGAGCAAGAAATATACAGTGTGGGCTCTGACTTTGATGTCTTGCTGGATGAAACTTAAACACTGTGATGGCTTAGAAGCAAACATCAACACCATGAGTGTTCAAAATTAAAAAGCATCATTCAGAAAAGCAGAGATCAAACTCCAAACACCACCAGATACCTCTGATAACTCGCTTGTGACATGGACATCTGCTGCTACTGAGACTGTTGGATGCCCAACAATTCAAAACTGCTGAAAGCTTGTACCATAAAGGTGGAAGCAGTGGACAAAGTCTGATCAGCAACAACAAGTAGCTGTCCAAATATTACATGATAGGCACCATTATAAGAACATGGAAAAGAGAAATGGCTTCAGTGGAGATATAAATAATGCAGACTGACATGAACACATAAGCTGTGTGAGCTGAGAGAGGCTGCCTTTCTGGGCAAAACAGAAGTTATTTGCAAAAGGGCAGAGGACTATGGATTATAAAATAAGTGTTGAAAAGCTGGTACTCCATAAATATGGTAAGAGTAGTTTATCTGCAAGAGGATTCAAAGACCAAAGAGAATTTCACATGCTTAGATGAATGTATTCCTGAAATTCTGCTACTCAGCTGTGGCTTCCCTCAGTGCAAAAATTGAACGCAGAGACTTGATTTATTTATCAATAAATCCACAGTCTAATTGAACATACAGGAAAAAAAATATTGCCTGAGGATAGTTAAAGAAATATTAAACTACCCCCCAGTGTTTGCTGAATCTGCCACTTTTGTCCCAGCAAATTTCACTGCGTTGGGACACCAATGTGTGGGGAATGAGCTTTCTCAGGGCGGGGGAGGAATCTGCATGAACCACTCTCTTGCTTTCCTCTGTTGCTGCCTTTCCACACCCCCTGGGCTCCCTTCTGGAGATCCTCTGTCTCAATCCACAGGCTGTGTGGTGCTAGAGAAGAACATGGAAATGCTGGCCACGGCGTTCAGAGAGAGCCCTTGGTGTGCTCCTTTCAGCTCCAAATGAGTTCTCACTCTTGCATCTCTCCCTGGACTCTGCAAAAGCAGAGAGAAGGAAAAAAGAGAACCTCCGCTTCCCCTCTCTACCAGGAGATACAATACAGGCTCTTAGAGGATAACTAGCAGAATACTTATTGCTATTTCCCGGTTCTGCCTTCCCCACCTTTAGCATCCTCCTTCTATAAGTCCTGTATTTCTGTTAAAACACAGCTGCATCTGGAATAATCAGAATCAGCAAAAAGATACTGACTTGTTTTACTCATCTCTGATCTTTGCAGTGCCAAGATCCACCTCCTCAATTTCTTTTTGCTTTTTTTTTTAATTGATGGTATGGGGTTTTTTTTAATTAAAATTTGTTGGTTAGGGTTAGGATTAGGGGTTAGGGTTAGGGCTAGGGTTGGTTGGTGTTTAGGGTCAGGGTTAGGGTTAGCTTAGAGGCTTTTCCATGTAGTCCACCTCTGCTGAGGAATGTGGATCAAATACACCCAAAACGTTGGCATCTCTTTTATCTACTTTGGTTTTTAAGACACCGAGTAACAGAGATTCTTCAGATACTCTAGCAGCCTCTTCAAGTGTTTACCTAGGTTTATAGTTATAAGGACAACCTAAATCTCCTTTCTTGGAAATTAGAGCAATATTTCCTTCCCTACCCTCAGAAGATAATGGATCACTTTCTCCTTTTAGCAGCTTCTTATACACTGGAAGTCTGTTATCATACCCTACGCATTTGTGTACAGGAAACAAACTCAGTTTCTCCAAACTTTTCTCATATTTTATTGGTTTCTATTTATTTCTGTTCCTGTCCAGTGGGACTGAACCTTTTATTTAAAAATATGGTACTTAAAGCAAATTCTGAGTAAACTGGTAAACCTCCAATAGTTCTGAGCACAGCAGAGTAATGATGTTTGACATGTTACAAGCAGTGCTACTGTTAGTACATTTTACAAGATTTGCTTTCGTACGAGTACATCTCACTTCTCATTTACTGTGGATGCTATCACCTTCAGATCTTCCAGGCTTCTGCCTTATTGGTGTGTGGAGATTTGGCTTCTCCTGCCTATATATAGCTTTTTTTATTTCACTTGAGTGAATGTGACCTTGTTAAATTGGAATAATCTCCCTGGTTTACCAAGAGCACTACTTCTAATTGTGGTGCTCTAGTATTTCCAGTTCCTTCCAAAATGCTGTCATTTAAAACTGTTATAACATCGAATTTATTCTTTCCAGTTATAACCTGCTTAAAGTTAGGCTGAGAAATACATGGTTTCTTGAGAGTTCCTTTTTCCATTTTCTTGAAACAGGTGCTGTATTTGCCCTCCTCTGGTTTTCTGGGACTTGACCTATCCTCCAGAGGTTCTGAGAGATGATAACTAATAATTATGAAATTGCACTGGTTAATTCCTTAACTGCTTTAGGGGAACAGGTCTTGCTGTCTACAGTACATGCAACGTAACTAAATCTTCTCTAATTCTTTCTCTATTCTTGTTCAGGCTCTGTTGCCCTGTTAAAACAAAATGATCAAGTTACAATTAACCTTTTTTGAGGAAAGACACAAGGATAGCATTTCATGAGTGAGAGAAATTGCCACTGCACCTTCTTGGCTCCCTTCTCCCTTCAAAGAAAATCCCACAAAGATTTTGAGAGAGAAAATTAGCAAAAAGTAAAGCAAGAAAATAGCAAAAGCTGTTATGGCAACTTGAATTCTTCCCTGTTTATCTCTTTGTGTTGTCTGCTAGATTTCCCTCTTTGTTCTAATTAATTGGCAAACTACTGCTAAAGTCATTCATTTCTCAAAACTTATTTATTTTGCCTCACAACATTTATTTGCACAGCACTACTCTTGTGTACAAAGATTACTCTTTAATGGAGTTCAGAACACCCTTGCACAGCATGCAATTCTGTTCAGTCCAAAGAATACAATACACCATATACTGAGTCTGTACCTTAAATTAATCTTATTTGGTTTTACTCTGCTTGATTACCCTTTATGTGCTTTCTTAAAGTCATGTGATTTTTACTTTTTATTTTGACTATTTTAATTATTTGCTTCCACAATATATTTACAAGGATATTCCACAGTTCTTTTCAAAGCAGTTTGCATTAACTAACTGAAATAGATTTGCTTTTGCAATAACAAAATTAAAAGAATGCAGTCTTTTTAGATCTCAAGGATGTATTTAAATAAAAATGAATCAAAACCTGTAACTCCATACTTTGGGACATCAGATAAAATGTTGGCATTGTTTCAGCATGTCGGGATGTGAACATACCCCATGTGAAGGTCTGTTTTAGAGGCTATCTGGGCTGAAGCCACACAAAGCACAGCAGGAAGAGACATCTGTATATTCCTGGAGAACAAATACAGATGACGATTGGCAGTGCTGGTCTGAACCTCCACCCAGGTTTGATCTGCAGAGCTGGCTTACAGACACAACAGGAAATAAACCTTCGGGACTTTGAAGGGAGTGAGCATCGCCTGCAGTAAGACTGAAATGTGTAACCCCGGCAGAGGAAGAGGACATCAGCACTGAGCCATTCCGCCCTGGTGCGCCAGTTTTGGGCACTGTGGGAGCAGCACCGAGCCCACTCTGTCTGGGCAGGGGAAATAACGATGCAGTTGGCCCCGGGCTGGCTCCAGCAGCGTGCAGAGCCCCAGCAGGTCCTGGCGTTCAGTCAAGCGCTGCAGTCAGCTGCTGTCACTGCCCAAAGCAGTGGGATGAGCTGTGGTACCCCGTGTGCTCCCAGGGCAAGCCCAGCAGGGCAGGAGGCTCAGGCAAAGCTCCGGAGCACAGCCCGGCACAGATCTGCAGGATCCACGCTGGGTGCTGCCCTGGGAGCTGCCCTGGGAGCTGCCCCAGGCCTTCAGCAGGACCTGCCACCTCCTCTGACACAGAGGCAGCACCAGGGAGTCTGCGGGGAGCGCGGCTGCTGGGAGGGCCAGGCACACTCCTGCTGGCCAAACACCTTCTTGTGCTGCTTGTTTCCCTGAGGACAGCAAGTGTCTGCAAAGTCACAAGGGGAAAAGAGGTGAAGCCGTGTTTTGGATTTTGTTGTTGTTATTCAAGTGACTGGTTAAGCCAGAGTCTGTCAGTGATAGATAGAAATAACACCTGCCTGATCTGGAGACAGGAGCCTCAGTGACTTCACCAGACGCTGCAGATAAGCAGTATCTTGCTTGGTCATAGATGCCCATGTTAACACTGCTATTGCTGCCAGTGTCTAAGAGGGCAGCTGCCTCCATCTGCACATCCAACAGATGCACAGATGCCTCTGGTACCTCTGCTTGCTAGATAAAGCCAGCCAGTAATATCAGCAGACCCCGAGCTAGCTTTATTTAACCAGCACGGGTACTGGTGACGTGTGAGGGAGTGCAGAACTGCTCTCACACACACTGACAGTGACATTGTCAAATGCTCAGTTAAGGATGAGGATGGCTGCTGCCAAATATTTCACATGCAGAAAGAAAGCCAAGTTATTTATCTCATTTTATTTACAGTAACAGGGGACTGTTGAACAGCATGTAAGTGCACTACAATAAAATCGATAGAGAATATTAAAAGCAGAAAAAAGATCAGCCAATATGAGGAAACTATTAACTTGAATGAATGGATCTAAGAGGAGGGCACACTGAACAGCTCAGGAAGACCAACCCACCAAAACAAAAGAGACTGATTTCCAGGTTTGATTAGATAAATCCTCAGCCTTTCACTGAAACAAACTGCCCTTGACGTGATGGTTTCTCTGAAGCCTCTGAAGAGAATTTTTCTCAGCATACTTGAAAAATTTTCATAATCAAGGACCTGAAAATGCATAATCTCTACTTGGTCTGACCTCAGATGACTAATTCCAGAAACTGATTCACCTGCACTGACACTGCAGGACTGGAAGCAAAAGAGAGCATCTAACAATTCAGAAGTCACTCTGTCCATTCTGAGGTCAACATGAGTTTTGCCATTGGTCTTAAAATAGTGGCAGAAATTCTTACCCCATGTAGAGGGATGCTGGATTGCTGAGTGTAGAATAATGCTTTCCTTTCAGATATAAGCAATAGATGGCTGGTAGTCTAAGCATGACTAAAAGGTTTCTCTTTGGTAAAGATACTGAGACTTTGAGACAAAGTTTATTGGGCAAAGCTCAAGTCTGACTGGAAAAGCCGTTTTCTGGATCAGTGACCCAAGTTAGTCCAGTTTGTGGATGATCTATGTGATAATGTACCAAAAAACTGTTCTAAAAAACTCAGAGTTGTGTTTGCTGTCAAGCTGATTTCCTCTGCTTTAACTGGAGTTCAAATGAGCAAAGACAGCCACCCATTAGTGGAGGTTACTGCAAAAGCCACCACTGTCCTTGCTGAAAGCCCCAGCAGCAAGTGCCTGATGCCCTCAGGTCGTTTGGAAGGGCTGCATTAAAGCAGCTGCCTCAGCTCTTCCTGCTGTCCTTGCAGCCCTGGGTTAGAGACAGCACCTGGCTTCCTCTAACCAAAGACTACGTAAAATGGGGAGAACAATATGAAGAAGAAAATTTGTAAACAAGTTGAAATCTTTTACCTGAAAGTGTATTTGATCCACAACAATCCTTTTGTTTGAAGATAGGACCCCTTGAAAGTTTCCGAGCTTTTCTCAAAGGTAAAAATTTTGAATTATCATTGTTCAATAGTGGCTGGTTTTTAACTGTTCTTTCCTTCAATCTTTTCTACCACTGAATGTCTTAAAATGAATTATTTGATGGTTCCATTCTTTACTTTTCATGAGTTCTGTTTCAGTATTATTAATTTGTTTTGTTCTACTGCTTTTCAAAAAAAAAATTTCCCCCTCTGGTAAATTTAAAGGACAGAATGAAATATTAAAAAGAAATATGTCAATCTCTTGGCTGGTAACCAAAGGGTTACCAATATTTTCAGTTGCACATTCCAGCTCCACAGATCCCAAATTATTGTCCAGGTAATTGTATTGAAAGTGGTTCACATACCTATTCATAACTGCTAGGTGCCAAAAATCCAGAGAGGAATGAAAAATACTGTGGTCATTTCTCACAGTGAGAGTGGCCTCTTCAGTAGAGAATGAGAGGTAGGAGGGGGAAAGATCCAATGAGAAAATAATAAAAATCAACTTCAGAAAGTTTTTATTAAGGCTGTAAATTAATATTTGCATAGAAGAGGGAAAGTTTTAAAATATGAACACAGAAACACACTTGTGCATTTAAAGGAATGCTTCGATTCCATATTGTAGTTCAGCTAAAAAGTCTATGCCACAGAAAGCAGTAATTATTTCAGCTTTGCATATTGTAAACCTGGTCACTGTCATTCTTTCTTTGCCTCCACATGCCTCAATGCCACATTTTCTACAATCGTGGGGAGATTGCCTTGGCTCTCACTCAGCTGGCTCAGCTATTGCAATTCACAGGCCTTCAAATGTAAGCTTGTAAACTGTTTAGTTCTTTTTCTCTCTAACAGCTTGTCTATTAACAGCTCATTGAATGGAGGAGGGAGAAGAAGCTAGTGAGACCTCTCTTGGTATTGTTCAGCAGTGACCCCGGCTCTCTCGGATTGGTGGCCAGTGCTCACTGAACAGCGTTTGTCAGCACATGTTGTTTCGCTGGATAATGGTCTATTGTGCGAGCAGCCGTCTGGATTAGTAGCAGGTAACAATAAGATGGGAAAGTAAGTCTCCTGTGCGATACGGTAAGGTCAGAAGAATGATGCATAAAAATGCAAGGGAATGCGCTTAGGATGGCCTGGGTACCGCAAGAAAACCTGTGCGGTCCTGAGAGATCTTTGTCCGCACTTCCCTCTGTGCGTTGTTCAGGATCCTCAGCACTGCTGTGTCCTCCGGCTCGGGATGCACTTGTTGGATGAGGATGGTTCATTGCTGCAGGATTTTCAGGATGTATCTCCACTGCTCATGCCCTGTACTTACTGAAAGGTGGGTTTTGTCGGGATACCAGGATCATTAAATGCTGGGACAGGAGCAGCAGAGCCAGCCCAGCCCGCGGCCCATGCCCATCGTTCCCGCAGCGGTGACAGCAGGCCGTGCTGTCCTGTCCCTGGCAGTGAGAAATGGGTGGACACCGGGCTGGCTCCCGCTCCGGCACTGCCCATCCATCGGCGCTGTGCGGGATTCCCGTGCCACGCCGGGAGCCTGCCACACCCTCTGCTTTCCCAACGGATTACACAAAATCTCCACTCATTTACGACTGATGGCTGAGATTTCTTTAACTTTTCTTGCTGTTCTACATGGCATTACCAGGCAAGTTGGTGGCTCAATGCTCACTAAGGAGAATCGGGCTTGGCACAGTTTCTCCCCGCCCCACACCCGCCGCACTTCCAGCCCGTTCTGTTACACAAACACCGCGTTTCCAGCCTTGCTTTTCGCTGCGCTGAGTGTCGCGGATCTCGTGTTATCTCCCAGACAGACTGACAAGGCGGCAGCACGGAGAAATCGGGTTTCCAAGGAGTGATTTCCGAGCCGAGCTGCGCGCATTGCGACTCCCCCGTGTGGCTCCGAGGCGCCGCCGGCTCAGCCCGCCGGGCTGGGGCTGCCCAGCGAACGCGGCCAGGGAACACTCCCCTGCTCAAAAGTGGCCAGCGGTTTGCAATTAATATTGACCCCGAGAGAGTAATGTTATTCTGTTGTGCTTCTGCTACAGGGAAGGGAAAAAAAAAAAAAAAAAAAAAAAAAGTGTGATATTTTACTAACTGTGATGCTTTGGGAGGAATTATGAGGTCTCATATTACTTTGCTATGAATTAGTCTTAATAACTTAATTCTCAGTGTCCTTTTTCCCCATCAAAGTGTCTTAAGGTGATACCTTAAAGAGGCTAAAATCTATTTGGACATCCTTACTTATTTTAAAACTGGAATTATAAATTTTTGTGGACTAACACAACAGTTCAAGGTTCTAACCTTGTTAGAACTGTGGTTCTAATTACATGTTAGTTGTACTCTTCAGGTCACTTATGATAAACATTCCCTCTTTTTGGCTTAGCTATGAAAGCCGAGTTTTCAGTCCAGAATGGAACATTTTTACCCAAAACCACACACACACACACAAAAATTTACAGTTTCTACTACTATCTTTTATATGTCTTATGTATATTTTCTTGGGTGTGGGCCAGAGGAAGCAATTGTCTTCTTCCAAATTAAGGGTTTGAATCTGCCCCATGTTACACTGTCTCAAATTAGCTGTCAGCTGCATAAAGAGAGGTTAGATTTACACCAGCATAGACAAAGGTAGAATTGGGCCCAAAGTGTTTATTGTATTAAGGAACTTGGCATCCTCTTCTCCCATTCTGCTGAAATCAACATAAAGAGATGCTGAAATTCTAAAACGTTTTAAACCCTCCACCACTGTAGCTGTGAGCAGGGTGCATTGTAACTACCAGAGCTCGATGGCACGAAGATATGCATCATGAACATGAAATCTGGGGAGAAAAGATAAGGGCACAGCCTTGCCACACTCACAATGCAGCAAAACACTGTACAAAGTCACACCTGCATTTTTGTGGTATTTGGTCACATCCCTCCTTGCACTGGCAAAACTTAGGTGCAGTTCCAGGAAAGTGAATGCCCAGTGGAGTTGTGCCCAGCTGCAGTGGATCTGTATTTGATGACAATTAAAAAGGTGAATGAAAATAATTTCGGTTGCATTAGGGATGTAAACTGTCAGGGATTTGGTTTACTGCTTATTCAACTTTTTGGACAGCATCTTTACACTTCCAAGAAATCCTTTTTAGTCCAGGCATCACGAGGAGACAGGATGAAGTCCAAGCAAGAAACTGGAGTCTGCAGACAAGTAGCTCATGCTCCTGACACTGCAGAATAAGGGAATGGAAAACAAAAGTAGAGAAAACAAAGGATACTTTGTGAGTGTGCTGTACTGCCAAACCCCAGTGGCCTGGATACATTGTTGTTGTTTATCTATCTCCATCGGCGCTTATGGGTATGTATTGATCTGAATAACTCATGTCTGAGGGGTCACTGGGGCATCTGATTTTATCCCTTTCTTTGGGAGGTTTATTAATATTGACACTTCTTCATTTAATTGGGGCACCGACTATGGAATCCCTTTTTAATGGAATCATATTAGCTAATGTACTGCCTGTCCACACTCAAATCCAGAGTGCTTTACACAAGCCTGTATTTGAGTAACTGCTAATGTTTTAAGAAAAAAAACCCAAACACAAAAAACACAGATCTCTGAAACCAGAGAGGAATAGCAAAGACAGAACAATGCTGCAATCTGCAATCCGCATTTCTCTGTTGCAACACAGAGACCCAAAATAAAGTAAGAGTTACTTTTCCTGTAACTTACAAGTGATATTTCTTTCCTTGTTCTGTCGAGGCCATTCCTCCCTTCCCCCTCCCACCAGGGGCTGCGTTAGTTTCTGGAATGTAATTATTCACATCTGCACAAGCTCCTGTAAGACATTACCAACTAAAAAAGATCGCCAGAACATAAAAGTTTGCACATCATCTTATTCCTGCACTGAAAGAGAGTGTGTCTCTGAGTGAATATGGGTATGGCAAATGTTCCTCCTTAACTTTCTCTTCTTTCCTTAAACAGATTGGGAGTCTGCTTCTACCATTTATAGAACAGTTTTTCTTTTTCTTGAAAGTGCTCTCCTGGGACTGACTAGGAAAGTGATTTTTGCAGTCTGCTTGATTGGTCTTCATTGTGGAGCAATTTCAGGGGCCTGGCTTTGGACACCATTTGCAATGGGTTTACAGCAGAAGGTCATGTCTCGTTACAGAGCCATTATTGCCTCTCCCCTCGGGACCACAGCACACCTGTGTCTTTACCCTTCACCAGGAGCTTCTGACACATCTTTTTGACATCCAGGCAGGAGGGCAGGAGCGTATCGCACCAACTTCTTTGGCAGAAATCAGCAGCGGACTGAAAGGGGGGAAAGGAAGAGCAGAAATTCCACCTTCAATGAATTTATTAATTCTCACCAAGTTTGTGAATGTTTTCAATGATGTTTTGGTTGTAATGCATGAGGCCTTTAAAAGAGTAGGTATCTCATTATGATACTGGCTTTGTGGAGTCCAGGAAGACAAGGGGGCTGAAAGGTGAGTTTACTAAAGCCAAGGAGATTGCTCATGGTAACTGTGTCTGTAACGTGCCTAGATCCAACACACCACACCCCTGCTGCTCCTTACAGCAACTTACATTCAGCCTGAGCTCACGCTGCCTGCAAACCCTGCCTGTCCTTGAGTCAGCTGCACCGTGTAGAAAAACCTGACAGTTGCAGTTATCTCCCTGGCAAGCTGCACGATAGTGGAAAAACATCGAGCATGGATAGAGCCTTCCCACTGAAAGCATTTCTGCTTTACTGCAACTGAGGAGGCCAGGACTTTCATTGAACCCAAATATTATTGAAACCTATAAACAATATTTGCACCAATAATGGAAGATCCTAAGTCTGTTGTCTCATTAGTTTCCACCCTAAATTCTGCCAAGATAGTAATTTCCAGTGAGTCATGGATGTGGTCACAGACAAGCAGGACAGAAAACTGGGTCTTTCATCTCATCCCTCTGCTCTAGTCATGAACATGCTTGCTCTGTCACACTGATGATAGATTTTTTTATTCTTCTTTTAACAGGAGAGGATTTGTGAATTAAACACACTCACAGCCCTAGCAAGGTTGTACCACAGGTCTCTGAACTACAGCTGCTTTTGAAAAAGAAACTCACTGCTGATCAGTCCAACCCTCCACACACTTTTACAAACACAACCACTTTGAGGCCATTTCGGGAGACAAAAGAACTGTTTGACTTCAAGGTTAATTTGAAGTTTTCAAGTAGGCATCTGAGCATGTGACCAAGTGTCTGTTCTGAATGATTTAGCCTACGGCTACCCTAAGGTGGTGGTTCCTTTTTTAGAACACAAGAAAATAAATGTATTGGTCTTCCAAAAAAGCCTTGTGCAAACCTTGTGAGAAACTGCCCAGCCAGGACACCTTGGAGTATCTCTTAAGTGAGTGCTCATTCCTGTCATGCTGGTTGAGCTGTAGATGTGCAGCCTGTAATACCTGCAGCAATCTCTGACCCACAGCCCATGTCTTCACCCAGAGTTTGCATCACCCATCAACATTTTTCATACCTTTCACTTTACCTGCGTCTCTGAGTTCATCTATTTTTATGTCTTCATAAATCAAACAACACAGCTCATTGCTATGATTATATTGAAATAAAGTCCTCTCTTTCATCACAGCACTTTGCTTGCCCTCCACCTCTGGTTCTCAGCAGGTTCTCAGATGCCTTGTTAAGACCTTCAAAGCCTCACGGCATACTCTGAGGACAATGCATCTGTCCTGAGGGTACGAGAAACTAACTCTGCAATAGTATAATTTATGAAACTACAAGTTCAGCATCCTTTTTTTCCCTTTCCATGCAAAGCTGAACAGGAACAAGGACTGCTGAATTAACCAGGAAGTTTATACGTCACACTAGTTATAATCTGAACTGTAGCTGCTTCTTCGTACTTCATGTTGAATTATCCTTTCAGGGCTAGATCCTCACCTGGTCTTTTCCCTACAGGTTAACCATTCCAGTGAGGCTGGCTGTAAATCAAGGAAAATTTATCCCTTTCTTTCTAAACACAAAAAGTAGTGTAATTTTGCGTACCTGACTTCTTTCTTTGATATTTATTTCTCCAATCCTTTACATAGTCATTATAGATGTTAACAAGCCTGTTTTGGAAATGATTAATGCTATTAATAATTTTCTAATTCAATAAAACCTCTCATCTCTGAATTCCTTGCAATATTTTTCTGCTTTCTTCAGCTTTTCACTAATTCAAAAATATGACAAATACGAGCCTTGGTTTCAGTTTTCTTTTATTTCTCATGTCTGATCACATAAATTAACAGACTTTCATTTCTTTCCCAGGAGTCATGCCCATATGTTGATGAAGGCAGCATAAAAATATTAGTTGTTCAAACAGGAGGGGGGAAAAAAACGATAGAAGTTATCTTTTATTCACTGTTCCAAGCAAACCAGGGCAGCCGGTCCCGTTCCTCTCACCTTGACAGCACCTGCTCTGCAAACCGTAAATATTGCAAGATTTGCAGAGCCCCCATTGGTCTGGTTTAGCTGGGTTAGAATGTCCCCTTTCAATCTCTTCCTACAGTAGCAGTTATTTTAACCATGCCACGGTACTTCAGGCACTGGGAAGAATCAGCTGTCCTGTGGAACTCGGGCAGCCCCAGCCCAGCAGAGCAGCATCCTGCTGCTGCAGTTCGCTGTGTTGGGCAGTTAAAGACCCGGCTGCAGGCCAATTTGTACCTGCGTATTGTTGATAGGCAGCGTGCCTCGGGCACAGAGATACTGCACGCAGGAAATGGATTCTCATTTAACCGTGTTTAATTCTGTTCCCTGCATCTCCATCATCCATCTTTCCATTTCTCTGCCCACCCAAATTGCTAATGCGAAACAAAGCTCCTTCCGCCACCACAGCTCCTAAACCGATGTGTGACGATGCAGTGATTGATTTCCCACTCCAGGAAAAGTGGGTCATTGTACATGTTGTACCACAGCGGGCTGAACCAAGCTGGTCGTGCTGACATTGGGCTTTTACAGATTTGTTTCAAGAAGTTCAGACCTGAGGCGACGACTGTGAATATCCAGCCCGAACATCTCTGGGTTTTGATGGGAGTGCTGCCATTCTAAAATCCTCCTTAGCAGCTTAGAGAGATCTGAAGTCATCTGTGCTCCTCAGGAGACAGTATTCTGATTATGCATTTTATATCTTACTTTCATGTTCGCGCTGAGAACGGAAAATGCAAAATTCCTTCCATTTCAAGATATGGGTCCAGTTTCAGGTTTATAATTTTCCAGGATAGAAAACCCTAAACTAATTTAAAAATATGTTTTAAATATAAAATGGTGCGATTAACAGCTTTTGCAAAGGATTTTGAATTAGTGAGAAAAATACTAATTCATACTGCTCTTTGAAAAAAATCCACTGCTTTTACTCTTCTTTTGTGAGATTGCAGTAGTGTGTAATAACTTTTCTCATGTAATGAGACCTGTTGAAACTCAGTTTTAGATTGAAACACTTTAAGATTGCCTCTTACGATACCAGGGAGACATCATTTGTAGAGGCAAGTCTCAGCACTGGTGTAGAACCTGCCTTCCTATCTGTTGGAACAGAACAGCGAAGTTGGAATCAATTGCTGAAAGGGGAATATTTTGCAGGTTTTTCTGAGCAGCCCAATAAGTAACCGAGCCCAGATGTCATGGCAGAATCCAAAAGGTCAAGGCAGGTGGGGATTTGGTTTTGATTTTCATAGGAACAACAAAAAAAAAAAAAAAAAATCAGGAAATTTTAGCTCTTATAATTCTATCTTTGTTTTTATGAGAGTTGAAACCAACCTTCAAACCCCACCTGGTCTGAGAAATGATTTAATGAACAGGTTGGATAAGACCTTTCTCTGGGGCCTATACATTTTTGCTTTGCTTTAGAGAAATCCTTATTCAAGTACCTTCTCTAATTTTTGCACACCCCAATGGGTGGTGTCCTCAAGGGCAGAGAGCATCTAATCAGGTCCTTAAATCCTTCCACTTGAAAAATCCCTACGGGGATAAACACTTTTGACCAATAAGGACTGCACTTTAAACTTCCAACTGTGATTTTTGGCAGTCATGACCTGGTCTGTGGAGAGAAAGTCAAAGGAAAGCCTGCAAAGGCCTCCTGATGAGGGGCCCTTTGGATGCAGCATAATCCACTCGGCATCTGAGTGGGGTAAACCTGGATGGACACTGAGCCACCTGCAGACAGGCAAATACCTGAGGGCTCTGCTCCAGTGACCTGAGCTGAGGAAGGGGGAGAGAAAATCGCTGCCACTCCACAAATGACTTCCCAATTTTCCTACTCTGGTCCTCCTCCTGCCAACCACCTCTTCTCTGGAAACACCAAAAATGTGGAAGGTTTGCAGGTAAGCAAAGAGGAGCATAGCAAATGACAGAGCCAGAGCTGAGCACACTACTCACTGATAAACCTGGCCAAACCCTTTCCTTTCTGAAACAGAATCCTCGGAATGGATGTAATTAACAAAGAAACAGACAAAAACTACTTCTGAATGAAATTTAGGCATCAGCAGACCACAGCACAGCCAGGAAATACCAAGTACAAGCAACCATCCCTTCATCCTGAATTCACACCATTTTCGGCTTCTGTTTCCTGTGCAAAATCACCACTCACTCAGAAACTGCTGCCTGGGGGGGTGGTGGATGCAGAGTGGCTTGGGACAGCCTTCATCTGACTTCGCAGAAACACCAAACAATTACCTCATTTTGAGGTGGCTCTCTGGAAATACGTAGTATAATGCACAATATTGGGGGAAAACCAGCAATTTTGTGGGTATGACGTGTATTACTGGGGGAGGAAAATCTATGTGATTCTAGGGCTAGTGGGGGTGGAGGTGTCTCTTGCAGTACCCAAAAAGACACATACCACTGGAGGAGAAAAAAAAAATCTGTATGATTTCGATGAGGATTTCTGGAAATACCCAGCACAGCACTAAGCTGTGTGCTTCTGTGGGGGACTACAGAAGGGGATGGAAAGGGTATCGAAGGGGATGAAAACTGTGATTTTGGGGCAGGGAGGGGGGTCGGAC